>BLKR01009106.1:0-199496 GCA_011170035.1 Teleogryllus occipitalis | reverse complement strand
TTTTATTTAAACAAGTTTTCAAACAAACTTTTAAAACTGTAAAAAAAAAAAAAAATAGTAAAACACGTGTATCCTTAGTTACAGAACGTTCAGGGCAGTAAGCGATTTTAATGACAGGTTCTATGACAAATGAGCATCGCTGAGGACCGCATCGCATTGCGAAAAATATTCTTCCGCCAGTCAGCTGAGTAGCTTTAACAGCTGGCCCACTCGCTGGCCGAGTTTTGTTACATATAATTTCAGTGCATGGAGGTTAGAAACAGTTTTCACGAAATATTCATTTAATTCCGCTATCAATAATGATGA
Organism: Teleogryllus occipitalis; assembly: GCA_011170035.1. NCBI lineage: Eukaryota > Metazoa > Arthropoda > Insecta > Orthoptera > Gryllidae > Teleogryllus > Teleogryllus occipitalis. The sequence goes on along the minus strand of BLKR01009106.1, from coordinate 199,190 downwards.
AAAATTGTATGAAGTGCTACAAAACATTTCGAAATGCTGTTGAGAACATGTGTGATAGAGTGAATTAAACCATCTGACAGGAGTATGATAGGGAATAATGCTGCAAAACTCCCACGTAGGCCTTGTAAAAACTATCGGAATTCTGTTGGTACTTTCGATCTTGCGTGTTCAGATTATTCAAATTAATTTATGTACTGTACAATGTTTTGCATTATGATATCAGATATGTATAATAGCTATTTCATTCTCACATTGTTCTTATGACATGACATAGCCTGTGACAGTTATAGATACTTTAAGATATAATTATAGATAATTTATAGATATGGTTAGTTAATTGTGAATTTGGTGTAATAGTACTTTAATACTATAATAATTTGTTCAGTGATTCTTGACTGGTAAAACAATGCTTAATTGTCATGTTAGTTATGTATAATTAACATGAAACTACTATTCATTTGCTGATTTCTTTTCACAATACTGGATTCTCCTGATTATACAACGTTGGAAAATATTCACACTACATTCAAAGATTTCTGTACGAAAAAGGGTACAAGTTAGTAAATACTCTGAGTGCTATTTGGCAAAATTCTCAGGTAATTCAATTGATCAATAACATCAGGTAAATTTCTTAAATGTGGAAACCAATAGTCGATTCTTAAAATTAAGATTAACAAGTGCTATGAATTATTGAAGTCTTGTCATTGAAAGGATATTATAGAATGTTAATATAATGAAATTAATGAAAGATAAATTGATTTCCATTATCACTTTGCAAATTTTAACCTAAGAAATGAAAATTGAAACATTTCATACCTTCAATAACTTTATTATCTATAAAAAAAAAGTCATTTAGATGATGGATATAAAGGTAACATAAAAAAGCAAATGTATAAGTGAAAAATAATCCCCTTTATTTGTATTGTTATTTATTTGAAGGATATCACATTTCCACTAAACCTATTGGAAGTTCAATAAATTTTATCCACTTCGATAATTTAAAGTTAAATTGTACAAAATCAAAATGAGTTTTCCAAGTCCTTTTAGAACATATTAAAAATCCTAAAAGTTCATGGCCTACTATTAACTATTTCGAGTGTCAGCCTACATTTGCCTGAGTAAGGAGTAAACTGTGTCAATTTTGAAAAAAAATTATACATTTGAATTTTTACAAAGTGGATAAAACAATGAATAATGTTCGTATTGTAACATCTTATACAATAACACTTTATTTGTTATCAAACTAGACCTAACAGCCTAATTTGATAATTTCTAATATTGTATTGCATTAAGATGTCTTACAACACGATACTAAAATACTGCTCAAAAGATGAAACTTTTCATTAAGTCTGCATTTCTAACTCTTTTTTATTAAAAGGAAGATATTTTCTGCTACTTGAAGTTAATATTTGATGAGACTGAAAGAATGTTATTAGAATATATTTTCAACCCATTCATTCAAAATCAACACTACTTCACATACTTTCATTCACACATCATTTTACATACCTGGTTCATACACATCAAAAATTAACTTCAAGTAACTGAAAAATTTCTTCCTTTTAATAAAAAAATTAGAATTATATAATAATTACTAAAAAGAATTTACACAGGAAGTTAACATGTGCAGACATAATGATGTGACTGGTTATATCTTCTGAGAAGTATACCTAAAAAAGCCTACTGATAAGGAGGGCAAAATGCTATATTACTTCTGGGAAGCAAGCAAAGGGCCATCCCGGCATCTGCCTTAAGCAACTAAGGGAAACCCAGATAAAACCTTGTCAGGATGGTGGCTTAAGGCCAAACACACACAAGACAATTAAACATGCAATAATAATAATAATAATAATGATAATAATAATAATAATAATAATAATATAAGATAAAGACTACTTATCATGCAATATATAATAAAAAATACTACTACATATTCTATAGAATAAAATTAAATTTGTTACATTGTATACAAGAAATACACAGTTAGGACTTTTAAACTTATTTCTCAACCCCCCTCTACACCTTCAATCATAAGACTAACATTTGTTACACTACAACTCCTATCACCAACAAACCATTACAGTCCCACATGCTTTCTAACTACTTCAAGTACACTATATTTATTTTCAGAGAGAATTAAGAGTACATTCAGTTCAACTAATACACATAAACAGCTAGTCACAAGGAAAAGTAAATATAAATAAAAATATTTCGTAAACATTAAGTGGTACCACAGACCCTCTTCCTCCAACAACAAAAACCACATTCGCACACACAAACATATGTTTTGAGTTTTTAGCAGTTTTTTCAGTTCTAACGCAGCACATTATGTTCCTTTCTGAACATCATATATTTACAAAGTATTCACTATTGGTCATTATTTGTCACTATTTCAATAGTCACTATTTGAAATTCATCTGGATGTTGAAAGAGAAGTTGTGTCCTTGTTGATGTTAAAGATCTGAAGTATAAAAATTTACATACATCTTATTTCATAAACGTTTGTTGAAAATGAAATTCTGATATAAAATTTATTAAAGATTTTACCAATATTGATGTACATAGAAGACTCTGAGACACCTGTAAAGTACAAATAACAACAAAAGTAATAATGTTAAAAAATATATTTCAAAAAGCCAAGATCAGCTTAAAAACAAGATTCAACATTTCATCTTAAATACAACCACTTACTTACCCATGATGGTGTATTACAGATTTGCAGCTTGCAACTCTGCACCTGAGAAGAATAAAAAATTTGTCAAATCATTTTTCAAACCAATGAAATATACTGCATTGAAGATGTAATGATACTGACCATAACTCTCTTAAGTAGAGACACCAGAGGGCCCGGGAATGGGAACAGCAAGGGGAATATTGTCATCATCATCATCATCATCATCACAGTCATCCTGGATATTTACAATGACAGAAATCTCTGAAGCATCGTGCCTAACTTCTACTCTCCAATCTTCTTCTATAATTTTCTCTGTGTGTGCCACATAATTTTTCCAGCTAAAGCAGAATAAAGGAGTACTTTATATTAACAACTTTCTGCAAAAACAAAGAAAAAAAAATCAAGGCAATATTTTACTTTTTATTTTAAGTCACTTACTTCTCCGCAGAAACCTGGTTTAATGCTTCCTTCCATTTTCTTGTCACTGCTTGGTGGTCAAAAGTGGTACCACGATGTCTCTGGTAGTATCTTTTGCATTGGCTCCATACCAACTCAATGGGATTGTAGTGGCAATGGTACGGGGGTAGCCTCAGAACTTGATGACCAGCTTCTTCAATAATTTCATCCACAACATATCTGCACCCACATACACTGATATGATTTTTCAACTAATGACAACATTGGCAATCACATCATCATGCAAAAAATAAAACTGCCTTATTGTATGTTTAATTCAACAAAACTTATGCTTATTTCAAGAGTACCTTTTCTGAACACAAACTTCAGAAGCTTTCAAAAGAAGACTCTTAAAAGTATGCTCAGGCATAAATGGTATATTGTGCTCACGAAGAAACTCCTGCAGGTCACTCTTCCTCCACTTGGATGATGGCCTTTTCACTTTCTAGAAAATTAGAAATGACAAAAGGATGTTTATTTCAATTTTATTAAAAAATTGCATTTTTTTTTTAATACTCTTTTTAAATAAATATAAAACATTCTATTGGCAATCTTGTTGTTCTCTAAGAAAAATTATTTTTACTGATTTAACTAAAATCACTGAACACAATTTAATATAATAAATTTTGTATTTCACCTTTTTTTGTGAAGTAAATAATTGTTGAAATAACCTCTTTTACCACTGACTAGTTGCAAAACCTGTTTCATAATCAGTTATTTTTATAAAGGATTAAATGTATTCTTTGAAAGAATAATTTTTACATTTCTAAAAGAACACTTCTTGAAATGTCACTCACCAGCACAGAATGAACAGGTGCATTGTCCATTACAATAACTGATGGTTCTGGCAAACGAGGTAATAATTCCTCTTTCATCCACTTTTGGAACATTTCTGCTGTCATAGTTCCATGGTACTCATCTACTTCTTTTGTCTTCGAGGGAAACAATAGTTCTGCATCCTGAATGAAACCATTTGCACCTCCTGCATGTAATACTATATACCTTTTACCTTCATCTAAATTTTTGCTACAGCAGCTCTTCTTACTTTTATCTTGCCATGACCGAGAGGCGTAACCTACAGGATAGATTATTAAAAGCAATTACTAAAGATGATGTAGCAAAATAAAATCATATTAAACCACTATGATTGTGCTTCAAACAGGACACACAATATTCATGACACTCATAAGTCATTACAGTCACTGAAATAACTACAATTTCACAAATGATGCATTTCATTACATGCAAATCATGCCTTCTTGATTCACTTATGACTTTCTATACTATACTATGAAGACTTTCATACTTTTCAACGCTACAAAAATTTATTATATTTTTTTGCTTGCCTTTTGAATAAAACCATGTTTCATCCAAAAACACAAATTCAGAACGTTGAGCCTTCAGTTTCATATATTCCATCAAAAAATCTGATCTTGCAACAACAATATCATTTCTTTCCATTAATGACCTGCGGTTGTCTATCTTTTTCCGTTCAAAACCCATGGCACGAAGCAGGTAAGACAAAGTAGTTCTCCTCCCAGTAAACCCTATATCTCTATCATGTTTGACTGCAGTCAAAATTGAGTTCCGAGTAACACTTTGACCTGAGAAAAATGTTGTATTTACAAAAAAAACATAGGAAGTCGCTTACATGCAAATATAAGTAAATTACTTACCATTCTCATACATTGAATAAATAATGCGTCTAATTAAGCCCTGTCCAAAATCATCCACTTCACATGTTTTATTCCCTTCTATTTGTGGACGCTTTCTTTTCGGAGTCTGTGCAGTATCAGGGTCTTGTTTCCAAAATCTGTGGCAGTAAATTTAACATTATCCAAGGCAATTTCACCTGATACTTTTATTACAATTTTACTTACTTTTGAACAATGTGACTTTCCAAATTCAATGCATAGGCAGTCTGGTCAATAACTGAAGAAGTTTCTATATTGCCTCGCATCATCAGCTCTTCTACATATCTTGCAATAAAAAAGATGTCTTCTTGGCGTTGATGCTGCGTCACTTCTCCCTTCTGCGGTGGACTCATTGCTAGTTACTCAGAAACTATTAATATTTCTAATAAACTACATTAAATATTACTACAAAAATAAATATCTACTATAATAAATAAAGTAATTAAAATGCAAGTAATTATAAATATTTTATAAATAGCTATTATTAATGTTATTAAACTGTAAATTTAACTTATTGTTAGTTTCTATTAATGTTATATCTAATAACACAGTGAATTAAATATAATATAAAAATATTATAAATATTAAATAATGGAAATTCTCCGAAATATGTGGGAGTGAAATCGTTCACGTCTGCTCTCGGCTGTGTCGAAGATCTCACAAAGGTTCAGCAGGCGCAGAAGGGATCGGACGGGGCCCCCGTGGGGGTAACGCAGGCAAAATTACACAAAAAAGGGTCATAAACAAGCAACGGTCCTTGAAACTCTGACAAAAGACCCGCCCTGGACTCGCCAAGAATAGAAAAGTCCCGTTCGCTGAACCTCTCATTTCTGCAACGAACTCTCCAAATTCAAACTGAACGCAGTTCACGTAAATTATTAACTTTTAAAAATAATACTCTTGAACATAGTTTCAGAGTACTTCAACATCATTTTATCACTAAAATAAAATATTTTTCATTGAACTTTCTCCTTTGTCGGATTGACAATACATTAGGTTGTTCCACGGCTCCAAGACACGTTAGCCAACGTTCGTGAAATAAAAGCGAATCATTTCTCCATATTAATAGCTGACCACGCCCCCAGACGAGATCCTCGCGGTTTGGCGACAGTGGCTGTCAGAAAAACCGGTCACATGACTGAACGGTCTGTATCCTTGAGGCCATATAAGATAATACATATAATACAAGATAATATAAGATTTACATCAATTCCAAGTAGATTAATATATCATTTTAAATCTAAATTCAATGAATAAGACAATATCACGATATTGAGTTTTTGGAAGATTTTATACCACAACATGCCATTATACCACAACCATTCACTAAATTTCAATCAAAACATTATTCAACTACGTCTTATTTCACATTTCATAAAATAGGACCTCACATAGGACGATGATCTCTCAATTTGCAAAACAACCAACATACTACTGCATACTTGAAGGGATTACTAACAATTTCTACAGAATATATGTACTAGTACAATAGTTTTTTTTTTGTTTTTTTTATTTAAACAAATTAACAGGTGATACCCTTTTTCATAAAAATACAAATACATAGAATAGCAGGAAGATCTCGTACATGGAATGTAGTATAAAGAATAAAAATAAAGTACATACAAACTTGCAAATTTAGAAAAAGAAAGAAAAGAATGAACAATGAAAAAGATGCAAAGAAAGAAAATAAAAGTACTTACAAACTTACAATTATCAAATATAGTCAATTAAAATGTCTATTCAAAAAACCTTGAAAGGAATTATTACTAGTTGTCAATGTGTCATAATCAGCGCCCAAGTTATTCGCCAAACAACAAATACGATTCATAGTCTCATTAGCGCAATAGTTACTCACATTTGTGTCAACTGAAAAGGAAGTTGTTCTCCTAAATATTCGCTTTGGGATCCTAAACGGTATGCAATAAAGAACGTCTGGGCAGTCTATTCTATCCAACAAAATATCACGTAGGAAATGTAAATCCGCACGCTTTCTTCTACAATGAAGATTCTTTAATTTAGATTTTAATAGAATGACGTCATAGTCATGATTGTCGGGAGCCATTGTCAGGCCAATTTTATGGGCAAAAACTCGTAGGAACTTATGTTGAACTCTTTCAATAGCAGATATACTTGATTTTGTATGTGGGTTCCAAACAGGGGATGCATACTCAAGAATTGGCCTAACAAGTGCACGATAAAGAACCAAAAGGGTCATAGCAGATCGAAAGTGCATAGAGTTCCGTAAGACCATACCCCATATTCTCAGTGCCTTGGAAATAATGCACTGAATATGATTCCCAAAAGACAGCTTGTCATCAAATGTGACGCCCAGGTCACTCATACAATCAGCTCTGTTCAAGGTTTCATCTTCTATTTTACAGTCAGCTATTATTTTATTCCTTTTACGTGTGAATGACATTACAAAGCATTTCACCACATTTAGCTTCATATCATTTGTCCTGCACCATGTCTGCAAATTGCGAAGATCTCGCTGGAGCATAGCAACATCATCAATGTAGACAACCCTATACAATTTCACATCATCTGCATAAAGCAGACACTGACTATCGAATATATACCCTGTTAGGTCATTTATAAAAAGATTGAACAGTAGGGACCCAAGATGCGAACCTTGCGGAACTCCCACTAGTTACATCAAATAATCCCGATGAATAGCCTTTAATACAAACAAGTTGCTTTCTGTCCGTGAGGTAACTACCAATCCAATTTAACAAAGCTCCTCCTATCCCAAGCTCCCTTAATTTTGCAAGTAAGATAGCATGATTTATGCGATCAAAGGCCTTCGAAAAATCAGTATAAATTACATCTAGTTGCGCTCCACTTGACATGGCATCACAAATCACTTTCTGCAAAAGGACTAAATTTGTAACAGTAGATCTATTCGGCATGAAACCATGTTGTGCAGGCGATATAAATGCCTTTAAGTCTGAAAATAAGTAACCAGATATAATTTTTTCAAGAATCTTAAGAATGGCACTTAAAAGAGTAATGGGTCTGTAGTTGGAGACATCAGCTCTATCACCCTTCTTAAAAATAGGAAGAATTTTACCATGTTTCCAGAATTTAAGGAAAATGCCACATCTCAAGGATCTATTGAAAAGAAGCCAAAGTGGATGCGAAATAGCGTAAACACAGTTTTTCAAAAAGTAATCGTGAATGCCATCTGGACCAGCACTCTTGTTCGCATCAAGCTTTACAATTTCTGTGAAAATAGTTGATTTCGATATAAAATATGTCTCGGGTATAAATGAGGAGATAATATACTTATTCTCAGTAACTGGTGTAACGCTAGGAGTAACAAGAGTAGTTAACATCACCAAAAAAATTTGCAAATAAATTAACCGATTCCTCCATTCCGCAACTGGTACTTTTTTTCATTGGTTTTGAAAATAAATATTATATGTGTTACCTTGTGATCTTCCATTTCCAGAAGAACTGAAAGTTTCTGCCCTGGAAACAGTCCTGGAGAAACATATCTAAAGGCACATTTTTACGCCTGTTTTCACATGCGATTTTGTGTTTTGCCGATTTACAGTGGCTTGCTAGCGCACTTTTCCCCATTGTAATTATATTTATAGTGGTTTTGCACCAAGTGCGAAATGCATGTGTTAACTTTTGGATCAGGTGCGACCCGTGGAAAAGAATGTTCATACGCTGTCTGATATTTAGTAACGCTAGATTTTTTAGACATTACTTCTTTATCTAAAATGCACTGTAAATACACGCACGTACAAAGAATAACAACACCCATTACAATGCTCTACTCTCCTCTACTAGCCGCAGACTGAATGACTAAACTCTACAATCATACAGACAGCAATCAACAGAGATAGTAACTCTAAACGAAAAGAGCGATTACTATCGCTCCTTTGAATTCATTGTAAGCGGAGATCTTAACATAGAGTATCTGGTGGAATCTTGCGAGCAAGAACAGTTTCTTAATTTAATTAATTCCTTCAGCTTAGATATTACAATAAATGTACCTTCTTGGTTCAAAGTAGGTAATCAAAAGGTAACTTTATTCAAAGTAGGTAATCAAAATTACTAGTTATGAAATTGCAATTAAAGATGTAGGATTCAGTGACAAGAGTGCCTAAATTCTTACCATTACAAGAAATGCGAACACTGACACAAATAATATACGTTTGCGTAGTTTGTTTACTAAAAGTAAACAATGTATTCAGTCATGTATGTATTACTGATATATATTAACTATAACTACATTAATTTATTTGTATTTTAGAGAGTGGATATAGGCTTACTGGGGATACCACTTAAAAAACACACGAAAGGTTGCTTCAATCAAGTGATGTGGAAAAGATAACAAATTATTAAAATAGTTAGCATAAAAAATATAAGCGGTACTGCCAATTAATTATATTTCTTCAGATCAATAATATTAATTTGAAACATTCAAAATTTGTGACAAATGCAAGTTAATTATGTTACCAGCCACTGTAAAATAAAAAAAATTAAATTTCTGACAAATGTCGAATTAAAGCTTTGCGTCATTGAAGTCCGATCGGCATCGCTCTTACAACCGCTCGGCTCGCTGGCCTGTTCGGCTATGTCCGTTTACATTCGGGCCCCGCATTTTGCCCTCCTGAGACACATAAACAAAATTATTCATAAACTAGTTGCTACATTTATCATGGGTCGGGATTTACAATAATGATAATACAAACCATGAATATAATTCACATTTTTGACACTTTAATTTCATTTCAACAAGTGGTTTCATTATCAAAAAAGAAAATTAAACATTTCACGGTAAAACAATGTATATAACATGAGGGAGTAGATAATGTAAAAATAATAGAATCCTTTATTTCATTTCTAAGAATCATAATTAGAGATATGATTTAATGTCGTCAAAATATGCAGTAAAAACTTAATAAATAAGCAAAAATATCCATAAAAAAAGTAAAATATCAAAAATATGCCCTTAAAATGAGAGAAATTATGTAAAACATTACCTAACAAACCGAAATACGTACTAAAATAAATGGAAATTACATGAAATTCTTTTTCTTCTGACGAACAAATGGATTTCAACTGATCGCAAGCTGCATGCAAAATGAATAAGAGAAGTGATAGAGAGTAGTAGATAAGAAGCGACTGATTTTACAAAATCGATGTTCCAAGAACATAATTTGATTGGATTCCTGTTTCAATTAAGTAGAAAGCAAGGCTGTGATTAAAGGCATCGTTCGTTTATACTATCGTTTCTCAATTCTAAGAATCTTTCCTTTGAAATATGAGGTATAGTATTCAAGGAGATAGAAGAAAGAGAAATTAATTCAAGAGAAGTAACAATCTGAATAACTTAATATTCACTAACTATAGATTTAGCAAGCCAAGTGAGGGAAAAAATAAAGCATCCTTGAAATTTGTAATTTTATGCATTATTGATCTAATATGTGAACATAATCTAGCATAACCCTGAAATTTGCAATTTTATGCAGTGCAGTTCATGCTCAAAATACAAATAACGAAAAATTCCCGGTTTTTAAAACAAATTTCCGGTTTTTCCAGGCTCTCTCAAATTCCCGTTTTTTCCCCCAGTTTTCAAGGATTCCAGGTTTGCTGGCCACCCTGTAGTAGTACATGATGATGATAAATTAGTATTAGATACATTGATTTTAATATGTCATGTATTGTTAACCATTTGATTTACATTCTGTGGAAGAGCCAGCAATGATGACTTTTCCAATAATTATTACAAATTTCATCTAATTTAATAGTTTTTTGAGTTCTTGTGTTTATTTCCCTTTTTTTGTATTAAATGTTTTATTATAATACTCTCACTACACTCCCTTTTTAAACTCGCTCTGTTTATCAAATAGAAAGATACCCATTATAGGTTTAAATAGATTGCTGTTAATTTGGGCTCAAGTTTATATCTTGAATTTATGACTTATTCAATGAGAATTATTGCATGATGTGTATTATTGCCCTTCTAGTACTGAAAATTAACTTCAGAATTTTTCCATCTATTTAGTGTTCGTTTCTGTCTTCAACTATTATGAATGAAATGCAATAGACACATACCTCTTCTGTTTTATCAGTTAAATATTCACAGTATCTGTTTTGTATAAGTAGGTAGTGGCAAATTCTGCAACTAATATATAGTAGCATTATGCTAATTGTTCAAGTACATTCAAAGTGTTATCTGTTACAGGTTCCAGGAACAGTTAAGAAAAATGAAAAAGTTGAGAATGAAACAAAAAAGAGACCTTCTACTTCTGTTCAGGCACTTAGAAAGAAGTATCAAGAACAGAGACTTGCCAAACAAAAATCTAGCACACTCAGTAAATTGGCTCAGAAAGGTATGATATTCAAGTAGAAATATGATTCGGGGTAGTTTGAGGAAAATTAATCTGATTTAGGAAACCGAATGAACACTTCACAAAACCCACTTTAGAAGTCATTACTAAACCACAAAATTTAAAGGATAGAATTTAATTGTCACATTATCTTCAATTTCCACAGACTCATAATTTGTAATGAAAATTAAGATTGTTTACTTCAAAGCAATCAAGTTTGATAAATGTTAAGTTAATGAAATGCTGTTTGTTGACTTGCCATTTAATTTTTAAAAAGTTGACAAATGCATATTCTGAATGTTCATAATTGCTCAAGAGTGCGTATATAATATTTAAACATTTATTTGCCTCGAAAGTATTGTTTTCCCTTCCTGATAACAGTAACATCAGTTTAGCAGGAGGCATAACTGTTCAAATTGTTTGAAAACAAAATTATTCTGAAACTTACAGTCAGTCTATAATGCACTTTGTATCTGTAGCCACATGTCAGTAGACTGACATATTATAACTGTCATCACTTATGATCATCCTTATGCTATCATGCTTATTCTGATTTTGTTACTGTGTAGTACTAAAATTATTCAAAACTTTTAAATTTCTAAGATTTGCACTTTTTTCCTTCAATTTTAAAATTTGGACAGTGGAAACAAAACTAAACACTACTTTTTCCCTTCACATTTTCACCTCATATGACAAATGTTTTTCCTATTAGAAAAACGTCATAGTGTCAAAAAAATACAGTCGTAAATTCATTAATCTTTATAATCCATCATTAATAGATCTTCTAGTTCTGCTTCATTCCTTAGAGCAGAATATTTGTGTCATATTGTATAAACAGTGAATAATAAATATCCATATTGAGTATATTTTGAGACATGATGTCACTAGAAAACCCTGTTGTTGAGCATAAAAAATAAAATTTTATGCTGCTTGTGGCATGGTAAAAATATAACAACCCTCAACTGAGTGGTTTGGTTCTGGTGATGTTTCTTGATTCCTCTTTTCCAGCCTTTCCTGTCCTCAATATTTTCTTCTGTTTTAAATTCTGACACATAAGAGTTCTGTTTAGTTAAATAATACCCAAGGGGAAATGTTAAACAAGTCTCCTTAGCATGCCGTATTTACTTTTTCCCAATTCTACCCACTCAGCTCTATTTGACCTTGCTCCCCCCGAGCTTTCACTTTATTGGAACAAAATGGAAACAACAGAAAAGAAAAAAGAAAACAAACCTAAATAGGAAAAAATCAATGCTGAAACTGAAGTGCCTTAAATTTAATTGAAAATCCCATGTAAAAATAAATATATCAGTTGGAAATTCACGCTCCCAAATAACAGTAGTGTTGCCACAGTAAGAAAGTTGTGCAAAGTCCCCAGGGAGTTGGTACAATGGTGCAGAAGGCTCTTACTCTGAAGAGCGACCATCTTGGTTAATGTTCTATTTTAATGTAAATCAAATGTAAGGGAATTATGGGGAAATAGTTTTAACCCGGCATTGGTCGCGGTTGATATAGTAACGCGGGTGAGCGCTGCGCTCACCTAAGCCCATTCAAGTGACCGCTCAACCACAACCATTCAAAATGCATCGATAGCTCCCCACTGTTTACGGAATTTACAGGAATGCAAATTACACTTTCTTTTGAACTATATATTTAATTACAGAAACGAATAAAATAATTTTTATATAGGTAAAAAATAATTAATGAAGGTAATACTTGAATTGGAAACTAAACAAGAACGTCTGGTCTTAAAGTTCGGAACATGTTTTTTTACAGTTTCTATTGTTTATCTACTCAGAACTTTCACTTTCTTCTACATTATAATAACATTGCTGGCATACTGTTACCAGTATGGATACCGATATGTGTTCGCCACATATAGATGCAAAACACTTGACACAATGCGATGTTGTCTTCCTGTTCTTCTTTCGGGGGCAATAGGAACACTTCTGTCTGCCCTCTTGTGTCATTTCAGGTATTTGTGGTTTTATGCCTAAAACCTTCATTATTTTCAGTTTAAGGTCACTGTGAATGCCTGGAGATATGAACCTTTCTTTCAAATGTGATTTGGTCAAATCAAATGCGAGAGTCTTCAGATACTTCCTTCGTGCCATATTCACTGAAGTATTGCAGCGAAAAATAATTTGACTGTTGATAGCCGCAATATCCAACATCATAAAAAATATTCTTAGTGGCCATCTGCAACATACTCTTGACACAGAATACAAAGACTTAAGTTCGTCGACTACATCAACCCCTCCTTTTGTCATGTTGTAGAAAGTGATTACTTCCGGTTTCATGAGGTCACCAGACTCTTCATCAATGGTATCAGAATCATGCATACTGGAAATTAATATTACGTTCCTGTTCTTTTTGGGAACGTACGAAACGAGCATTGAATGTTCCCCGAAGGCGAAGAGACTGCTGTTGACAGTTCTGTTTTTAGTGTTTACAATGTCTACGGGAAGCTCTCTCTTGTTCTTTCTTAGAGTAGCGACCATTGTAAGATTTTTTTCACGCACAAGTTCTTTCACAAGGTTAACTGAAGAGAACCAGTTGTCGACTGTCACATTTCGACCGCTGTTCTGTATGGGATGAACCATCCGTCTAACTACACTGCAGGGACTGTTGTCGAGGGAGAATGGTCCTTCTGGCTGTCTTCCTGCATAGATTTCCATCTTTGCTGTATAGAACATCCTAGAATCTACCAGGGCGAACACTTTAATTCCGTATTTTGAAGGTTTCTTTGGCATATATTGTCTGAAGCTACATCTGCCACGAAACGACTCTAACATTTCATCTAATGTGACATACTCTCCGACACTATAACTTTCGTCACATCTGTGTACGAAGCCTTCAAATATTTCTCTGACTGGAGCTAATTTGTCCAAAACCTTCCGGTCTTCTCTGGTGCAGATATCATCAAATCGCAGAGCACGGAGAAGTAAGTAGAATCTGTTGTATCGCATTACTAAGCGAAAATACTCTGGTGCAGTCATGTCAGTGGACCAGAGGTCCTGTATATTTTGATGAGATGATTTTGTCACTCCAGCTAATTATAAAAGTCCAATAAGAGCCTTTATCTCATTCAAAGTTGTGTCCGGAACGTCAGAGTAGTAATTTCCTCTCATAATTCTCAAACGATCGTTTGTAAAGTTCACAATTTCTGCAAGAACTGGATCGGGAAAAAACACTTCCCACGACTGAAGCACTGTTTTCGCATGTCTGGCAGTAGCCCTCACGCCAGGATGGATGACGATATTTTTCTTGCTCCATCACCTGTTTCGTGGAGGAGGATGAACGTTCCACACTGTCACATTATCTTTTCCTAAATAAAGTGGTCCTCCGCCATAATTTCCAGTTTCGATGCTATCATCATCAGCCGAAACCTCGCTTTCACTGTCATGGCCACTGTTTGCGGCATCAGCGTCAGAATAATCACAATCACTGTCTTCTAATGTACAGTCCTTATGTTCTTCGTCAGACTCTTCTAGCAGCCAACTTCGAATCTGCGCCTCTTTTTCGATCTTTCTGGATACTAAAAACACTGTAAACTACTCGAAATTCACCCAAAAATGCACTGCTCCGATAGTAAAAATGTAGTCACACGGATGGTCACGGGTGAGCGCCGCGCTCAGTGTCACGCACGCGAATGAAGCAAAGCGCTTAGTAGACGGAAAACGATTCAGATTTCCGATAGAGGTATCTTATCGAACAAGAAGTTCTTTCAGCAAGCTACGCAGAAGCCGAGCTCTCGAGCTTCAACAGTGTACCGGTGACAAACGTTTGAAATCCAAAGTGAGCGCCGCGACCAACGGCGGGTTAAAGAATTGTACCCAGGGCTCGCCAACAAGAATTCGTTTTTATAATTATAGATTATGCTTATGAGACTGAGATCATAACGTGAACAGGTCATAACCTGCTTTTCAACCCAAAGAGGACACCATGGTTACAAAACAAGATTGCATTGTGATAAAAATTCTGCAATTAGAGGTAAAAATAAGAAATACAATTAGAAGTGAAAATTGAAAAAAAACGTTACAACTTAATAAAAAATTAAGTTAAAATTTAAAAAAGTTTTTCTCACCCTGTTTTCTCAATAATAACTTAATTTCTTTAATTAATTTGTATAATTTCTCTTAACTATGAACGAGAAAGGAAATAATTTGTTTACAAGAAATATGCAAACTGGAGAAGTAGTTTTTAGTCGTCTTCAATTTGGTTTTTTCATTAAACTTGCTTTTCTAAATGTTTTTAAATGACATATTTGAAATAGTTCTTTTTGCAATTACGGTAATGTGAATCATAATCTGTACTTTTCTTGCAGTTAAGGGTAAAAACATGGTTCGCACTCGGTCATCAGTATTACGGGAAGAATCACGGACAACTGATATCAGAAGTTTTCCATCTAAAAGACATTTAGTGAAGAAACCTGTTGGACAAGAACATAGTGTTTCAAAAAATCTGAAACCTTTGAAATACATGTCATTGCGAAGGTAAGTTGGATCATTCTAGTAAAAATAATTTCAGGAAGCTACTAGTATATGCATTTTGCTTGTGTAGTATTGGCAGAAGTAAAGGTGTAGTTTCATTCATCATTATTTCAGTACATAATGTCTGATGAAGATGAGGTAGAGTTGTTAAAATAAGACTGGTGTTGGGATAGTGTAGTGAATTGCAACAATTCATATATCTGCATGGATTGCATGAATTTTCTCAAGTGGTCTCATATTGTTGGATTTTTAATTAAACAGTCTAGACAGGTAGGCACTTGGACAGTTATATTCCTGTCTTGGTTTCAGCAGTCATGGTCACAAAGATCACTGCTAATATATTGGCAAGCGAGGTAATTTGAGAGTGGAAATGTTACTGTCAGTTCGATAACTCTATGACGAAAGAAGCAAGATTGCATAAATATTTTTATCCAAAACTAATTTAGTTATGACTAGGGAACGGATTTTCGTGTAAATAGAAATTTTTATAGGGACACGATACCTGCATTTACTAATATTTTTAGTCTTCACACGACATTCTGAACTAATTGGAACCATTTTTATTTTACATATTTTCACATGTTTTGGTATAATTACATATTTTATCTATTGCTACATATTTCGTTACATTTTAATATATTTATAAGTCGGAAATGAACATGTCACATGTGAAGTTCGAAATATATGTTTTTTGAAAACTATCTTTGTTACTGAAATACTTCTAAAACCACACAATGCTTTTGTATTAACGCTGGACCATCGCTATTAATTGTCAAACTTACCTATCCCCCGCCCCCATCTGCTTCTTGGAAACCGCAGTCGATCAAGGATGAGCGGATGTAAGGAGTAAGCGGATGTAAAGCAGAAGGAACTTCATTCACGTGCTTGTTTCATAGACTCTATGCGTAATTCGATAAAAAAATTCAGATAGTAATTGTCATATTCCTTTTCTGGAGTTGTGGGGGGGGTATGCTCCCTTTATCCCCCTCTTTGTATCACAGGCTACACTAAACGCCGGCTAAAGTGTTCACTAGAGCCCCGGCTCTTCGTAAACAGCATTGTATATAATATGAAAGTATTATATATTTCGGATGAACCTAGTAAATAATTGCTTCTGTAGATGTACAACTTTTTTTCAGCCTCCCTGAATCCGTGTTAAGATCTGATCGGCAACATACTCTGCTCAGAAAACGCTTGAAGAATGAAATTTTAAACATTATAACGAATTTTTGTTTCAATTATTTCCTATTTTTCTTACATATTTTAGAAAAAATAAGTGTGTGTGTTTGTGTGTGTGTGTTTGTTTGTTTGTGTGTTTGTTTTACGAGGAGAGGTGGAAATCTTCAAAAGACACCTTGTGGCCCGTACCACCAGTCTGGTACTAATAATTCCGTTCTCCAGTCTGGTACTAATAATTCTATCCAGAACCTTGCCAGCTGTGTCAAGCATACACAATGGCCGGTATGATGATGGATCTTCGGGAGATTTATTCCCCTTAGGGAGGAGCACCAGGCGCTGTTTTTTCCATCTTTCTGGGTACACCCCTTCCCTCAAGCAAGAATAATAAAGATCCACAAAGATGTCGGTGTGAGCGAGTATCGCAGTCTTGAGGGCAATATTGGGAATGTTATCCGGTCCGGGAGCCTTTGTGTTGCCGATTCTGCTGATTGCGTGCAGAATTTCTTCTTGCGTGACTGGAGGAATTATTTCTAGTTCAGATAACGCTATATTAACTGAGTCACCGGGGTGGATCGGGAATAGGACTGTCACAATTCTGAGCAGCATATTGGGGCAAGTTGGAGAACGTAGGTGCCGCTGTCTTAACCTACTCATGACCGTCTTGTACGGCCTACCCCATGGATCCTTTACCACCTCGTCACACAGGCTTTTGGCGCATAAGCGTTTGCTCTTACGGATTTCTATCTTCAACTGGCTTCGAGCAAGTTTGTATTGCTCTTGCAATTGAAGAAATTTGTCTCTGCCACGAGTTCTCTGGTACTGTCTTGTGGCTCGAAGGCACCTCCGTCGTAATTGGGCGATTTCCTTATTCCACCAGTAAACTGGTGAGATTGCACCGCGCCTAGACATAGCCGCATCACAGGCTTTGGTTACCCATTTCATCACCTGCCCAGCTTTGTCATCTGCAGTACCTGTTGGCACTATCGTCTCCAAACATTGTCGGAAAACTTCTTCGTCGAACGTTTTTGCTTTCCACCCAGCTGGCTGATATTTCGGTGCAAAATTATCCCTCCGCTGATATTTCACCTCGTACAAAAGTGCCTGGTGGTCACTATGGGTATAGTGTTCACTAACTCTCCAGGACACTCCCATTCTCAAAAGATTATCTGACATGAACGTCAGATCCACAACAGATCCCACACCCCCTCTGCGGAAGGTGTGTATGTCTCCTGTGTTGGCGAGCTCTACATTCAGAAGGGAGAGGGATGCCAGAACTGCTCGACCTCGCTCATTACTGGACGAACTACCCCACTCAACCGCCCAGGCGTTGAAATCTCCAGCTATCACCAAGGGGCTTCGTCCTCTTGCGTCGTACACTAAGCGGTCGAGGAACTGCTCAAACTCTTCCATTGTCGCGTTTGGTGAGGCATAACAGCTGTAGATGTAAACGCCGTTGATTTTTACCCAGACAAATCCAGCTCCGGGTCTCGTCATTACTTGTTGGAATGTGTATTTTCCACAGGCCCGGATTGCCGCCTGGTTGTGGAGGTCAGATACCCACGCTGTATCTTCACGGTTAGTATATTGCTCGCATGCTATTGCTAAATCAGCCTCTCATTCCCTAACCGACTGTGCCAAGATATCCTGGGCGACTGCGCAATGGTTGAGATTGAGTTGTATAATTCTCATTTTCTATCCGTTATTGCTTTCTGCGCTTTTTGGTTCGATGGACACCTGCTGCACCGAGTAGCATGTCTGCCTTGTTTCCCCTTTTCTTCACAAAGCAAGCACTTTGCGTCATTTGTGCATGACTTAGCAAAGTGATCATCACCACCACAATTCATGCACAAGTTGGACCGGTCATGTGAGTTTTTACATGCTTTTCTGAGGTGTCCAAAATCTAAACATCTGTAACACCTCAGGGGGGACCTTCTTCTCACGCAGAGTGCAGTACACCCATCCTATTCTTATTTTACGGATGGCCAACAATTTGTTAGCCACCGCAACAGGAACGCTGACTATTGCTACCTGTGTTCCACCATAGGATGGTCTTAGGGATTTGACCACAGTAGCTGGGAGATCACTGGCTTCGGGAAGTTTGTCCACCAGAGCCCTATGCACTTCCTCTTTAGTTGTGACCTCTTCCAGGTCCTTCACCTGAATAATCACGGTGTGAGTGAGAGCCCTCACATCAGCGTCCGATCCAAACACCTTCTTTACAGAGGACTGAAAATCTGTTGTTTGGCCTCCGGCAGACCGCTTCAGTTGCAGAAGGAGATCGCCGCCAGCTGTCTTCCGGATGTGCGTGACATTCTCGCCCAGATCCTTAAGCTCAGGGTCAGTTTTTATTTTTTTAAGGATGTCCGCGTACGTCAGCGCGTCATCCTTCTTCTTTATCATCAGGGCATCTGGTATGGGTGGCCTTTTCCGCGTTTTAGAACGCTTACGTGGTCTCTTACGAGTGACCACTTGCCACTCGGGCTCTTCTCGTGCCACTTCGGGCTCTTCTCGTGGTATTTCCGGAGAGGGTGTTTCTGCCCGGATTTTATCTGCGTTTTTCGCAGTCTCCTTCCTTACCTTGGGCACCTGGGAGTTCCGGTTTCGCGAAGGATCGCTTCTCGTTACGAGTACTCCCGCAGCCACCTTCTCAGGGGACGTCTGAGTACACTCTTCTTTCCCAGTGGGTTCGTTGCACTGAGGATCTGGTCTGAGTGATCCTCCTTTTTGCAGTGCTACCACCTCGTTAAAGTGCGTCTGGATCGAATACGCCAATTTTTTGATATCACCATGAACATTATGACGAGGCTTAACAAAATTGAGAAGCTCGGTTATTTTCTTCTCAAGGCTACACAATGCCTGTTGTTTCGCATGATCATCACTAGTAGCAACGGATACTTCAGCAGCCCAGTGGTCCACTGCTGAAGTACTGCGGTCACTGGTTGACGACGCCTGGCAGCCCGCTTGCTCACTCCCAACAGACGCCGGTACTGGGGATCCGGGCCCCTGCACCGTAAACTGAGATCCCAAAAGACCTTCCATATTGGTTTTTTGACTGAGGTGTCCTTCCCCGCCTGTTGGTCCGTGAGAGGTATTTTAATTGCCTTTTGACCTCTATATCTAGAGATTCGCCACCTGGGGACACGTCGCTTAGGGGTTACAGGCTCCCCCGGCTTCACCCTTTACCCTGGGTCAGGGTTGTAACCAACCAGACCGTATCCCGACATACTTTCGGGACGCTCCAGTACGGCGGTTACCTGCCATTCCGACAGGGTGACTTGTCAGAACCCCCTTATCTCGTCTGTTGGTCAACCGTACCGTCGATGGGATTGGTTACCACAACCTTGGCACGGGTTACTCGACTCGACAGGGTCCACCTTTTGAAGGTGAGAGCGGAGTTGGGATGGAGAGGCTAGGAGACTCTCTTCCGAGAGACTTGTAATCGCATCACATCCCCTTGGACCCCTGATGTAAGTGTGTGTGCGTGTGGGCGTGTGTGGGCGGGCGCGCGTGCGTGTGTGGGCGCGCGTGTGTGTGTGCGTGCGTGCGCGCGCGCATATTTTGCGTTTTTTATTACAATAAATTCCGTTCCCTAGTTATGATGTATTATAAATAGTTTCAGAAATTACATAGTCTTACAGAAAACACTAATAGTTTTTGAAGACAATTCTTACATTTCACAGTATAGATGAATTTCTAATAAAAGTGTGTCATGAAGAGAATTATATAGAACATTTTCTTTATGATCTGATTTAATTTAAAAAATTGTCTACGCTTGAAACAGTTTGAGTAAACTTTCCAAGAGAGAACTGTTCTCACTAAGATTTTCTAGACCACTTTCGTGGTTTGATTTCTTTCTCAGAAAAGAAAGCAGTTGTTTGCAGACATGAATGAACCCAAACATAAGATATTTGCAGCAGATTTGAACAACCGTGGGAAACATGTTAGAAAGAAATTTCCATAAAAGTTAATAAATTTGTTGCACTATAGAACAGATCTTCTAGGTGACTATCATGCCTGAGGTCAGTTACTTGTAAATCAATGTCAATGTGTCAATGTTCTGTAGTAATGTCTAGTGCTTTTTGAACCAAGTATACAAAATTCCATCTTCAACATTGTCAAATCTTGGGAGTGGAAGCTAGGCTGTTTAGCTTCTGCATCACTCATTTTACCACTATGTCATGTGTACTGTTCTCCAATTAAATATTCTATACACTTGGTGAGTTAGGAGAGGGAGAACTGCTATCTGATCAGATGCTTCAATTTTTAAAATAGAGTAAAGAAATTTTAATTGAAGAATCTTAAATGCATTAGAGAGGCAGGAACTTACTTGATGTAACTTTGGCAACTTGTGCCAGTCATTGTATCGCCCTGTGTTTGACATTATCAAATTCCGGCAGCTTTGCTCTGCATGCAAAACTGTTCAACATGCCCGCTGTTTGCATTCTGGTCCTAGCCTACGATTTCACTGAGTATATTTCAGGGTTACGTACATTGAGTGTTCTGGAGCTTATTCTTCTTCCAGTTACTTTATACAGAACATTCTCTATGGGGTACCATTTTTCAGAATATGCTTTCTGAAATCTTAAATATTTGAACTCTTGTAGGGAGTATATGATAGATATTATTGAAATGAAAGCCAGACAAACCTTTAAAGTAAAACTCCAACTTCACTACTTTGCAAACGTACTTTCTTTTGGCTTTTCATTCAATGCATTTAAAGTATTTGTAAATCAATATGAAGAGATAAGGGTGGCACACTTGCACAGTTAATGAAAATCAATTGAGCTCCTCATTTAGTCCCACTAGATCTCCTATTTGTTTCATTTATGTGGTACTCTCAGTGTTTTTCATGCATGACAACTCTATGACAAGTTTTTATTGTTTTAGCTACTTTTAATTCTGTTGAAGGCACAAATACATCGCAAAAATTAATACTATTTGAATTCCTTTGTATTTAATAAAATTATCATACATTTTGTACAACTTAGTAGAGACGTGTGTCAGTTGTAACACTTGTGTTAACTTCCGCTATTTTCATTATAAATATGTTCAGTGATCTTTTACGTAGGAGAAGAGGTTATGTGAAGCAAATAATGTATTTTTACATAGAAATATTTCATGAAGATAATGCACAAGACAGCCAGTGTATAGCATGAAACTTCCAGCTGATTTCACTAATGTTGATCAGAATCTTTGACAGATTTATGTTACTGATGGCTCTGTAACACTAGAACACCCTGAGGCATTGTTTTTACTCCTGGCACTTTTTATAACTTTTTATCTTCTTTGTTTTTATACATAGAAGTTTATGATTGTATTACTTTTCATCATTTGTGGTTATTTTCAGTGTGTTAAAAATTCCAGCATGTCTAAAACATGGATTTTGTGAAAAATAATTGAATACACCTAGAATGCCCAGGAGGCATCATTTCGACTTCTTTGGTACTGACCTATCCTGTAACTTTTGTATCATTTTTTTCTACACTGAAAATTTTTAAATGTGTTTCCTAATATTTCGGATACTTTCTAAAGAAGTATGTGAGCATTCCTTCCAGTTGCATTGTTTTCTAGCCTTGTACAATACATGCAAATAGATGGATCATGAGTTGCTCTGTGACAGTACAGGAAATGTATCACTAAGTTTTGAAAAGTAAATTATTGTCATATGAAGGATTTGCATTGTTATCTCATGAAGGGTGAAAACAAAACCTTTCTTCAAATGATTTAGTTCAAGAGAAACGTTTTTGTTTAAAAGAGAATTTTTGTGTACAGGAAGAGGGCATTTCGGACTAGAGATAATGATTAGGGGGCAGATTTTAATGAAATGTAATTCTTTTTCTTTTTTCTTTAGAAAAATGCTGTTTAGTAAAGAAATTAATGTTATGTTATGACAAAAGGAAATTACCCCTTTTTATACATAATGTTTTTGCGTTTTTCATTGGTTTCGACTAATAAGTCATTTTGCATCTTTTTCCATCATTTTTAATGTTATTTTTGCTAATTTAATCGATTTTAATATTTTAACGGTACTTGGTTCAAATAATATTATGAGATGTAACAAATGTTCTCCACAGAATTCCTGAGTTCCTATACCTGGTAGCCTATTCGATTTCTTCGCTCAGATGTGGTAATGTCAGCCACTGTGAGTATGCAATCTGAAGGTTCCTGTGATGGCTGTCAATGCTATTGACGCTTCAGTTGATTTGGGATAACTGAAGACCGAGATTTTCTGGTAAAGAACAGTCCAAACCAAAAGTTTGAAAGATGAGTCCACTTGAATGAATAGAAGAAGCCTTGATTTCATCAGTAATGTATCCAACAGCTTGAGTTGTTCATCTGAACTGGTTTTGATCACATTTTTTATGTAATTTTTCTTTGCTTTTAGGACATTTTAAAAACATTTTAAGAGCATTTTATAGATCATTTGTGGCGATGTTTTAGGTCATCAAAATTTGCCCTATGATGATGATGATGATGATGGTGTGGTCAGATCATGGTGTAGTTTTTTTGTGTTATTTCATGGTTTTGAACCAATAAGTGATATTTGAGGAAAAATAACTGGTTATTTTCATCTTTCATACATACCTTCTTTTAATGTTGAATGAAGTAGTACATTTATAAACTGTAATTGTATTTATGCCAGAGGAACAGAGTTGATAGGCAGATATTTTTTTCTTCCAAAGTTGCTTTATTGACACTGTTCATGGTATGAAAAGCAGACATACGGTATACAATTGTGGCTTTTAGTGAATGATCACTAAAAATGTGTGAGTGAATGATTTTCTATACAGTGAAAACATTGGGGAAGAATTGTGGAAGACGACAGGAAATGTCTTGAAAGTGTCATGAATCATGCATCAGGATATGAAGCAGACGTTCAATTAAATGGCTGGGTGATATTCTGTGAAATGTTGTTCAAAACTGTGGTCTGTACAAGTCATTACTGTTTGAGATCTTCCAACTAGACGTTTGTTTATACTGTATGCCTAGTAAAGTTAGCGATATCAAAAGTAAATGCAATGAAAACCTGAACAAAAACTGAGAAGTATAATTTGAAACACTAGGTTCATTTTGTTTTAGAATTCTGTCATGTAACACACATCAAGTGCTCATAGTTATCAAAGAAGTATGTAAAACAATGTATCATAAACCAGCGTCACTTTGTGCCACCGCACCTTTTAGAAAATGGTTGCCTTATACTACATTGTGTTAATCTAGTATCTGACTTTCTTTTCTTTTTTTTAATATGCAGACATATATTAAAAAAAATCCAAGTTTGTTGTAATTGTAGTTCACAGAGATTCGCTAGATATTCTTAAAAACACCTTGGGTTTTTATGCTTCCCAATTAGCAGAACCTTTTTTTTTTTAATGTTTTGACATATTGCAAAATAGATTAAAAGCACAAACTGAAAATTTCTATTTCTTTATTTGACCTTAAAATAATCAGTTATTTTCAATTATTTCCTGTGTATACTTTTCATTAGTAATTTCTTCGTGCTCTCTCTATACTAGATTCTGCATTGTTCACTGTCTCTTCGTAATGCAATCTTGTCACTCTTCATCGCCTCTTGCACTGTTGGAACACATTCATTTGTATTCTTTCATCATTCTCAGTTTCCTCAGTCCTGGAAGATCCTTTTAGCACTCACGATGTCCTTGTCAGATAGGATTTCATATGTTATCACCTCACCGATGAAATCTTCAGGCACGACAGGATTGTCATTTATGAGTTACAGCATTTCTCTCTGTGGGACGTTGTCTTCTCAAATTCTTCCACATCGTGGTCAATCCAGTATGTCAGAACAATTTTCAATTGTTATGGTTTTCACACTCCTCCAAGCCTCATTTGCAATACTTATTGCATGTAGAACATTGATTTTTGTGTTCTTGTTTAACTTCAAAGCTTGAATGATGTAAAGAGTCACCAGCTTTCTATAATAAGTTTTGAAACTGTGAATGACACCTTGGTTCGTTGGTTAAGGAAATGTGTTGGCAAGAAGAAACTCCAATGTAATGGGGAGGTTCTCAACATGAGGATGAGCTGGGCAGTGGTCTACCAGAATCAGAATTTTTCTGGCTTTTATTTTCACTTCACGAGCCCCCTGTCGAAGTTGTTCTTCAAATATGGATGACAACATCCAAGTTTGTTGTAATTGTAGTTCACAGAGATTCGCTAGATATTCTTAAAAACACCTTGGGTTTTTATGCTTCCCAATTAGCAGAACCTTTTTTTTTAATGTTTTGACATATTGCAACCTAACAATAGAGTTACACTATTTTCGACATTTTGACCGACAAAAGCGGCTCAGGGCATCAGCTGATGTGACTGCAGTGTCTCAGACCGGGTGGTCCTAGGGTTCAAGTCCCCATGTTGAATTTTGCCAATAATTTCGGCATTATCTTACAAAGTAAACACCTTAAGCCTGTTTCAATAAAATATAGTACAGCACTACGGAAATCTTGAGTGGACTGGAATATAATTTTAATTTTGTTGGTCTTGAATAGTAAAGTTTAGTTGTAAAGTTATATGAAATTTAATTTTTAATTTCACAAATGTGTTCAGCGTGATTGTTTGTGGCGGTCATAAATATTGGTGGAATTTTCTTTGGTTTGGTTGGTACTTCAGGTTCGTTGAGAAAGCTAAATCTATTGGAAACTTTTACGTTGTACAGTTTCTGAAGCTTTGAATTACTATTGTGATGGGTGTTACCTAATGTTGCAATTCATTTGCTGTCACCTTGGCAGGTCTCTATCCGGGTAGTCTGTATCCGATCTTTTACTGGGTAGTGTTCCAGCAGCCGCTCGGTTGGAGGTTGACTAGATGCCTGATGATGGAGCCGTGGGATGAAGTTTCCGGCGGTGACGGTGTAGGGGGCGTGTGAATCACACCCACTTGGAAGTTGCTGGATTGACCTGACGTGTAAGATTCCATATAGAAGGATGGCGAAGGTGGTGCGTCACCGTTTAATGATGTTTCATGATGCATAATTAAACAATGAAGTTTGACTGAAGACTGGACTGTCCTTACTCGGCACGGGAAGATCGTAGCTTCAGATAGCGTAGCTACTGCTCTGGCCCGCAGCTGAAGGAAGAATGAGTTTGAAACATCTGCCGGCTAAATTCTTGGAATTGAGATAGTGACTGCTTACAACAATCGAAGTCGTTGCAAGTTTTCTGCTGCTGTGATTCGTCGTTGGCTGGCATGGTTAGGAAAAAATAATGTACGAAATAAACCAGCGTTGCCGCTCTCACTCATAGAAAATAGATACATAAAAAGATGTGAATTTTTGTGTAAATGTGAATATATGTGCATATGTGTCTGTCTTGTCAGAATCGACATTAATTTGTAATATAATTATTTGATCTGTTGTTACAAATTTTGAGATTTACTTCTTTGTAGCCATTAAATGGAAGTCTCGGAAGTATTTACTGAACTTCGCATTTACCACCCCTGAATTGTGGGAATTCTGATTTGGTGTTGTTGACGCTCTTATCAGAAGAAATAAAAGAGGTCATTTTCGTCAACATACTAGCTTTATTAAGATAGCCGGCTTTTGACGGCTTTGCCGTCATCGTCAGTCTACAAGATACAGAAAGATATAACAAAATTATAAATAAATACACAATAAGATAGAAAATTAAATTACAATTAATGGATACTTATTGTGTATTTATTTATAATTTTGTCATATCTTTCTGTATCTTGTAGACTGACGATGACGGCAAGCCGTCGAAAGCCGGCTATCTTAATAAAGCTAGTATGTTGACGAAGATGACCTCTTTTATTTCTTCTTTACCACCCCTGCTTGATGATGTTGACTTTGAATTGACACAGCCGGACCTGCACAGCACAACTTTTAGACTGTCTTTCAGGGAATTGTCCCCTATATTTTGTATCTGATTTAACTTGATACTCTGCTTGAAGTTGGGCGGACCAGACCGGATCTAATTTTGTTAAGTTCTTCAAAAGTATCCTCTTCAAATGTACACGCTAGTAAAACTTTAGATTTGAGAGGTTATGTACATGTAGGTATTAATTGACCAACTGAATAACACTTTGGAAAGTTTCTCACTAACACTCGCAAGCATTAAGTGTTAAAATTAAAAAAAGCTTAAATATAGAATGAAACATGAAAAAAAAATATTAAGAACTTTTAGATTAACGAAGTAATTCTTGATATATATTTGGTGAGGAAGAATATTGCTCCTGGAGATACATCAAAATCTACGTTATCCCAGATTCTGATTGAGGCATCAAGCTTTGTAGGCAAAGGGGGCCGTTTTTCCATTTGTATGTTGTTTCATACCATGGTAATTGAAGAAGGGAATCATTGCTTTATCGCAATTAGAATCTCTTTCCTACGTTGTTACTAAGAAACTATTTTTTCGAGAGTTCACCAAAGGTCTAAGATTTGTAATTGTATTTTTTAAGAGTACTGTTGTTCATATGAAGAAAATCCAGTCTCGTCAAAACGATTTCTTCCTATTGAATTTGAAATTATTCCATTTCTGATATTAGGGCTTTCCTCCCCACGCATTCTCCACCTTGATACATGAAAACACACACACAAGCAGAATATCCAAAAAAAAACTTCCACTCTTAAGAGAACTAGTGGGGCTACAACAGCACATACTTTCTTGCATTGTTTCTAACGTTTGCAATTTTCGAACATTCAGATAATTCAAGAAAAATAAGACCTGCACTATTCTTTCAAGTATCCCTTGTTCTATCAGTGGAAGAACACACATTTTCAAAAAAACGGCACAAATTTGTTTGGTTAAATTTTGTCCTTGGATAGCGCAAAGGGCGCGTAGGAAAATGGTGCAGTTCTCATTTTCGTTGTAATCCTTGATTTCTCGAAAATGCGAACTTTTTTCGGTGTCTTCGTACAACTATAATTTAGAATATAGATATTTTTCCTCTTAATGACACCTTTTCTTTAAAGACAGATTTTGAAATAGGTCACGTACAAATTTTCGAAAATTTGGAGTAGTTTTGGCGTAATTTGCGTGAAATATTGCCAATTTTTAATGTTTTAAAACAAATTTTTCCTCAAAAAACGGCACAAAATTTCTTTATTAAAATTTCACGTCGAATAGCAGGGCCTCCGAGGGCTTCGAGTTCCTTCAAATTGATCGTGGAATATTAATTTTGGAGAAATTTGTGTGAACGGTTTCCGACCTAGCGTTGACCACAGACGGATGGACAGACACGTTTTGCCGTCAATCGATTTCTCGGTATCAAGGACAGAAATCATGGATTATGACAAGACGTGTTATAGGAAGTAATTTACTACATACAGAACAAGATTTGTCCACTTTTTCTTGACCAGGACCCGACAGTATTGAGTTTTTCTGTCAAAAAATATCAGTTCTCCAGAGCACTATTACAATACTTTCTCTTCTTACGAAGTAAGGCGAGAAAGTAAAAATGTTTGCCAAATGTGAATATTCCAAATGTAAGGCGTAACATATTGGAAGAATTATATTGTTTTACTAATATCAATTAGTATTACATCATAATAACAATACAATATAATGAGAATCACCACCCCCACCAACTGGTTTGTTAGCTATTAACTGGTGTTAGTGTTAGACTAGATGTGCGGAATGCTTTCAACGCGACGATGTGGACAGACATCCTGCTGGCCTCTGAGACAAATTTCCAAGTTACTACGTTATATTCTACATATCTTCAGTGATTATATGAGGGAAAGGAAACTCGTCTATAACATTTTAGACGGCCCTCGTAACCGAGATGTTACGACGATAGTATCGCAAGAATCGATCATGGAACAGTGTAGGAAGTTTCTCACATGTGGAATACTACACATGATGACACTCCAAATACCAGAAAGCGTTGATAAGGTACGCCGACCACCTTGCAGCGACCATACAGGCAGGCAATGCGATAGAGCTGCTGTCGAAACTCAGCCAATTTTATTCAAGAGTGTATAGTAGAACACAAATTCGGCCTAACTACTGAGACGATAAAGCTCATCAGAGAAAGCAAATGCCAGAGGTGATTCCTATGACTGTCCGCGCCTTTCGTGTTAGACCTGGTCCTCAGATTCGATACCAAACTCACCTTTGCTGAACATTTAAGACGGGCGGCAGATAAAAGCTTCCGCTAGACGCATTCCGACGACTTTCTCCGAAATTGAAATTCCCTGATCGATCTGAACGAACTCAAGGTCCTGCAGGTTGGATGCAGATATTTTGATTTTTGACGGTACTTTACATGAAGCCTTAACATTTTCAAACATTTCTCAAAAATTGCTCCATTTAAAAGAATTAAACTTTGCCTTCGGATAGCGAAGGCTTGTTAGAACAAGGGACGCTTAAAAGAGTGTGGCAAGTCTCATTTTCATTTAACTCTGAATTTTCGAATATTGAAAAAAAAGTAATATGGCAAAAGTACAGAATTGAAGATAAAGATTTTTGTTCTAAAAAAATTAGATATGTAAAGAAGGTCATGTATTATTATTTTGGAAAAACAACGAACACTCGCGTAATTTGTGCTTGAAGTTAATGCATTTTTTTAAATCTAAAAAATGGCTCCAAATTTGTTTAAGTTTTATCCTCGTATGTGTCAAAGGACGGTAAAAAGAACTGGTGCTAGTCCTATTTCTAACAAAGTCTATTTTCGTAAATTGCAAAATTACAATATTGAAAATAGAGAATTTTGTCTTAAATTATTTCTGTTCTGAAAAATAGATCTTTAGAAAAGGTCATGTTATATTTCTTTGAAAAAGCTAGTATTTTTCGCGTAATTACTGCTTGAAGTTAATGCAATTTATAAAAAAACGCTTCTTAAACAGTTCCATTTTTTCTTCAATTTTTGCCCACGGATTGAGCAAAGGATTCCTTAAAAATGGCGCTGGTCTAATTTTCGTTCTATGTGATTTTTCGTAATTACATGGTGTAAATAAACGGGAGAGGCTATTCGTTTTTTTAGCGTCGGCAAAAGTGAGTGCGACGAGCGACTATGTGATATTGCGGTAATGCGTATGACGAGCTAACTCAATGTACATGAGTTCTAGTGTCGATGCAGAGAAAAAAAATAGAAAAATTGTCTCCTGAAGTTTTAGTTTACTGATTGCAGAGGATTTTTGTTATATTCGTTATTTCATGTCATGCTACAGTCATATTTAATTTTGGATTTTTGTATCTTTGCTTTTAAGCTAAGTAGGAGAAAAAATTGTGCTCAACTCTGAAATGTTTACTCTCTGATCCTACGTACGTAATTCAGAGAAAGTATTCTAACGTTGCAGTGAAAAGTGGCGATTTTCTATAGAAAATTGTGACTCATACCAAAACCCCATGATGCCTGAACATTTTCAAAATTTTTTAAAAAAGGTTCTATTTTTTTCTTTTAAGTGTTTAGTTGATGTAGAAGAATATACCGTTATAAAAATCGCGCAGATCAGATTTTATTGAAATCTTTGAATTTGCAAATATTGCAAAAGTTAAACATTTTTGAACAGTGTGGATAGTAAATCCATTTCTTCAATACGTGGGTAGAGAGAATCCACGTTTTTTGGGGGGACCTTGATAAAGAAAAAAATGGTTCTTATTCAGGTACCTAATTGTCCATGTCTGCCCGTCCGTCTGTCCCTCCGCCCTTCAGAGAGTAATTCTAGCGTCTTAACTGTACATACATAGGATTTTCACGAATATTGATTTTCCCCGATTGATATGGGTGATGTCGGGGCCCCTCGATCTTGATACGGGTCGTGTCGGATGTTTGTCAGTATTTTACATGAAGTCTCTAGAACATTTTCATAATTTCATGAAATGTGTATGAATTTCATAAAATAATCTCATGAGTAGCAATGACGGTGAAACTATGAAGTGTTTTTTTCCTCGCCAGAGAATTAAAAAAATTGGGCGACTTTCAGGCGGTGGTTTGCCAGAGAAACGCTACAGTCCTTTTCGAATGCCGTACTGACGAGCAGATCAAGAAAATCTCGGGTCTAAAAGAAATAGTGCATGGTGCATGTGTCCACCACCCGACCTTAAACGTTTGCAAGGGTGTGGTGAATCACGAGGACTTTGCGTCAGAATCAGAAGAACTGAAAGCCTTCTTTCAACCGGAAGGTGTGACATATTTACACGATTCAATGGAGAGTGAATGGGGTACTCGCCCCTACCTCATCGCTGATAATGACCTTCAATCGTCCTCTGCCAGAGAAAATATCATGTAGCTATTACAATCTCTGTGTCAGGTAGTATGTACCAAATCCTTTGCGCTGCTTTTAATGCCAGAAATTTGGCCATACACAGCCCCGTTGCATGAGTGTCGCAGTCTGTCCACCCTGTGGAAAAGAATCTTGTAACGATTGGAACTGCTCCGCATATCCAAGGTGCGTAAAGTGTTCTGGGAATCACCCATCGAACTCAAACCAGTGCCACATCTTTTTGAAAGAAAGGGAGATCCAGAAGATCCGGGTCTCAGAGAAAGTTTCTTTTCCTGAGGCTCGACGTTACCAGATGCGTCACCCTGTAAATATGGTTCGAACTTTCACTGACACCGTGGGTCAGCAGCAGAAGACATCAAATTGCGAAACCCAGATACAGAAAGTTACCTCTGTGCGCGATGCTGCCTGTCAGGTGTCCTTTGAAGACATCGGCGAAGATGCTGATACCAGATACCTTGTTTCATCTGAAACAAAGAAGGAAATGAAAACTGTGTTTCGACGTAGACAATGGCGTCAAGCTGAGAAACCGAGGCTGATAGGCCCTATTTCTAGATCCAGGTCACCTGTTTCAAAAGATCGAGGTATCCCGACAGATGCAACTCTAGCAGTAGTCAAGACAACTCTGCAGGGAATGAGGAGCCACACATGAACTCGTGCATCACTCTTCAAGAGAGAAAGAAAAAGAAACCAGAGACCAAAGACCCCTCTAGAAGGAAAGAAAATTAACACCTAGAAATTGTGGCGCTCTTGTGGAATCTCAATGGCTTTCGTACTCGTTTAGATGAAATAAAGCTGATAAAATCTCTGCATAAACCCGTAGTTATCTGCCTGCAGGAAACATCTGTTTCCTGAGTATTCCATCACTCACAGTGGCTTTTGTTGTTACAAGCCTGATGGCCTTCGTGCCCATGGCGGAGTCGCTACATTTCTCACAGACTCCCTGGCGTCCAAAGAAATAGACGTACGGACTTCGTGCCCATGGCGGAGTCGCTACATTTCTCACAGACTCCCTGGCGTCCAAAGAAATAGACGTGGCGTCCAAAGAAATAGACGTACGTATTCAGACATCTTGCGTTCGTGAAAACTTCCGGACTATCTCGATAACTATTTGCAACGTCTATATCCCGCCTGGGCAAGTCGTGTCACAAGAACGGGAAGATGTGTTTTCTCAGTTGCCCGCCCCTTTTCTTGTGGGGGACTTCAATACTCACAATCCCGCATGGGGTGGTACAAGGACCTGCCCGAAAGGCATGTACTTGAAAATATTGACAACCATATGGTAATTCTTCTGAGTATTGACGAAAGCACACATTTTTCCATGGCTTCAAACACTTTCTCGTCCGTAGATCTGGCTCTCTGCAGTCCATCTCTCTCTACCATCTTTGAGTGGACCGTCCTTGGCGACAGGCATGGCAGTGACCACTTCCCCATTGTGGTAAATTTCAATATTCCCGTCCTAAACGTTGCGCGTCCTCGCTTGCTAATCCATCGAGCTGAGTGGGAAACATTCGAGAAAGAAGAGCAGATATCGGAAAACCGCCCAAACGATATGGATGCTATGGTTGCCCATTTTACTGATGCCATTCTCCATGCGGCCTCAATTACCATCCCGAAGTCGTCGGGTCTGCCACGACATCCTCCCTTGCGATGGTGGAATGCCGACTGTGCCACCGCGGTGCGTGATCGGAAGCGGGCACTGGCAAAGTTTAGTGGGTTCCCAACCATGGATAATCTAATACATTATAAAAGATCCCGAGCCAGACCTAGATTGACCATACTGGAAAGTAAGGCCGCATTGTCACTCTCTTGCCGTACGCTCCCTAAAGTACTATGGCGAAAGGATCGACAGATCGATGGAAGGCTCCCTTCGCTGTCTGTCTTCGCCAACTCTCTTGGTCATTACTGTTCGTTGACGACTTTGCCATTTTTTGTTCGTCCAAGGGCATGAAAGTTATTGGAGAGGCAGTTACAGCTAGTCCTCAGTTAATTGCAAGAATCGAGTAATAAAACTGGATTCAAGTTCTCCACATCAAAATCCATGCATCCTACAGAATTCATCACCTCCATTGTCATCCTGACCTTTTTCTTGGGGTTCATCAGCTTGCCTTTGTCGTTTGTGTTTTCTTGGTCTGACGTTCAACAAGAGTTTAACATGCAAAAAACATCCCTAAATTGAAGACCGGATGAGTATCACCATTGAACCTCGTTTGCACTCTTTCGGATAACTCATAGGGCTCAGATCGAGTATGTCTCTTGCGCCTATACAGGACCATCATGCTTCCTATCTTGGATTATGGGTGTATTGTATATGGATCAACGTCTCCATCGACCTTCCGGCCATTGAGTCACAATGCCAGTATATAGATCAGCTTAGGCACCTACCGCATGAGTCGCATTGAATGCCTCTTGGTCGAGGCTGGTGAACTATCCCTCAGCCGAAGACGAGATATTGTAATCGGCTCCTACGTTGCAAAAGTATCAGCTATAAATACTCGATCGCGCCAAGCAGTCCGTCACCCAAGTCACAGGACATCGTACGCACTCAGACCATCGTTACGCCATCCTCCAGGTATCCTACATGCTTTTGCAGAAGCTCAATATAACATTCCACGCCCTGTGACCCCCCTCCCGAAGTCTGCGTTCAAGTCAAACTTCCCCAAATTTTCACTCCCCCAGCACATTTTTATCGGAATTTCAAGAGACGAAGTCCACATATCCCGGCTACAACTTCATAAGGTTTCTCACAAACTGGTAAAGTAGGATTGCCTTCTACTGTCATAGTGCCCCGCGGAGGTTGCGAATAGGATCTTCGTGCAGCATTATTTCTCTGCAGAGAAATATACACTATTGGAGGCCCTTAAAGTTCGCTGAATCGATGACATTAACGAAAGCAGTTATCTGCAGTGATTCTAAAAGCTCGTTCGAATCCATCTCCTCTTTCTCTTCATGTGACCCTCTGACAATGAATATCCGAAACCAAATTAATTTATTGGTGCCTCGTTACAATTTTTTTTTGTTGGATTCATGGCCACGGAGGGATAATAGGAAAAGAAATGGCTGATCAGGCAGCAAAACTCGCCACGAGGAAAACTGAGGTAGACATTCTCATAGTCCCAACAAATGATACCATGCTGTTTATTAAATGCTCTATTCTCATTGCATGGCAAACAGTGTCAGAACTGTAATTTTAAGCTCACGAGAATCAAGGATTCCACATAGCCTTAGTTTCCACATCTCGTTGCTCTAGGCACGAGGAGATTATTCTGTCATTTCTCCCACGGATATCTTCTCCTCAGTGACTCACCCCCTACTTGCGATAATTGCAAGACGGATCTTACAGTATACCGCTCTCCTGCACTGTTCTAAACCAACAGATAGCAACCGAAGGCACCTTGGTAGCTCTTTTGGGGAGATACTTGGACAGTATCAACAGCAGTATGTGACAATATCAACAGCTCATTACAAAAAATTCACATACTATACACGTACATTATTTTACACTTTGCCAGATGACTTTAAACGATTAAATTCGATAGAAAAGTTTAAATCCAAACTGAAATCGTTTCTGCTGCATAACTGTTTCTATACAATTAGAGACTACTAAGCATCACAAGGAAAGTAACATTAATTTCAACAGTGATATTTAATGTATTATTTATCATTGGACTGTATAATTCTAAACAATATGTAACAAGTATTGTATCGCAGCTTCTGGGTCAATGACCCCCATCTCGATCAGGTTTTTCGTCCAGTTTCCCTGATCCATTGAGAAAATGCTGAGATGGCCCCTTGTTTTGCTTCTGGACATAAATGTAACTTTATCTGTGCACGTCTTCTAGAATTCAGTGGAAAATATAGTTATTCAAATTATTGTTCCATGTCGCGGCAGGAAACCGCGGCGGAATAATACATTCCGAAGAACAACATGGATATAAGCCCAAAATTCAAGTAGTATATGACTTAGTGTAGGGATCACAGAATTTTGAAAACGTGCACACAATTCACTTTTCCCCATAGCACGTCATACGCAATTTTAACTGTTTTTTGACGTAAAATAAATAAATAAAATTACGAAACTTCGCTCTGCAGGCTTTTTAGCTTTTTATGAGATTAACATCTACAGCCTTATCTGAGAGATGAGGATAATGCCAATTATTTTTCTTTTAGTTGGAGATCTTGAAGTGTTCATGTGGCTCCTTTCTGGCAAACCCTTTTTTATAATTGGACACGTTCATTTTTGGTTTTATTTACATTTTACATCGCATTAAAAAATGGTTTAGTTTGGCACTGCCAAAGTGCGTACTGTTCTTAAAATTTGACACGGGCGCCAATGACCTTAGCGGTTGAAACGCCCTTAATCCATAATAATCATCCAATTTATGCAAAAATACTCATTTTCGAAAAATTGAACATGACCTTTGAAGACGTTTTTGATTAACACATTTCATTGAGAAAAAATGTTATCTTCATAATTGTAGTTGTGGGAAGATGCCGAACGAATTTCTAATTTTTGCAATTTTCGAAAATCAGAATTTTCGAAGAACATATGATCTGCACCATTCTTTAAGCGTCCTATGCGCTATCCGAGGACAAAATTTAATCAAAAAGTTTGGTGCGGTTTTTGAGAAAAACATTTGCGTACATTTCATGCAAAATAACGCGAAAATGCTCAAC
Organism: Teleogryllus occipitalis; assembly: GCA_011170035.1. Classification (NCBI taxonomy): domain Eukaryota; kingdom Metazoa; phylum Arthropoda; class Insecta; order Orthoptera; family Gryllidae; genus Teleogryllus; species Teleogryllus occipitalis. The sequence continues at coordinate 163,473 of BLKR01009106.1, read as the reverse complement.
TTTTCGAAAAATTGTACATGACCTTATTTCAAAATCCATCTTCAAGGGACAGATTTCATTAAGGGGAAAAATCTCTATCGTTAATAATTTAGTTGTAGGAAGACGCTGAAAACTTTTGCAATTTTCGAAAAATCAGGGTTTTCAACGATTTCCAGACCTGCGCCATTCCCTTAAACGCCCTTGACATTATCCAACAACAAAATTTAATAAAAAAAAGTTGGATTCAATTTTTTTTGAAAATTTTGAAAGCATCGTGGGCTTCATGTAAAATACCCCCAAAATTAATCGGTTTCAAATTGAAGGGACCGAGCCATTGGCTAATATTAATTTTGGCGATAATCGGCTGAACGGTTTAACGGCTAGCGCTGTTAACAAACGGGCAGACACTTGCAGGCAATTGATTTTTCGATATCAAGGACCCAAAGAACATGGATTCTTTGGCTACTGCACGTGTTAATGGATTTTTTCTAAATTTAGCAACTGCATTTATCCACTTTTTCGTTACCAGGGCCCGGCAAAAAGTTTATTTCAGCCGAAAATTCTCCGCTTTTTCCCACAGCATGGGGAATGCTATTCTCCGTAAGCGGTAGTAAAAAAGTAAAAACTGAAATTGTTCTGAAATCTCCCAGTATTTTTATAAAGTTCATTATGTTCAACAAACGTGCCTGAAATTACAATATTAAGAGAAAACAGTTCAACTTTTCAAATATTTCAAGCATGCATGATAGTGTATTTGTTACTCTAAAAATCTAAATAATGATTGGACCTACAATGTGGACCTTTTGTGTCCCCTATCGTTCATAGCCCGTTAAATACTGCTGTGTGATTACATAGTCAATGATCTTCTCTCATTAAGTTACGAAGTACACCGAAAGCTTCTCATTGTACTGAATCTAGCGACTTCTAATGAAATGTTCTCTCTTCACACATGTCAATAGTTTTTCTTACTCACCTTCTAGTATGTTGTAATAGCCTTTTTTCTTACATTAATACGAACTAATTCGAATTAGTACGTATTGGAAAATAATCAAACCACGAAAATCGTATATTTTAATAATATCTTCAAACAATCCAAATAACTAGTTTTTGGGAATACTTTTTCCCCATCAGTGGTCTACAGCAACTAAGAAAGAAAATTTATATTACACGTTTAGAAGGACAAGGATTCAAAAAATAAAACACAGGTTATAACATTTTTTTAAAGATAAAACTGGATATCCTCCTGTTAAACAAAATCACACAAAATGGATATCAAAAACGTAGCACACACACTGCTTATATATATATATATATATATATATATATATATATATATATATATATATATATATATATATATATATACCGTAAACCCTCATTAACACCAATTCAAAGGGACCGAAGGAACCGAGTATTATAAATGTTCGTTTTACCGTAATCCCTTGCCAGGATCGAAGTTTTGTTCGTGTTAGGCGAGTTCGTGCTAACGAGGAGTTACGTGACAACTGCATTATGATACATCGAGAATAATTATTAAATTATATTGTAAATATATAACTTTCTATTAAATTAAGTTAATTTCAGGCACATTCTGCAACCTAAAATTTTAGAAATCAAGCACTGTGTGTTATGTGTGTGTGTGTGTGTGTGTGTATATATATATATGTGTGTGTGTGTGTGTATATTGTGACGTCATGGGATTAGACAACCCCATAACGTCACCATCAGCTACGAAAAGAAGCCCACGAACAGAGAGGAGTAGGGTACGCGGCGGAGCGATGGCTTGTAAACGCGCCATCTACCCACAGCTTTTCGAACTCTGACGCCCGAACTAGCGAATACTGTTTTTCCGGGAGGTCACGAAAAGAGGAGAATATTCACCCCTCCAAAAATTTCCCCAGACGCGAGTACCATAAGTACCGCGCCTCGGAGGAGCTCTCTATGATTGCAGCAGCGACGGCGACTAGCCTGAGCTCTCTTTGATTGCAGCAGCGACGGCGACTAGACTGAGTTCTGAAGGCGATTGTAACTTGACAGCATAGGAGTTTATTTTAACTTGGTAGTTAAAAGTTAGCTTGAGAAGCGTATCAACGAAAGTGATGTAATTGAGAAGTGGAGTGCACGAACATTCTTCGCATTAACATTCACAATATTTGAGAGAGCAAGTGAAGTGATTGTTTGACTTCGAAATAATTTCAAATTTGTAAAATTCGCGCAGAAGGACATTAATTAAATCCAGCATCTCATATTGCACGCTGAGACCACACACGCCCAAAGTGTGGTAGGTAGGCCGAACATTTAAAGCATAACTTCAGCAACATTAATTATTCGAGGCTGGAAGCGCGAACAAACTTGTACGAGGCACGGCAGAAGGACGACCGCAGGAAGAGCGAAGCGTAGGTGAGAAAGATTTGGACTGGAACGAGAATCGTACGAGTCCGGAGAACGGGAGAAGGGTGTGGAATTTGGAGGCTTGGCGGAGTCCAGAGCTCGAGGGAAAGAAACTGGTAACATCGTGGGACAGTGAGCGAAGACGAGTGGCAACGCGAGGCTGTGAGCGGCAGAAAATCCCCAAGGTTACCTACAGGCGGGCGATGCGGAGCTGTTGAAGTAAAACAACTGGCATCTTTTATGCGGTGATCAGTTGGGGAAAGAGAATAGCAGTAAATACACGACAATTCGTGTTAAAAGTGGGTGAAAAGTCCAGAATAGACGAGAGAAGTATTCCGAACGATGTGAGTGGCAGTTTCAAGTTCATTTACTGCGCGTGTTATTGAATTCATTCAAGAGGCCATACCTTGTACAATTTTACTTAAATAATTCATGATTTTCACATGTTGTACAGTTGATGTTATCTGGAAAAGTCATAGTTTATTGTATTGTGTTAAAAGTAATTGGTTGCTGTGATATGTAAAGGGGTCACATTTAAGTAACGTGTATGTTCCGTTTTATTTTTTTTCTCTCTTTAAAGTTCACAATGTTATAGTGAGTGCGAAGACCAAGGCTAGCACCTGTGAACGGGATATCTTAGAACAAGTGTAAAACTCATTTTAAAAGCCGTGGACGGTAAAACTAGAGAGTAGAATGAGTAAAATAATGTAGTAGGTAAAAATTCAGAAAGAGGAATGAGCAAATTGCAAATTGTAATTGGTGAAAGTGTGTTCAGGCAGTCGAGGTGACGCCATTTTTTTTGTTTTGCCTTGTTTTCTGTTTTTTTTTTTCAGTGACCAACTATTTAAAGTGCATAATCCTATTATATAATTGTGCCACTGTAATTTTTCATTGAATATATGCTCATTTTATTCGTATTTTATCTGATTCATTGTGTCAAGGGTTCAGACCTTTCTCATACCCAAAAGATCCTGCTTCCTGAGAATTTTAAGCTCGCTTCACGAGCATTCATACTATCACGCTCTCCCCACGTGTGGAAGGTAGTGGGTGTGTTAGAATAAATATATGCACCTTGATTCCATAACTCTTGATTGCAGTCGAGTCCTTTGGTGTAGTTTCCAAATTGAGAATTTCAAGATGAAATAGAAGTTCGTAAAACTTATTTGTATGTAAATCACCTGGTATTGCGGTCACATTACCCACATTAGACGGGTCGTTTGAGAACAAACTGTAAAATCATGATAAATATTGAAATTCTTGTTGGATTTAATAATATGGTTGGCCTTGTTTGCAACTCGGCAACAAATAATGTTAACAGATAAGTTCATAAATTATGAAAAATGTTAATAAATTCATATAATGCTTATTATAGTGTTTTATGGTGATCTGCATGTGGTTTTTCATGTTAATCCCCCCAAAAAACAGTGCATCAGTGTTTCCCCGTTGTCACATATTCATGAACAATTTTTAACAAAATATTTTCATTAATAAAAATACAATGAGATCAAAATCTTCATTCCATATTGAATACTTACTATATTTCCTGCACATTGCAAAATGAAAAGAAATGTTTGTTATTTTTTTTTCTCCTAAGAAATCCTCTCCTTCCTGCTAAGAAATTTTGCTTTAGTAAGCACTTGTCCCTTCGCCTGTGGTATTAAATGCTGCTAGGAGGCTACCATCTCTAATATTTGTAGAATGATGGAAATTTGTTACTGGCCAATAGCAAATTTAATATTAAATTAATCTGACCATTCTTCTTTTCTTGTTCGAGTTCTGCATATCAAACGCCAAGAAACTTATTGCATCCTTAGAATGTTTCTCTGAGGCTCTATGGGCATGAATGTTGAGTTGAGATCTTGCATGGGTTATGGTGATTTGTTTCAAGTGACATATTTCAATAACCTTTTTAAATCTAGTTGCTGAAGATTTAGATCTAATAAATTGCGTCTTATTTCTCTAATATTACTGAAGTCGTGCAAGAGGTGGAGGAATACTAGTTCTTTCAGATAGTAACCTTTTTTTAGAAAAACTATAAGTAGACTAGTGTTTGTCATAGTAGACATGTAGTTGGATGAGTAGTAGTAGTCTTCTATACACGGCTTTGAGTGGATGGGCGTGAAATGTTCTTTAAGTGCCTCTGATTTTTTTTCAAATTACATGAAAGTGTGAGATTTATGTTGAGTAGTGTAGTTTATTAAGATTTAAGTATTTTATTTCAAGATTTCTTTTTAGATTGTCAGTTCGAGGGCAGCCAAAATTATTGAGAGAGTTGGAGAGCCCTGCAATGCGCAGAGGTGGTTTGAGAAGCAGTGGCCAGTTACCTCCAGGCAGTGGTGAAGGTCTAAAAACCGAAAAACCATTAAATCATAGGTTACAGCCCAAGGATCGATATGGTATGTACAAAGCCATTTTAACTTGTACAATACCAGATTTTTTAAGGGGAGCAGCATGAATTGTAGAAGTGTTTTGTAGAAACTACCAGAAAAATAAAATTATTCATTCAGCCTTGGCGTACTTTCGTAATGTGACAAGAGTCATTTCAAAATGACTTGTTTGCATAGTTCTAAAATTTTAGTGTATTTGCAATTTATTCTTTCGGCTTTTTGTGCATGAGCTCTCAAGCAATTGATTGCAGTGAAATAGTGTATGGATAACATATACTCAGGTTTTAAAATTTGTCACATTCAGATGTTTTTGTCTCATTTTTTTAACCCTTCAACGCGGAATGCCGTCTGGAGACATGTTCCTTTCACCTCTATTCCCGAGTATCCTTTCATAGATATCTGGCATGGCTGCGCACTGAGCTAGCGCCCTGCTGCCCCGACGATGCACGTTCCCATTCCATCACCGACGTTGGACTGTTACCGCATTTAACCTATGCTCCGCGTTGAAGGCTTCATTAATAATGACCAAATAGGAATATCTCCGATAATCATTATTTTATAGGATTAATATGATTTTTGTCTAACACTTTCCTGGAGGTACTCTTAGCAATTGAGTAGAGCTATCCTTAGATAAGGAGCCTTCCACACGCATGGAATACGTGCCCGTTCCATTCTCCCTGAAGACAGCGTCTAGGCGCACCCCGGGGCGGATGGTGAACGCCCCATTCGGCTCCGCTTTCCCTCGGAAGACTTGTTCTTGTGTTTGCTCGTAACCCTGTTTGGAGTGCGGCCCGCAACAAGCAGCTAGCGACGCGACTTTTGTGTCGACGACACAAAAGCTTCTCTCGCCCAGTGGCTGCTCCTTGAGGGCTCTAGGGCGGTGCTCTCTCCAGAAAACCCAAAAATTGCAGAAAGTATTAAACTTCCAATAAATCGACTCTAATTTGTGCATACCACAAACGCAATTTTTGAGGAATGGGTAGCATCGTGGACTATCGGGAGTCCGTACGTAGCTGGTGCATACGAGGCAATGGAAGATTGAGCAAGAGTGGGAGTACTGGGAGTTGGGTGGAGGTAGGATTTTGTTCGGCAGAGACCGCGACTGTTACCTAAGCTAATACCGACCCTTTCACCTAATTTCATAAATTATTGATTCCTGGATATATTTTTTTAAAAGTCTTGTTTTCGCTTGAGCACATTTGTATCGTCCATTATCAACGTAAAAGTTGTCTTAGACATGGATTAAAATCCCGATAAGTGGAAATCAGTTGTACTCTACATGCCATAGTTTTTTTCGTCCAAGAATTATTTTCAAGAGGTAAAATAATGTATACTAGTGAAAACCCGTCAAAATTTGACGGTGCGATCTGACATAAATGTAAAATACTGTGCGCAGACTAATGTTCACAATATGATAATAATAATAATAATAATAATAATAATAATAATAATAATAATAATAATAATAATATGTCTTTATTAATGGTGAGGCTCAGGCCATAGGGCCTGCTCTTCCGCCTAACCACAATATGTTGCATTGTTTGGATATTCAGGGTATAACGAAGATATTCTGTGATGTGGAGTTCCCAAAATTTTGAACACGAATGGCCCATGACCAGGTGGCAATGCAATATCGGCGCCAAATGACACAAAAGAAAGGACATTATACTGACGGATATTATTTCTAAAGTTTTTTGATGTGTTATCTCCTATAAACAACTTTGATTTCTTTAGGTATATTGCTTGAAGATAAACTTATTTTCCCATTTAAGCAACGCAGAGTAAACACGTTTGCAGACTTTCTCTCACATGTGAAGTACAAAGCAGAACAAAACTGACATTTCATAGTCAACGACCACGCAGAAAACGAAATGATCTCACTATCACGACACTTACGCTGACTGCCTCCGTTCAGTTAATGTACGTTTGCGTCTTTTGGGGCGCGTAGGCAACGTTTCGGAATTCGACATAACCTGTGAACAACTTCACTACTTAAGTACAACCGAGCAAAAACCACTGTCCAAATGTTCTCTACAAAATTCACCACAAAACTGTCTACGCCACAATGCAATTATTACACTGAAACAAAACCTTGAATTGTAAACAAATCTCAACAATCAAAACAAAACATCACGCAGCACCACCATGAAGTATCGTGGACATCTATCGACTCATGTATATCGATTTTGAAACAATCACCCTTTGGAAGAAAACAATTGACTATTGATAAGCGTACTATTAAAGAATGATTTAATTAATTAATTTACACCGTAAATGTTGCTGAATCAAAACAAATAATATCTGATAACACATCTAGGGATCACGTTCTTTCATTTGAAGGAAAAAATACTACTATCGGTTCTGTAGAAGCTCTAAACGAAGCCATGGCAGAATACCTTATTTTTTTAAATATATAGATGATAGTTCGGACGTACATGCCGCCTCTTCTAAGTCGTACCCCCCCCCCCCCGGCGGCCAATGCTCTCGCCCGAAAAAACGGCGAGCATCGAATGGGAAGAGGCGAACAATGAGCTTCACTTCAATCCACTTCAAATTTACCGTAGACTGCCTTAAAAAATTTCACGAGTTGATGGCTACACGTTAACGAACTAGTGCTACAAATGCACATATTTCCATGTATTATTTTCTAAAGGTTACGTACATTATAATACAGCAACTTCTATCCTACTAATACTTCAGCCATCTCTTAAAAAAACTCATGATATGAAGCGCCGGAAATTCGAAAAAGTACATAAATTTTTGAAAACAAATTTTGAAAACTCAGCTTCTAATGAAAAAAAAAATTTCTGACATTGAATTCAGTATATTGTGCTCTGTATAACAATGTCCAAGAAAGAAAGAAAGGAAGGAAGAAAGAAAAATGTTTCGCCCGGGCCGGCATTCGTACCCGAATTCTTTAATTCATGGCAGCGCGTTACCATTTAAGGTACTTGTCATTACTCTGGACAACACTTAGAATGCATTCTCATTTTGCCATTGGATCTGACACTTCAAAAAAATCTCTAAAAAAGTTGCTAAAACTATACATATTTTGCAAAAATGTACCTTGAATGATTTAAAGATCTTGTACGGACATTGTATTGAGAAATAAACCACTGGCTTGAATATTGAAAATGTAGGACAGGTTTAAAAAATGTTGCGCTTGCGAAATTTTTATACAATTACCTTATTATTAAGGGACTTGCTCTTTGGAGCATAAATGTTAAAGAAAAAATTCCAGCTTTTTTTTTCAGAAAATCTCGGTGTTTTTTTTTCTCATGTACCTCGTACATGCGTAGTAAAGAGAAAGTATTGTAATATTGCGGCGAAAATCTGCGATTTTTCAACAGAAAAAATTGTGTTCCGTGTTATCGGAAAACAGGAAATCTTCCTATATGTGGTAAATTACTTCCGCTATTACGTTGTGTAACCAGATTCCATGTTTTGTGTTCTTGATACCGAAAATGTATATTGCAAAACGTCTCTTGGTCCTTGGTCAACACTAACGCCTAAACAGTTCAGTGGAGTTTCTACTAAATTCATATTCCTCGATCGTTCTGACAGATGTCTCGGCCCCTTGAATTTCAGACAATTATTTTGATTTTGGTGTGTACTTTTGCTCACATTTTCCAATAATAATTTCCTTATACAGGGTGGGGCAGAATGGACTCCCTAGTTTCAAACACTCACTGTAGAGCACGCAGGTGGGTTAACGGAGTGGGGATAGTGGCGTTAGGTCGGGGAAACGATGCCATTTTCATTTCAGTAGTCGCCATGCAGTGGTCTGGTGAGCATAGAGGCTTTGTCGTTGAAACGTTCTTTAAAAACAATGATAGTGTGGTGGCGACACAGAGGGCTTTTCATAGGTGGTTTGGCTCGTAATGATAAGGTTCCTGATGCTAAAACCATTAGGAAATGGACGGGCGACAGGATTTGCACTTCCTTAAAAGCCAAGCTGGGCGACCTAAAAGTGTGAGGACACCTGAAAACGTGGCAGTGAGAGCGTCCATTGAACAGTCTCCATCGCGCTCTGCGCGGAAACATGCTGCCCTTGGAATATCGTCCAGAACGGTAAGGCGAATTTTACACACTGACCTTCATTTACACCCCTACAAGATGATGGTCGTTCAAGAATTGAGTCCACAAGACTGGGTGAAACGTACAGATGCTTGTAATGCAATTTTAACCTCTGTGCAACCTGACGCTATTCTGTGGTCCAGCGATGAAGCGCATTTTCACCTCTCCGGCACAGTAAATAAGCAAAATTTTCGTTACTGGGCGACTGAAAATCCTCGTGAACTCCACCAAAGACCTCTTCATAGCCCCAAAGTGACAGTTTGGTGCGCCGTGTCCTCCATAGGCATAATTGGGCCTTACTTTTTTGAATCTCAAGGTCTAACTGTTACTGTTACCTCTGAGCGTTATTGTGACATGCTAGAGAACTTTTTTCAACCTAAATTGGAAGAGTATGGTCAGCAATATGACACACAAGCCTTTTGGTTGCAACAGGACGGTGCTACGGCTCATACCGCCCTTCGTTCGTGGCAAATCCTGCAAAGACTGCTTCCGGCCGCCTGATCTCCTTACGTGGCGATGTTCCATGGCCCCCTCGCTCCCCGGATTTGAGCCCATGTGATTTTTTGCTTTGGGGTTATCTCAAAGCTGAGGTTTACAAAGTTCGACCAAGGACCTTGGAAGCCCTTAAGGAGGCAATTACAGATGTCGTCGCTGGAATATCAGAAGGTATGCTGAGAAGAGTTTTCGGAAACTTTTTTTTAACGACTCAACATGTGCATCGCTCGCCAAGGTCGTCACCTAGATGAACTAATTTTCACAACCAAATGAGAATAAAATGGCATTCAATGTAGTTTTGGGAAATAAAAACGTTTTGAGATTATCTTTATTTGTTCTTTCACAGTCCATCCTTCAAATCAGGGAGTTCATTCTGCCCCACCTTGTATATATAAGCGTACGACCATATAGTTAGTGTAGGAAGTCTACCAGTCTTCAAGTGAAAGTAGAAACGGGTGATCACTTTGTACAGTATAATAATGAAAAATTAAATATACCCCTAACAAAACAATCCGGTACATTTTGAATTTCTCAGTAATTATTTACATTACGTATTCAGAATGTACTTTTTTTGTGGAAGGTATTGCCTTTTCGGTATCATTGATGGGGATTGTTAAGAATAGGTGAAATTTTATGCATTTGATTGATTTGATATCCGAATTACAGCAAATCAGACACATCTTCGGTGTTGTTTTCTGTCCAGTCATTTTGAATTAGCTATTAAATAACAAATTACGCGTATGTTAATCTTAGGATTCTGACTATGCTACTATGAGGATATATGAATATTACTTTGTGGTAATGCTTCCAAGTTGCGAAATTGGTAGTCACGTTTCACTGAGACCGCAACTTCAAGGACGTAGGGGTTGAAAGCTTTGTTAAAACACTACGTAATGGAAAGGGAATTTGGAACTACCTGTCTCGTTGCGTATGAAACGGTGATGGAAATTACAATAGATATATTATTATTATTATTTATTCTGACACAACAGCCTTGTCAGTCGCTAGCCATGCTATGGCGCTCCGGCGTGACTGCCATGGAAAGACCTTTGGTAAACAGGTCGCAATTCCCGCGCCATCTGTTGGCATTCTCTGTGGGAACTATGTAAACCAGGTATATGAAGTGGGATATGATTGTGAATGGCAACAATTTAATTTTTGCCCCATCCAGAAATCGAACTTTGGATTGCAGCGTGGAAAACTATCTCGCTAACCATGAACCCCGAGGATAATTATTATTTGCATATCGGCTATTTCTGACCATGCTACACGTTCTCTTCCGAGGCCCACTCTTATTCTATCTTGGAGAGAGATTAACATGTTTCATTGTGGGGTCCAGCTTTTCAGCTGTATCCTTAGGCAAGACAAGGTTGTTACGCCTCGAATTATGAGGTGATAGGAAGAAGATGAGGGGTGAAGAGATTCACAAATACGACCATGCCGCAGATGATGGCTGCCGCAAGAGTGCCACAAGGGGGCCATTATTATTATTATTATTATTATTATTATTATTTCCCCCTTTCTCTGGATCTACGTTGATGCCGGCGTTCTCGAAATCATTCCAAGCAATAACGGTTTGCTCGTAAAGTTAAATGAGAAAATGGTTCTTTTCTCTTTTTATCAATTCAGACTCAAGAATTTGCAGACTATATTTGCTGTTCCCTGCAAAATCATGCAGCATCTGAATGGCTCGCAAATGCTACTCATTTAGTTGTAATTTCTTTACGGGCTTTCACTCCTTGGTGACTAATCCATTTGCTGACACCACCACTGGAAGCATTTCCCCTGCGCGCAATCCAGAAATCTCCTTCAATTCAGCAGCTAGTGGTTGGTATTTCCTGTTCTCAGCAAAAGTTGTTCCAGGCCTGTCATCTCTAGGGATTAATGGTGTATGATGTTTTAGGTATTTTTGTCAAACAATATCTGGCCTATTTACTTCCGCTGTTCGGTCAATGATGATTACTCGATCCCCCAGGATTCGAGGGTGATCATTGGTGATTTGCTTGCTCTGCTTTGCACTTGTAAGAAGGTTCTTCACTCTACATTGTACCTTTTGTCAAGAGACTGGTGAATTACTTTGACGCAGTTGTCTCTTACAATATTATGTTTGGGCCCGTCGAGGTGGGTTGGTCCACGTCCTGACGGGGGGATACAGAGAGGGCTCTCAAGTATTCCTTTCCTTCACAAGTCGCTTTTCTTCTCCCCATTGTACATTCTCATTCTTCTATACCATCCTGTCTCTTTTCTTCTCCCTCTTCTATTTCACTGGCCCCCTCTGTATGCTGAACACCCACCCATGTGTTTACCGTGCATGGCGACCCGTGTCGGAGGGAATGCATGTCCTGGCGGTTGAGGGGCCTGTCTGTTTCCCAATTACTCTCCTCGTGCTCCTTTTTTTCTTGTCACCCAGGGATACGTGCTCTTACGTATTTTGGGGAACATTCCTTGTAGGTCTCGATACACTTGCTTTGGCTACGGACTCTTCTAGACGGGCGGTCGGGAGCTAACCCACTCCCGATCAACCGGCTTGGACTAGGTATTGTACTGAACTCCAGGGTGAGCGGGGGATCCTCGGCGGTGCAGCGCTGTGGTAACCCCCCACTATATCCCCGTGGCAACCCTGGCACTCCGATGGAGTGTCCCCTTGTTGGGCTCCGTGGTGGGTGGGGACCACGGGGATGAATCTGATATCCTCTTAATGGATAAAAAACCTACCCCCCGCCCTCTTCCATAAGGAAGAGGAGATTTGTTGGTGAAACAGTAAATCTTTTTTTTTGTAATGAGTTTTTTCTGTAATGAGTCAGACAGACCTACTAAGCCCCGCTTTCTCGTCATGTCAAGTAAAAGAGAAAATGAAACTATGAAGAGAGTTAGCCCTATAAAACTTGCCAGGGAAATTGAAAGGTTTGGTATATTTCAGTCGGTGGTCCGTCAGAGAAATGGCACAATTCTTTTCGAATGTCGCTCTGACGAACATCAGCAAGATCCTTGACCTCAAAGAAATAGCCGGCCTCCGGGTGCATGTGTCCGCCCACCCGACCTTTAACCTCTGCAAGGGTGTGGTAAACCACGAAGACTTCTCTACCGAATCGGAAGAAAATTTGAAAGCCTTCTTCGAGCCATATGGTGTGTCAGAGATCTGTAGGATTCAGCGGAGAGTAAATGGGGTACTCACTCCTACCTCCGCTCTAATACTGACTTTCGACCGTCCATCTCTACCAGAGAAGATATCGTGTAGCTTCTACAATCTCCGTGTCAGGCAGTATGTTTCAAATCCTCTGCGCTGCTTTAAATGCCAGAGGTTTGGCCATACGCAACCTCGCTGCATGAGCGCCGCAGTCTGCGTGCACTGTGGAAGGGAGGCTTGTAGTGACTAACTGCTCCGCAGAGGCAAAGTGCGTTAACTGTTGTGGAAAACATCCATCAAATTCCAACCAGTGCCCCATTTTCTTAAGAGAAAGAGAGATCCAGAAGATATCAGGGTCTCTGAGAAAGTTTCTTTTCCGGAGGCACGACGCCGTTACCAGACGCGAAACCCCGTGGACATGGCCCGAAGTTTCGCTGACACCGTGGGTCAACATAAGACAGTCAATTCGGAAACCCAAACGCCTAAAGCCTCCACTTTGTGCGATGCTGCCTGCCAGGTGTCCTTTGACATCGGCGGAGATGCAAATCCTAAATCTCTTGTCCAGCCTGAAACAAAATCGGAAACAAACCATAAATATTTCAACCAACACCCAAACACATCAAGAGAAGCTGAGGCCGACAGGCCCTATTGCTAGATCTAGGTCGCCTGTCTCAAGGGACCGTGGTGTCTCAATACATGCGACCCTCTCCAGCAGTAGTCAAGATGACTCTACTGGGAATGAAGAGCTCCGCATGAACAAAGCCATTACTTTCCAACAAAGAAGGAAAAAGAAGAAAAAGAAGCCTGAAACATGACCTACCCTTGAACCAAAAACTTAACTAGAAACTATGGCTCTCCTGTCATGGAACATAAATGACTTTCGAACCCGTTTGGATGAATTGAAGTTAATAATGTCTATACATAGACCCGTGGTTATCTGCCTGCAGGAAACACATCTCCTTTCTGAGCACTCCCTCTCTCTACGCGGGTTTTGTTGCTACAGGCAAGACGTAGACGATGGCCTCTGCGCCCATGGCGGAGTCGCCACTTTTATCACATACCCTCTGGTATCTAAAGAAATAGACATAGACACAAACCACTCTCCAGATATCTTGCGTTCGTGTCAATTTCCGAACTATTTCTGTTACCGTTTGCAACGTTTATATCCCGCCTGGACATGTGTCACAGAAAGAACCGGAGGATGTGCTCTCTCAGGTGCCTGCACCTTTTCTTATTGTTGGGGACTTCAGCGCTCACAACCCTGCCTGGGGTGGCACAAGGTCGTGCACGAGAGGCAGGTTACTTGAAAATATCATAGTTAACCAAAACTTAATTCTCCTAAATTCTGGCGAAAGCACACACTTTTCCGTAGCTTCTAACACTTTCTCGTCCGTGGACCTAGCTCTCTACAATCTTCGAGTGGACTGTCCTTGGCGACCTGCATGGCAGTGACCATTTTCCCATTCGGGTCAGCCTCGATATTCCCGATCTGAACGTTGCCCGCCCTCCTCGCTGGCTAATCCACCGAACTGAGTGGGAAACATTCAAGAAAGAATTACGAATATCGGAAAACTGCTCAAACGACATCGATGCTATGGTTACCCATTTTAATAACGCCGTCCTCCATGCGGCCTCATTTGCCATCCCTAAGTCGTCAGGCCATGCACGACACCCCCCCGTGTGCCGTGGTCGAACGCTGATTGTGCCACGGCGGTCCGTGATCGGAAGAGGACATTGGCAAAAATTAGTAGGTTCCCAACCATGGAAAACCTAATAAATTATAAAAGATCCTGAGCCAGAGTTAGATTAACGATACGGGAAAGTAAGGCTGCGTCCTGGATAAGGTCCGGCAGATCCGTGGAAGACTCCCTTCGCCGTCTATCTCAGGGCTTATGATAAATGGCAATATCCTAACCTCTCCACAAGAAATTGCTGAAGAAATGGCCTCTCATTACGAATAAATATCCTGCTCCGTACACTATTCTTCTGGCTTTGAAAACACGAAAAGAAAAATGGAAAACTGTAAATTAGACTTCTCGAGTCGCGTGGAGGAAGATTACAATGCCTCTTTCTCCATGGACGAACGCTCCTGTGCCCTCGCTTGTGCGAAAGATTCTGCTCCAGGACCAGACCAGATACATAACCAAATGTTGAAACACCTACCTGAAAACGCTCGTTCGTTTCTCCTCGGCATTTTCAACAAGATTTGGGCTGAACATGCTAAACCAAGGATTTGGCGTGAAGCCATCGTTCTCCCAATCCCTAAAGAAGGAAAAAGACAGAACAACCCCCTCAAGTTACCGCCCAATCTCGCTCACAAGCTGTGTATGCAAGCTTTTAGAGCGAATGGTAAATACACGTCTGGTCTGGCTCCTGGAAAAAAAGCACCTATTTACACCTCTCCAATGTGGCTTCAAGAAGCACAGGTCGACCATGGACCACTTAGTCACCCTCGCTACGCAGATTTCCACTTCTTTCGTGCTACGTCAGCACCTGGTAGCAATTTGCTTCGATATAGAGAAAGCGTATGACACCACCTGGAGGTACGGTATTCTTCGCACCTCGCATACTTGGGACCTTAGGGGACGGCTCCCTTTGTTTCTAGTAGGTTTTCTTTCATCAAGATCTTTCCGCGTCCGCCTTGGCGACATGTTATCCTCTAGTCACCAGTTAGAAAACAGTGTTCCCCAAGGATCAATTTTGAGCGTCACTCTGCCATTGCTATCAATAGTATTGCATCAGTTATCCGGGAGCCTGTGAAAGCATCATTGTTCGTTGACGATTTTGCAATTTTTTGCTCCTCCAAGAGCGTGCACGTTATTGAGAGGCAACTACAACTTGTGCTCAACAAACTGCAGGAATGGAGCGAAGAAACAAGATTCAAGTTCTCTACCACAAAAACCACTTGCATGCACTTTTGCAGAATCCGTCACCTCCATAATCACCCCGACCTTCTTCTTGGAGGACAGCAGCTTCCATTCGTTGAATCCGCAAACTTCCTTGGACTCACATTCGTCAAGAGCCTAACCTGGCGAAAACATCCGTAAACTACAGGGCCGATGTGTATCACCTATGAATCTCCTTCGCACTCTTACTGGTAGCTCCTGGGGCACAGACCGCGTTTGTCTTCTGCGTCTGTACAGAACTCTCATCCGCCCTATCTTGGATTACGGATGCATAGTGTATGGGTCAGCGTCTCCATCAACCCTCCGGCCATTAAATACCATACACAATGCTGGCATAAGGATTAGTACAGGCGCCTACCGCACGAGTCGCATCGAATGCCTTGGCCGAGGCTGGAGAACCATCCCTGAGCGGAAGGCGGGATATTCTGGTTGCCTCCTATGGTGCGAAATTATCCAATGTTGATACTCCCTCGCGTCAAGCAGTCCTCCATCCTACCGACCTGACTTCATATGCGCTTAGACCGTCATTACCCCATCCCCTGGGTGTTCGTCTCCGTACGCTCTTACAGAAGCTTCATATAAAACTGCCCAACCCTGTGACACCCCCCCCCGAAACCTTGTTTCCTCTTGGAAACTACACCGGCCGATAATAGATCTTAGACTGTCTGACCTTCCTAAATCCTTAACTCCCCCCAGTACATCGATAAAATCTACGTATCCTGGCCATTTCTTTATTTACACCGATGGCTCCTCCCAAAACGGCAAAGTCGGATGTGCCTACTACTGCAGTAGATCCACGCAAGGCTTTCGACTAGACTTTTCGTGCAGCGTCTATACCGCAGAAAAGTATGCGCTCTTGGAGGCACTTAAATATGCTGGATCGATGTCACTAAAGAAAGTAGTGATCTGCAGTGATTCAAAAAGCTCTCTTGAATCCATCTCCTCCTTCTCGTTTTGTGACCCACTGACAATGACCATCCAACAGCAAATCCACCATCTCTTGGTCCGCCACTATATTTTAGTCTTTTGCTGGGTCCCTGGACACGTGGGAATAAGAGGAAATGAAATAGCTGACCAGGCAGCAAAGTCTGCCTCGAAGAAAAGAGAATTGGACATCTTCACAGTCCCCACGGAAGACACTAAGCTGTTTATAAAACGCTCTATCCGCAGTGAATGGCAAACAGAGTGGCATAACTCAGATTATAAGCTCACGAGAATCAAGGATTCCATAAATCCTTTGTCTTCCTCATCTCGTGATGCTCGGCGAGAGGAGATCATTTTAACACGCCTCCGGATCGGTCACTGCCATTTCTCCCACGGTTATCTCCTCCACGGGGACCCACCCCGTATATGCGAATACTGCAAAATAGATCTTACCGTGGAGCATGTTCTCTTACACTGTCTTAAGAGAAGAGAGAGCCGTCGAAGGCATGACCTTGCTAGCTCCCTTGCGGAGATTCTCAGTAATGACGAATCTTCTCTCTGCAAGCTTTTTGGCTTTTTGCGAGAGACTGGCTTGTACAGCCTTATCTGAGAGAAGATGATAATGCCAATTATTGGCTTTTAGCCCGAGATTTTAAACAAAAAAAAACTATCTGGCAATTTTCTGCCAAACTCTTATCCTAAGATACGTCCCTTCTCAGTTTTACTTTGCTTTCTATTAAAGATTTTAATTTTCTCTGTTAACTTGGAACTGCAATATTATGCACTGGTCTTAAAATAATTTGACACGGGCGCAAATGACCTTAGCCGTTGAAGCGCCCTTAAACTCAATCAATATTATGTTTGGGCCAATGTGGGGGAATCCACAGCAAATATCCTGGATTGACTCGTTGGTAGACTTGTTCATATGCGACATCGGAAATCAATTTGTTGACCCTCATGATTTTTTATACTCTGGCTTTAAAAACTTTGCCTTGAATGGGGAAAAGGAATCCTTTAGCCCCACCGAAGAGACCCCATGTTCGAAACCACTCCGCTGAGCTTTTCTTATCAATGTTCTCTGAAGTTAAGGTCGCAAAACATCTATCATGATGTGTTTTTTGCTCGGCATTCACACGACCTTGAAACTTTAAGTACTCAAAATCTTTGCTTAGTTTTGCCAGATAAATGGGGTCATATTTTAAGTCCGATCTCACATTGTCAACAGATGAGTAAATGGATAGAAAGTACCGACGTAGCGTTTCCTTCTTGCTGTCTGCATAATGCCTCCCAGGTTTAGGATTCCTCTTCCTTCACTCTCGAATACAGCCTGTTTAATAAACTCTGATAGTGATGAAGTCAATGCCTTGTAAGCGTACCTAGTTATTTTCCTGTCAAAACGTAGTAGTACGTAGAGATGTTTGTGTCCATTTTAATACACCAAGTGTGTATGATGCTATGGGTATAGTTTTTGTATTGATATTTTGTTTCTTGAATTGATCCATGTTTTGCAGATTTTATGTACTTTGGAATACACTTTCCCTGCAATCTTGTTCCAAATGTCTGAATCAGAAATTCACAACAATTGTAAGAGTCCTCAGCGTCAGGTTTTTTAATAATCCGAACGGTTTTTTTTCTCAAGGGAGTGAGTGCTAAACAAAACTTTAGAGTGCTTAGGCACGGAATCGCAATGTCTCCACCTAGCAGCAGGTTCCTTTCTTAATCTGCAAAGGAGTTTTCCACTGTCACATTCAGATCCTTAAGAAACGTACCAGTCTTCAATCAATCATGTATGAGATGTGAACTCTTAGAAGCCATTGATGAGGTACCGAATCAAAGGCTTTTTTTTTGTTGGAATTTTTCCAGCCTACAGAAATATTGCACCGGAACTTACGTACTTGTATACTTACACTATTAATTACTAATAATTCTTTGCATCCCCTATCCGCCCGCTGACGTACAAGTACGTCGACAGGCTAGTATCTGGATTCCCCAGAAAGTCGTTTACCCTCTCGGTAACGTTTCCCTTCAATGCCTGGATTGGGTCGCCCTGCCAGCTCAAAGCTGGCTTACCGGTCAGCTGGCTTTCCAGGCCGGTGCCAGAGTCTAAACAATGCGCCGGGAACAACTCCCTCCTCTATGCCCGGAGTACCGGGACACTGCCAACACGAAGTCAAGAGCCCAACAGGGGGCCACCACGAACTAAGGCTTGGGCCCTTCCCAACTCTTACCACTTCCCGTTCTTCCCGACTCTTCACCACAATTGCCTTTATGCTATCGACGTGATTATCGTCGGAACGTAGGCAATCTGACAGGGAGGTTCATGGTCCCCGTCTGGACTTTTATGTGGGATCCGGGTCATTTCGGAGAAGTCCTTCGCCCGATCCCACCCAAAGGTCGACGGGCTAGGGGCCCAACTAGAGGTACACCGGACGAACCGGGCAATACGGACCGTAGCATCGCCTACTCACTGCCTCCACCTTGAAGCTAAGGACGTGAGGGTCCGGGTGGTCGTTTACAAGTCTCCACCAGAAACCATGCCCACATTCGCAGTCATGATCCCCCCCCCTACGGGGTGCCATTCTGTTCAGCAGCTAAAATGTGATCTACTAAATTACTATACATTCTTTAAAACATTTTGAAGTAAAAAAAATTCCTAGTTTGAACAGGCAAGAGATCAGTCAACAATTTCTTGACTGGGATGTATCGCTGGCTTTGGGCATCATACAAGTTCTGCCTGTCAATAAGTACGTAAGGAATACAGTTGCATCTTACAAATCTTCATTAAACAATCGAGTTAGGCAAGGATGCGGAGCAGTAAAGTCTTTCCACCATACGTTTTTGGATACAATTCGGTCCTTGCGAAATTGTTTCCTTTTTACCACCATTGTGATATCAGCTAGGGAAATTTCAAAGGGATGCATCTCGTCGATTTGCGACAAGCTTCGCTTTCCTCCTGCAGCCAGTATGCTTCTGCATCGTGCTGTTTAGGTTTAGCGCAGATATCTGACCAATAGTGAACCATGGATTCGCTACTAGGAAATTGCCCTTGTTAGTCTCCATTACCTTTCTGCAAATGCGTATAAATTTTTTTCTGATCGAAAGCGAAGGCTGACTTTTTAAGGTCTCTTTGCTGCTTCATCATGACGGCGAATCCTCGCACGGACTGCAGCAATTCGCTGTTTCAGATGTATTCGTACATGTCAATCTCGTACCCAAATCATTAAGGCTCATTCGCAGCATTCTTTTGGCAATTCTAATATCCCCTTTTTTTACTTTCTTTGGTACTTTTCCTTTCCCTGCAAAGTTCGCTGACAGATGGGGGATTTCTTTGCTGTATTTGTTAATTTTGGAAGTGAATGCTTTCTTCCACGTATTTTTCTGTAGAACTGGAGTCTTTGAATGTGCTGTCTTCTTCCTGTCTGATCTTTCTACCTAAAACTGCCAAACTGTCACAATGCTCTGCATCAGACAGGTCCAGATCTAAGGAAATAATTTGGGATATTGTATTTCCAACTGTGGTATTAATTTTTTTAAATTAGCGTAAAACTTTTGTCTCTATATTCTTAGGTATACGTGGTCGTTTCTGCATTAGGACACCTTCGTATATAAAGCGATATTTCCGGTAGTTATCCTGTAGTTCAAGTTAAGGTTGATTGATTTCCAGCTACATGTTCCCTTTCAAGTTATTATTTTTGTGGTTCCTGGCCATGGAATGGAATCCCTGGGGGGTGGGGGCTTTCCGTAATTCCCTGTTAAGTCAATTTTTATTCGGGCATTTGAGAATGTGTTGCTTTTAAATAGAATTTAACTGATTGAATACCCGCTGTTTATTCATTGTATTGCCTGGATACATTATTTTCCATTCGGCATGCGTCCTTACTCTAAATCCTTAATTTTCTGTTTTCATTCTTGTCCTAATGTACGCACGTTTTTGGAGATGTTCGTCTTCGTCCATCTTATGCGTTGGCTAGTTTGCCTTGATATGGTCTTCGAGCCTCTTGTGGGGACCTCAAGCTAATCTGGCCTTGAGCAGATGATCCTGTATCTGCGGTAGCCATAAGTGGTATGGCGCTCCGCGTAGACTGTTGATCGATACTTGGTTCACCATTATCCCCTGTCACAGGTAGCTCATTTGACGCAGTTGGCCTGGTACCAGAACCTTCTGCGCGGTAGTGCGAAGACTGAATCGCCAGCGACTCTATTCCGTAAATATCTATTGATAAGAATCTCTGGTTTTCCTGTAACAAATACCAGTCGAAGAAACTGGCATTTATAGCTGGGGTCCGCTGACAGACCCGTGAGGTAAAATCCTCCCCTTGCTGTCCAACTGTAACATTACTCATACAAGTTGCGAGAGCCGCTGTCCACCATTAGTGGTTCTTCCACCGTCTCACTAGAAGCAGCTTCAGTCGGATTACCTACACCAGCCTGATGGACCGTTCTCGGAGTTACTCTCTAGTACACGTACTCGTACCAAGACCTCTCATTAGTTCGCTGTCCACTCCACCGAAGTGTCT
This sequence comes from Teleogryllus occipitalis, assembly GCA_011170035.1. Taxonomy (NCBI): domain Eukaryota; kingdom Metazoa; phylum Arthropoda; class Insecta; order Orthoptera; family Gryllidae; genus Teleogryllus; species Teleogryllus occipitalis. Next base: position 142,670 of record BLKR01009106.1, on the reverse strand, counting down.
GGTTACCACAACCTGGGAGTGAATTTCCAACTCAACAGGGCTTCTCGCGTGGATAGTTTATTTATTTAACGTCAAAAACAGTTCAAAACTGTGTGACGTACTATAGGGAGAAGTGAATTTGTGTAGGTTTCCGTAAATTTTGGGATCCCTACCCTAACTTATACAAGTTGAATTCTAAATACAGATGGAAATGAGCATTTTTTGGCAAGAACTGATAAGAAAACCTCCAGTGTAATAAAAACGTCGTGTCCTTCGTGAAGGAATCGACGTCCTGCCGTAAGAACATGGAGACCAATAGTTTGAATAACGAAATTTCCTGTAGAACTAGAAGATGTGCACAGATAGTTGTTCGGGCCCACACGCAAAGGCAGGAAAAGAGGTAGAAATACAATACTTCCTGCCCAGCTGCAACCGGAAGTGCAGTATGGAAAATCTCCACACGCCGTTGCGACACCCTTCGCACGTGCGGTGTAGATTTCCCTAACCGCCCGGCCCAAAGCGGCAGTGCTGCACGCGCGGTTGTGCAATCTCGGCGTCACGCCACAGAAACCTTCGAATATGTTCTAGAATATTTCAAACTCCAACGGCCGCCTATTGGCCCATTCAAAATCACCCCACTCCGCCAACTCGCGACCGCTAACAAAGCAGTCGCCTATTGGCCCATTTAAACAATCTCAATATCCCCTCTTCGAGCTTTCGCTAACAAAGTAAATTTAGTCGTTCACGAGCAGCCTTGCGAGAAGGACGTAGCGGCTCCGTGTAAATCTCACGTAAAACTTGTAAAGGCAACCTTTGCATTATGAACTCAGCATGGCAGAAAGTGCTAAGTTCTGCAATTGTGTATTGGCATGGCAGAAAGTGCCAATTCATTTAAACTGTGCTTAAATTTAGTCGCAGGCAGGACGCCTTGCTAGAAAGACGTCGCGACTCCGTGTTGTACTTACGTAAAGGTCTTGTACAGAAAGTGTAATGTACTCAGTAAGTGTACTCATGTATGGTGTTAAAGGATTTAACTTGTTTTCAACAAACTCATTAAACATCATCCTGCAAGGTAAAACTGTGTTTCTTGTGATAACCTACATCATGCAATCCCTGAGCCATCGATGGGACCGAGCTCGTTGCCTGTCCAACAATTAATTATACAGTCCACTACAGCAACGGCAACAGCCGCGTCCAGATAGTGAAGTTACATTTGCAGCTAGAAAAAACACTAGATGGCATCTCAACATTCGCTCGAAGGATCAGGGAAAGTAGACAAAACCCTGACCGAGATGGGGGTCATTGACCCTGAAGCTGAGGTACAATACTTATTATTACAGGTTGAGAATTAAACAGTCAAAAAAATTAATACATTAAATATTGTTAAAATTAATATTACTTTCCTTTTTTGTTGGGTATAGTCTCTAATTGTATGGAAACAGAAATGCAGCAGAAAAGATTTTACTTGGAGCTTAACCTTGCGTATGGAATTTAATCGTTAAATGTCATCTGACAATGTGTTGTAAAATAATGTACATGTATGTGAATTTTTTGTAGTGAGTTATTGGTACTGATGAGTGATTACTACGAGTGTTATAGTTATAGACATTGGTATTTGCCGAAAATTAGTTGCAATGCAATTTTGACAAAAATCACTGATTCGTAAATCTCGGGGCGGCACGTGGTGGTCAGACTGCACGCCTTCCACCGGTGGTACCTGGGTTCGATCCGAAGCGGTCAAGTGGAATTTTTTTAAGGGAATTAAAATTTGCCGGCCAATTTCTTATGCTTCTAAAAAATATTACTTTTCTAGTGGTATATATGGTAATAAAAATATACTTTTCTAATGGTAACTCAGGAAAAGCTACGCGTTTTCAGATTCAACGCGGTTTTAGAAAATCAAAATTATGAAACCAGCCATTTTTCCTTAAAGATGCTGCTTTATCAATGGATCAAAATTAAGTTCCTACTAGAATATTTTCTAGCTGTTTCAAAAGCATTTGACGTTATTGACCATATTTTTTTCAAAATTACCTTTATGTGGAATGCCTGTTGATAACCTCGTACCTTAAACCTCAATTTCAATGAGAAGAAATAGCGTTCTAGCGCGAAAGAACATTATTTACTTTTTTTAATTCTTTGATAATTGAGCATGGGGTCCCGCGGGGTTCGATCTTAGGTCCTATCGCCTTTCCGTTATATGTAAGCGATGTCCTCGTCCATCACAAATGGAAGAACGGTTCTGTTCGCCGATGACACGAATGTTCTTTGCAAAAAGAAATAATACATAGTCCTCTTTCAGAAGTTTCAATTTGGTTTCGTAATGGTTAACCGAGGGAAAACTGTTTCAATGCATTTTTGCATTTGAAATTGACAATCGCATGCTCCATTGTAAATGAAAAATAAGCAATTAGCTGATGTTACGGTAAAACTATTTCTGGGTCTCGCAATTCAGACAAGTCGATTGTCCATGAAACTAAATTAAACACTAATTTCAGTTAATTATATTAGGAATTCAGAGTTCTGGCAATCTCTCGGCCTTCATGCAGCTCCATGCGTGTATTTTGCAAACGTACATTCCCGCTTGCGATATGGCATAATATTCTAGGGATGCTCATCCCACTGTTCACATTATGGTATTTATGAGTACATGTACTTAAAATAATGTCATAAAATTTCTGGAAAGCAACAGTTTTCTGTGAAAATTTACAGTAACGCTTAAACGCCATTTTCTTTAAAACGGCTTCAAATTTTTCGATGAAAATTGCCATTTAGTACGACTCTTCTTTCATATTCTTAAATTAATATTTCAGTTCGATTAGGAAACCGAAAAGTTTAAAAAAAATTTAAAAAAAGTTCTTTGTGCGGCGATAGATGGCTGCTGGCAAGAGAATGAGGTAAGAACGTAAAGCCAGTCCACACCAAAGAAATTAGAACACTTTACTACGAGAAAGTCTATGCCATTGTGTTACCATAGTTATTTCTGTGCTAATTTTTCATTGCGAAGAAATATATTAATTTATTTTGTAAATATACACTTTACAAATTTCTGGAGTGTTCATATGTTTCTAAAATGCAAATTTTTGCTTAGAAAGTATTTTTTCAAACCAACCTTTGAGTTCTTATTGCGGTTCAGCCATTCGAAATCACTATGTTTATTACAAACAAAATATGCTTAAAACTCACTGAGGAGCTTATTTTCGAGGTTTATTTCCCCCTCTCTCTCTCTCTCTCTCTCTCTCTATATATATATATATATATATATATATATATATATATATATATATATATATATATACACACACACACACACAGACAGTGTATTCAAAAAGTTCCAGAACTGTAGCTCGTACTAAGACAGGCTAAAATCATCGGGACACGATCAGGATATTTTGAACTCAAATAACAAAACAAAAGCAATGTGGAATATAATAAAAAAATACGACCAATGTTGTTTTCAAATATAACGATATAAATGTGAACTATCCGGCAACAGTGGCTAGTCTCTTTAACCAATACTTTTCGAGAATTGCTGCCGATCTCACTAAGGGTCTTCAGCCACAAAATTCAATTACAGACATTTCACCCAAAATTTTAGACACGATGTTCGTTTCCAAAACTTCTTCCTATGAAATTCTCAAAATAATTGGTAAACTAAAAAATAAATATTCGTCCGGTTTAGATGAATTCCCGAATTCTTTATTGAAGACCTGTGCGTATGCCATTATACATCCGTTAACTCACATATTTAATGCATCCTTATGCACCGGAACGTTTCCAGATATTTTCAAAACAGATAAAATTAAGCCGCTCTTCAAAAAAGGCACCAAAAATGAAATTCAAAATTATCTTCTATCAGTTTTTTCAAAAATATTAGAGAGACTTTTTTACGTACGAATGGAAACCTTTCTCAGTAAACACGACGCGCTTTCAGATTGCCGACATGGATTTAGAAAATAAAAATCAACGGAAACAGCCATATTTTCTTTTCTTAAAGATGTCGCTTCATCATTGGATCAAAACGAGGCACATTATCGCATCATCGGAAATCAACGGAAACAGCCATATTTTCTTTTCTTAAAGATGTCGCTTCATCATTGGATCAAAACGAGGCACATTATCACATTATCGCATTATTTTTAGATCTCTCAAAAGCTTTTGACGTCATTGATCATGACATTTTACTTTCAAAATTACCTTCATATGGAATCCGTGGTATTGCTCTAGATTGGTTATGCTCGTACGTTAAACAACGATCTCAGAGAGTGGAAATACCTTACTGGAATGATGGAACTACACACCTTTCCGACTCTTTGCTAATTGCACGTGCAGTTCCTCATGGATCGATTTTAGGCTCTATTCTGTTCTTACTATATGCCCTCGACGATTCAAAACGGAAGAACAGTTGTCTTTGCGGATGATACGAACATTCTTTGCAATAAAGAAACCGTAAATAGTACAATATCAGATGTTTCAAATTGGTTCCGAAATAAAATTAATAGTAAATGAAAAGAAAACGATTCTAATGCAGTTTTCCATTGCAAATAAACAATTCTGTGCTACATTGAAAATGAATGGTGTGAAGGCATTGACTGATGTTAAGGCAACAAAATTTTTAGGTCTCTCAATTCAGTCAAACCTTAAATGGAACGTCCATTTAAATGAATTGAACACACAATTAAGTTCATGATGCTACGCGTTCAGAATTCTTTCAAATTCAGTCAGCCTTCATACTGCTCGTTGTGTATATTTCGCTAATGTTCATTCCCGCCTGAGATATGGCGTAATATTCTGGGAAAATACATCTTATAGCTCGCAGACTTTTAGATTACAAAAAAGACGAATAATAAGCAAATCCCACCCACGTGATTCTTGTAAGCTTCTCTTTATTAATCTAGGAATTTTACCATTACCTTGCCTGTTGATTTACGAATCAGTGGTTTTTGTCAAACATTACTTGCTTAAGGGCGGGAATATATTTTCAGAAAACGCCGATGTCTATTACTATAACACTCTACGTATAAATCATATTCATTAGGTGACAGTATCAACAGCTCATTACAAAAAATGCATATACAATACATGTACATTATTTTACAACACTTTGCCAGATGACATTAAACGATTAAATTCGATAGAAAAGTTTAAATCCCAAGTGAAATCGTTTCTGCTGCATAACTGTTTCTATACAATTAGAGACTATACTAAGCATCACAAGGAAAGTAACATTAATTTTAACAGGGGTTTTTGAAATTGAAGATTAAGGGGGAAGATTTGGGTACGAGTCGGTTGAGGAGATCGAAGCAACCATGACAACTAAAGTGCTGAAAGAGGGTTTTAGAGATTTAATTGTCTGAAAATCGAAAAAACACACTTCTTGAATAAACTTCTTAGAATATTCTGGATGGACCCTTAAGAAAAATTAGTTCTCCACCAGGAGATCGAGTTACACTGAATGTGCACTCCCATTTGTCTCAATCGGTGGGCGGGAAGGGGATCTAACCAAGAGTGACGGACGCATGCAGGTTACTCGAATACTTTATAAGGAATTTAACTTTTATTACGGCGAAACGAGAGTTCAATTAGTAGGAAGCTTTGCTTTAATATTTTCTTTAAGTAGTGTGGAATTACAACTTTTATCAGGAAAAAATTAAAAAACTCTGTAAAATCGGGAAAAGCAGGGGAAATTTTCTCCAGGAAATGAGTGCCCATCCTGATAGATGTAGTTGAGTCCTATAATCGTTCTCCATGTTTTGAAGAAGTACGTCAAGTATTCGAAAAAATTTCCGAATGCCAATATCCCCGCGAAGAGTAGCATACACAATTTCAAAAGCAAAACGAAATAGGCAACTTTCCGTTATTACATCAGAGGCCTTTGTAATTACACCAATATTCAAAGAATTACTGCCAATCCAAAAAATAATTTGCAAGTTATCCCAACAATTTGGTGTTAAATACGTATCTTGTAAAATACTTGATGAAAGCATACCGCGTTACATCTGTGCAACAGCTGAAGTTGGCAGACAAACCGAAACGACTTGATTATTTCAACTAGCTGTTTGAAAATATTGTTGATGGTCAATAGACCCGATGTAGTATTTCATGTAGGACGTGGCATGGTTTCATTTATCCGACCGTGCTAATTTGCAGAATACAAGTTGTTGAATGGCGAAGGATCACGAGATATTCGAGCATCCCCCTCCACGATGAGCTAGTTGGTTGTTTGTGTACCGTTTTGGGTAATCGCATATAAGGACCAATATATTTTTGACCGGACTGTCAATTAACAAGTTTACCTAGCTCGCTGAATTAACAAGTTTACCTTTTTCGCTGAATTCTAAGCGCAATTAACTGATGAAAAGCAATACAGCTTCTTCCACAACTGTGCGCACAACTGTCTGCTGTCTGATAAATGTGGTGGGTAATTTCTCTTAATTCTATGAGATTCTAATAGAAACAAAATTCTGTGATCTATTGTCTACTGCCTTTGACAAATAAGAGACCCAACTGGTATTGCATTTTGCTCTAATGCCACGAGAAGTTAATTTAAAAAAGTAAATAACACATAATGCGCGTCATAACTTTTCAGTCTTTCATAGAACAATTTTTCTAATATTTTGGAAAATTCTGAGTGATAATGGCCAAAAGCTCATGACTTCTTGCATGTTGTCTTTTCTGTGGGAAGGTTTAATGACCGCAATTGTGAATAAGTTTTAGAAGAGCCATACATTATTGTGTACACCATTGTATAAGGGGGTTGAAAATGATTGGGCAATCGTTTTTATGAAAAGTCTGAGATGTCAATACCAACAGATTTGTTTCTTTGTTAATAATTGGAAGTCCAATGGGCTCTCTGTAATTCGAACATGGAGAATTAGAAAATAGTGTTGCTACAAAAGCGCATACTTTCTTCCATTATTTCTGACTCCTTCTATATATTATACTACTACATAAATTTGCAACCAGCAATTTTTTCTTTTTTGCTCCGAGTTCCCAGTTCAGATCTTTAGAGTTAACTTGCCGTAACTCATACCACTATGCCATAGAACTGCCGTATGGGTCGAACTCGGGCAGACGCATGAAAACATTCATGGGGAAAAAAACTCAAATCAAAATAAACGTTTGAAAATCCCAAAGCTCCGGGGCCGTTTAGATCGATTGGCCAATATCAATTTTGGAGAAAATCGGCTGAACGATTTAAGCATTGACAACGGACAGACATACATGTTTTGCCGTCAATCAATTTTTCGGTATCAAGGACCATACAAAACGTAAAACATTGATTATGGCTACATCACGTGTTAGGAGAAGTAATTTACTACGTATAACAACAGAAATCCACTTTTTCGTTTTCAGGTTCCGGTTATTTTGCCGAAAATTCGCCGTTTTCCAGCGCACGATTACATAACTTAACTTTCTCTTTTTAAGAAGTAATAATATAGGGCTAGTGTCATTTCTGGCGAACTCTCCGTATTTGCGGAAATTGCAAAAATTTTGGGTGAGACAATTACATTTTTAAGTGTCGGTCCATGTTCGTACTTCACGTCTTCTGTGGCATAGTGGTATGTTTGACTGCGAGTTAACTCGGATAATATGAGTTTGAGTCTCGGCGCGGAAAATAATTTTTGACGGTTGAAAGCACTTATGCATGTTCATGTAGTCTAATATTGTTGGACAGACAAAAGTATGTGCTGTTGGAGCATCACTAGTTAACCATACGTTGTTACAGACGAAAAGAAACTTTAATGAAAAAAATTGCTGCGGTTTATGGAAAAATAATTTTTTTTAGAAATTGCATAAATTTCAGACAAATTACATGGAATCAACTCTTTAATTGTGCATCATTTTTAGAGCCAATTTGTTTACAACACTTTGTTTAAAGCAAAAATCGCCATTTCCAATTTTGCGTCTTTGAAATATTAACATTTTGCAATTTTCAAAACACGAAGAGTTCGCCGAAAATGGGACTAGCACCATATGTTTTGCCGCCCATTGTTACTTACGAGAAGACATTTTAAAGAAACATTTTAGAGTTGTTTTTTGAGAAAATGGATTTTATTTTAGAAATTGCATGAACTTCAAGCGCAAATTGTTCATGATCTTTTTAAAAGATCTGATTGTTTACATCAGACTGTGTCTGGGGCAAAAAATCTCTACCTTCAATTTTGTAGTTTTGAAATATCGTTTGACAATTTTCGAAAAATCTGATAGCAGAAAATAAGACCAGCACCATTTTTTACCGTTCCTTAACACATATGAAGGGAAAATTTAAAAAAATAATTTGGAGCAGGTTTTGAGAAAAAAAGTTTTAAAAATATTTTAACTTGCCTATTTTTCGCGCTAATTGACACAAAAAGTCATTTTCGAAAAATTGAACATGAACTTGTTTGAAGATTTGGTTTCAAGGAACAGATTTCATTTAGAAAGAAATCTGTATCTTCAATATTATAGTTGTAGGAAGACGCCCAAAAAATGTACTTTTGCAATTTTCAAAAAGTGGGATTTCATCGAATGTGATACCAATACCATTCTGTTATGCGTTCTGTTATGTTCAGGAAAACACGCTCACTTTCCAACAAGTTTATTTACAAAAAATACAGGAAAAATACAACAGTGGTCAGTATCCAAAAGAGTTTACCATACACAAGCCAAAATTGCCAAAAACCAGGAGATGTACCAAAAACCGCGCTGGGTCGCAACCACAATCCAGTAGAGCTATCGAGAAAATATTGCCGGGTCACAAAATAACTTCGTCCAACGCGCACTCTCCAAAAAACACTGTCACTCCACTACACTGTCTCCGCTCAGTCTCCTCAGTCACTGGTGGTGTCCCCATATAAAGCAACCGGCTACCTGCTTGCCTCCTATTTGCCGGGCGTCTTTGCCAGTCTGATGCCCGGCCGCTTCCCGCCGCCGCCGCCGCCGCCGCCGCCGTCTCGCGCCGCTTTAGGCGCGCTCCTCAAACTTCTCACACAGCCGCAACACGTTCTTTATGCTATCCGACGACAAAGTTTAATAAACAAATTTGGAGCCATTTTTGTGAAAATTTTGTTAATGTGTTTGAGGCTTCATGAACAGTATCCTCAAAATTCAAAATATCCGTTAGAAACTTTGAAAGCGTCGGGTCCGTTCAGAACGATCGGCGAATATGAATTTTGGAGAAAATCGGCTGAACGGTTTAAGCCTTAGTTAAGACGTTGATCACGGACGAACTGACACGTTTTGCCGTCAATCGACGTTTCGGTATCATGTACCCACAAAACATGGATTCTGGCTACACCACGTCTTAGAGGAAGTAATTTACTATTTATAAGAACAGGATTTATCCACTTTTTCGTTACCAGGACGCGACAGAAAGTTTTTCTGTCAAAAATTCGCTATTTTCCGGCGCACGATTACAATACTTTCGTAAGGGCGAGAAAGTAAAAAATGGATTTGCGAGGCAGCTAAACCGTTCCAGACCGATATGTTTTTAGGATTCGTGTATCAGGACGGACAAGTCGTGAGAAACCTGGAACCTTTTTTCCCGGCTTTCAAGTATTCCTTACTTTCACCAGAACTGATGCCACTGCAGTGCCTCTGACCGGGAGGTCCTAGATTCGAGTCCTGACGGCGGCAGGATTTTCGACACTAGCTTTTCAGCTAGGTCGAATTCAGTCGCTGTCTGGAGGAGTATTCTAGCAGCCGGCTGCTCTGATCGATGGTTTCTGCAGCAGGCGAATGCCGGAGCAGTACCCTAACAAACGGACCATGGACCGCGAGCGATCTTACCTGCCTCTTCCTTGTCCCTTACTCACACACACACACACACACACACACACTAGCATGCACTACACTACCATACATCCCGGGAGACCGGTCGGGGACTTAGAACTTGTCCCGGCTAGAGCGGTGCCTCGGTGGGTGATACCTGGTTTGGAAAACCCCGCTAATCGACGGTAGGTTGGCGCCAGATCTTGCCATCCAGTGGCGGAAGATCACCGCCACCTCCCGGAGAAAAAATGCAATACACTTACGGGACTAATGGCCTCAGTTGACGCGCCCGAAATCACTAACAATCAATTTCTTCTCACATTCTCGTTCTTGTATACCATCCTGTCTCTTTTCTTCTTCCCCTTCTATTTCACCACCCTACTCCGTGTATGCTGAACGTGCATGGCGACCCGTGTCAGAAGGAATGTGTGTCATGGCAGTTGATATTTGCTTCCCAACTACTCACCTTATGCTACTTTCTGCTTTGCACATAGGGATACGTTGTTTACATATTGTGGGGAACATTCCTTGTAGGCTTCAATACACTTCGCGCTTCTCCATGGCGTCAAGAGTTTGAACGGTCTGCTCCGGGGGGGGGGGGAGCTCTTCCGTTTTGTTTTTTCAGTAGTTTATTTGAGAGTTCTTTCGCGGGCGACCTATGATTGTCTCATTTTTGGGCGCCCGCGTGGTTTTGATTAGGTCATAGTTTTGGTTCACTTTTGTTCTTGTTTTGGCTTTTAGCTGCTCCCTTTGGATTGAAGTTTTGTCATTTCCCGTTTCGCACACGCTAACGGTCTTCCCTTTTTCCCCTTTGTATTTATTTTCTTTTAGTTTGTACATTTATGTGTTAATGTATTTACAATGGCACTTAGGCCTAAAACTACCACCTACTGCATACAATAACCATTTTCTTATACTCGTTCTAATCTATATTTATAAGCTAAACGTACTTCTATGAAATCTAATTTACTATCTGAGTTCTTTGAATTTAATATAGGTTTAATCTACATGATACACAAATACAGACATTCATAGTTCTTGAGAGATATACACTTGCTTTGGCCTCAGACTCTTTCAGACGGGCAGTCGGTAGCTCACCCAATCCCGATGAATTGGTTCGGACTAGGGCTTGTATTGAACTCCAGGGTGAGCGGGGGCATCCACGGCGGGGCAGCGCTGTGTCATCCTCCACTATACCTCCGTGTCAGCCCTGGCACCCCAGTGGGGTGTCCTCTTGTTGGACTTCATGGTGGGTGGGGAGCACGGAGATGAATCGCGGTCCAAAACATAGAACCAAAACTTCCTACCCCGCCCTTTTCCACCAGGAAACGATGTCCAGGAAGAAGTCGATGTAAACAGTTTTTCTATAAAAGGACCCGTCGAAGTGGGTTGGCCCACATCCTGACGGGGGATACAGAAAGGGCTCTCAAGTATTCCTTTCCTTCACAAGTCATTTTTCTTCTCCCCATTGTACATTTTCAATCTTCTATACCGTCCTGTCTCTTTTCTTCTCCCTCTTCTATTTCACTGGCTCCCTCTGTATGCTGGACACCCACCCATGTGTTTGCCGTGCATGGCGACCCGTGTCGGAGGGAATGTATGTCCTGGCGGTTGAGGGGCCTGTCTGTTTCCCAATTACTCCAGGGTGAGCGGGGGGATCCATGGCGGTGCAGCGCTGTGGTAACCCCCCACTATATCCTCGTGGCAACCCTGGCAATCCGATGGAGTGTCCCCTTGTTGGGCTCCGTGGTGGGTGGGGACCACGGGGATGAATCTGATATCCTCTTAATGGATAAAAAACCTACCCCCCGCCCTCTTCCATAAGGAAGAGGAGATTTGTTAGTGAAACAGTAAATCTTGAGAGTTTTTTTTCTGCAATGAGTCAGACAGACCTACTAAGCCCCGCTTTCTCGTCATGTCAACCCGTCGAGGTGGGTTGGTCCACGTCCTGACGGGGGGATACAGAGAGGGCTCTCAAGTATTCCTTTCCTTCACAAGTCGCTTTTCTTCTCCCCATTGTACATTCTCATTCTTCTATACCATCCTGTCTCTTTTCTTCTCCCTCTTCTATTTCACTGGCCCCCTCTGTATGCTGAACGCCCACCCATGTGTTTGCCGTGCATGGCGACCCGTGTCGGAGGGAATGTATGTCCTGGCGGTTGAGGGGCCTGTCTGTTTCCCAATTACTCTCCTCGTGCTCCTTTTTTTCTTGGCACCCAGGGATACGTGCTCCTACGTATTTTGGGGAACATTCCTTGTAGGTCTCGATACACTTGCTTTGGCTACGGACTCTTCTAGACGGGCGGTCGGGAGCTAACCCACTCCCGATCAACCGGCTTGGACTAGGTATTGTACTGAACTCCAGGGTGAGCGGGGGATCCTCGGCGGTGCAGCGCTGTGGTAACCCCCCACTATATCCCCGTGGAAACCCAGGCACTCCGATGGAGTGTCCCTTTGTTGGGCTCCGTGGTGGGTGGGGACCACGGGGATGAATCTGATATCCTCTTAATGGATAAAAAACCTACCCCCGCCGCCCTCTTCCATAAGGAAGAGGAGATTTGTTGGTGAAACAGTAAATCTTGAGAGTTTTTTCTGTAACGAGTCAGACAGACCTACTAAGCCCCGCTTTCTCGTCATGTGAAGTAAAAGAGAAAATGAAACTATGAAGAGTGTCAGCCCTGTAAAACTTGCCATCCATCAAATCCATCAAATTCCAACCAGTGCCCGATTTTCTTAAGAGAAAGAGAGATCCAGAAGATCAGGGTCTCTGAGAAAGTCTCCTTTCCGGAGGCACGACGTCGTTACCAGACGCGAAATCCCGTGGACATGGCCCGAAGTTTCGCTGACACCGTGGGTCAACATAAGAAAATCAATTCGGAAACCCAAACGCCTAAAGCCTCCACCGTGCGCGATGCTGCCTGCCAGGTGTCCTTTGATGGCATCGGCGGAGATGCAAATCCCAAACCTCTTGTCCAGCCTGAAACAAAATTGGAAACAAAAACCATAAATATTGCAACCAACACCCAAACACATCAAGAGAAGCTGAGGCCGACAGGCCCTATTGCTAGATCTAGGTCGCCTGTCTCAAGGGACCGTGGTGTCTCAATACATGCGACCCTCTCCAGCAGTAGTCAAGATGGCTCTGCTGGGAATGAGGAACCTCGCATGAACCAAGCCATTACTTTCCAACAAAGAAGGAAAAAGAAGAAAAAGAAACCTATATAATACATAACCTACCCTTGAACCAAACCTTAACTAGAAACTATGGCTCTCCTGTCATGGAACATAAATGGCTTTCGAACTCGTTTGGATGAATTGAAGTTAATTATGTCTATACATAGACCTGTGGTTATCTGCCTGCAGGAAACTCATCTCCTTTCTGAGCACTCCATCTCTTTACTCGGGTTTTGTTGCTACAGGCAAGACGTAGACGATGGCCTCCGCGCCCATGGCGGAGTCGCCACGTTTATCACAAACTCTTTGGTATCGAAAGAAATAGACATACGAACCACTTTGCAGATATCTTGCGTTCGTGTAAATTTCCGAACTATTTCTGTTACCATTTGCAACATTTATATCCCGCCTGGACATACAGAAAGAACCGGAAGATGTGCTCTCTCAGGTGCCTACACCTTTTCTCATTGTGGGGGACTTCAACGCCCACAACCCTGCCTGGGGTGGCACAAGGTCGTGCACGAGAGGCAGGTTACTTGAAAATATCATAGATAACCAAAACTTAATTCTCCTAAATTCTGGCGAAAGCACACACTTTTCCGTAGCTTCTAACACATTCTCGTCCGTGGACCTAGCTCTCTGTAGTCCCTCCGTTTCTACAATCTTCGAGTGGACTGTCCTTGGCGACCTGCATGGCAGTGACCATTTTCCCATTCGGGTCAACCTCCATATTCCCGATCTGAACGTTGCTCGCCCTCCTCGGTGGCTAATCCACCGAGCTGAGTGGGACTTCAACGCCATTCAAGAAGGAATCACGAATATCGGAAAACTGCCCAAACGACATCGATGCCATGGTTGCCCATTTTAATAACGCCGTCCTTAATGCGGCCTCATCTGCCATCCCGAAGTCGTCGGGCCATGCACGACACCCCCCTGTGCCATGGTGGAACGATGATTGTGCCACCGCGGTCCGGGATCGGAAGAGGGCATTCGCAAAACTTTGTAGGTTCCCAACCATGGAAAACCTAATAAACTATAAAGGATCCCGAGTCAGAGCTAGATTAACGATACGGGAAAGTAAGGCTGCGTCCTGGAGAGCCTACATCTCGTCACTCTCTTGCCGTTCATCACCTAAACTTGTGTGGAGAAAGGTCCGACACCTTTGCAGAATCCGTCACTTTTGCAGAATCCGTTACCTCCATAATCACCCCGACCTTTTTCTTGGAGGACAGCAGCTTCCATTCGTTGAATCCGCAACCTTCCTTGGACTCACATTTGACAAGAGCCTAACCTGGCGAAAACACATCCGTAAACTACAGGGCCGATGTGTATCACCTATGAATCTCCTTCGCACTCTTACTGGTAGCTCTTGGGGCGCAGACCGTGTTTGTCTTCTGCGTTTGTATAGAACTCTCATCCGCCTTATCTTGGATTACGGATGCATAGTGTATGGGTCAGCGTCTCCATCAACCCTCCGGCCATTAAATACCATATACAATGCTGGCATAAGAATTAGTACAGGCGCCTACCGCACGAGTCGCATCGAATGCCTCTTGGCCGAGGCTGGAGAACCATCCCTGAGCCGAAGGCGGGATATTCTGATTGCCTCCTATGGCGCGAAATTATCCAATGTTGATACTCCCTCGCGTCAAGCAGTCCTCCATCCAACCCACCTGACTTCATATGCGCTTAGACCGTCATTACCCCATCCCCTGGGTGTCCGTCTCCGTATGCTCTTAAAGAAGCTTCATATAAAACTACCCAACCTTGTGAAACCCCCCCGAAACCTTGTTTCCCCGTGGAAACTACACCGGCCGATAATAGATCTTAGACTGGCTAACCTTCCTAAATCCTTGACTCTCCACAGTACATTCTTATCGGCATTTGAGGCGATAAAATCTACGTATCCTGGCCACTTCTTTATTTACACCGATGGCTCCTCCCAAAACGGCAAAGTCGGATGTGCCTTCTACCGCAGTAGATCCACGGAAGGTTTTCGACTAGACTCTTCGTGCAGTGTCTATACCGCAGAGAAGTATGCGATCTGGGAGGCACTTAAATATGCTGGATCGATGTCAATAAAGAAAGTAGTGATCTGCAGTGATTCAAAAAGCTCTCTTCAATCCATCTCCTTCTCGTCTTGTGACCTGACAATGACCATCCAACAGCAAACCCACCATCTCTTGGTCCGTCACTATATTTTAGTCTTTTGTTGGGTCCCTGGACACGTGGGAATAAGAGGAAATGAAATAGCGGACCAGACAGCAAAGTCCGCTTTGAAGAAAAGAGAATTAGACATCTTCACAGTCCCCACGGAAGACACTAAGCTGTTTATAAAACGCTCTATCCGCAGTGAATGGCAAACAGAGTGGCATAACTCAGATTATAAGCTCACGAGAATCAAGGATTCCATAAATCCTTGGTCTTCCTCATCTCGTGATGCTCGGCGAGAGGAGATCATTTTAACACGCCTCCGAATCGGTCACTGCCATTTCTCCCACGGTTATCTCCTCCATGGGGACCCACCCCCTATATGTGAATGCTGCAAGGTGGATCTTACCGTGGAGCATGTTCTCTTACACTGTGTTAAGATGAGTGAGAGCCGTCGAAGGCATGACCTTGCTGGTTCCCTTGCGGAAGTTCTTAGTAATGACGAATCTTCTCTCTGCAAGCTTTTTGCCTTTTTGCGAGAGACTGGCTTGTACAGCCTTATCTGAGAGAAGATGATAATGCCAATTATTGGCTTTTAGCCCGAGATTTTAACAAAAAAAAACAACAAACTATCTGGCAAATTTTGCAAAGCCCTCTTATGAGGATATGTCCCTTCTCAGTTTTACTTTGCTTTCTATTAAAGATTTTAATTTTCTTTATTAATTTGGAACTGCAATATTATGCACTGGTCTTAAAATAATTTGACACGGGCGCAAATGACCCTAGCCGTTGAAGCGCCCTTAAACCCAACCAATCAAACAATCGTCATGTCAAGTAAAAGAGAAAATGAAACTATGAACTATGCCCTATAAAACTTGCCAGGGAAATTGAAAAGTTTGGTATATTTCAGTCGGTGGTCAGTCAGAGAAACTGCACAATCCTTTTTGAATGTCGCTCTGACGAACAGATCAGCAAGATCCTCGACCTCAAAGAAATAGCCGGCCTCCAGGTGCATGTGTCCGCCCACCCGACCTTAAACCTCTGCAAGGGTGTGGTAAATCACGAAGACTTCTCTACCGAATCGGAAGAAAATTTGAAAGCCTTCTTCGAGCCATATGGTGTGTCAGATTTACAGAATTCAGCGGAGAGTAAATGGGGTACTCACTCATACCTCAACTCTGATACTGACCTTCGACCGTCCATCTCTACCAGAAGATATCGTGTAGCTTCTACAATCTCCGTGTCAGGCAGTATGTTCCAAACCCTCTGCGCTGCTTTAAATGCCAGAGGTTTGGCCATACGCAACCTCGCTGCACGAGTGCCGCAGTCTGCGTGCACCGTGGAAGGGAGGCTTGTAGTGACTAACTGCTCCGCAGAGGCAAAGTGCGTTAACTGTTGTAGAAAACATCCATAAAATTCCAACCAGTGCCCCATTTTCTTCAGAGAAAGAGATCCAGAAGATATCAGGGTCTCTGAGAAAGTTTCTTTTCCGGAGGCACGACGCCGTTACCAGACGCGAAACCCCGTGTACAAGGCCCGAAGTTTCGCTGACACCGTGGGTCAACATAGTCAATTCTGAAACCCAAATGCCTAAAGCCTCCACTTTGCGCGATGCTGCCTGCCAGGTGTCCTTTGACTTCGGCGGAGATGCCTATCCCAAATCTGTTTTCCAGTCTGAAACAAAAACGGAAACCAAAAGCATAAACATTTCAACAAACACTCAAACGCATCCAGAGAAGCTGAGGCCGACAGGCCCTATTGCTATAACCAGGTCGCCTGTCTCAAGAGACCGTGGTCTCCCAATACATGCAACTCTCTCTAGCAGTAGTCAAGATGACTCTGCTGGGAATGAGGAACTCGGCTTGAACGAAGCCATTACTCTCCAACAGAGAAGGAAAAAGAAACCCGATACATAACCCACCCTAGAATTAAAAAATAATAAATAAAAAACCTAAGAACTAGAAACAATGGCTCTCCTCTCATGGAACTTAAATGGCTTTCGTAGCCGTTTCGGCGAATTAAAGTTAATGTCTATGCGTAGACCCTTGGTTATCTGCCTGCAGGAAACAAATCTCCGTCCTGAGCACTCCCTCTCTCTACGCGGCTTTGTTGCTACAGGCAAGACGTAGACGATGGCCTCTGCGCCCATGGCGGAGTCGCCA
Organism: Teleogryllus occipitalis; assembly: GCA_011170035.1. Lineage (NCBI taxonomy): Eukaryota > Metazoa > Arthropoda > Insecta > Orthoptera > Gryllidae > Teleogryllus > Teleogryllus occipitalis. The sequence continues at coordinate 125,451 of BLKR01009106.1, read as the reverse complement.
CTTTTATCACAGACCCTCTGGTATCTAAAGAAATAGACACAGACACAAACCACTCTCCAGATATCTTGCGTTCGTGTCAATTTCCGAACTATTTCTGTTACCGTTTGCAACGTTTATATCCCGCCTGGACATGTGTCACAGAAAGAACCGGAAGATGTGCTCTCTCAGGTGCCTGCACCTTTTCTTATTGTTGGGGACTTCAGTGCCCACAACCCTGCCTGGGGTGGCACAAGGTCGTGCACGAGAGGCAGGTTACTTGAAAATATCATAGATAACCAAAACTTAATTCTCCTAAATTCTGGCGAAAGCACACACTTTTCCGTAGCTTCTAACACTTTCTCGTCCGTGGACCTAGCTCTCTACAATCTTCGAGTGGACTGTCCTTGGCGACCTGCATGGCAGTGACCATTTTCCCATTCGTGTTAACCTCGATATTCCCGATCTGAACGTTGCCCGCGCCTTTAGAGTTTAGGGCTTATCCCGGCTTGAGCGGTGCTCAGCTAGAAGGAGATAGCTGGATGCCTCGCTGGCTAATCCACCGAGCTGAGTGGGAAACATTCAAGAAAGAATTACGAATATCGGAAAACTGCTCAAACGACATCGATGCAATGGTTACCCATTTTAATAACGCCGTCCTCCATGCGGCCTCATTTGCCATCCCTAAGTCAGGCCATGCACGACCCCCCCCCCCGGTGCCATGGTCGAACGCTGATTGTGCCACGGCGGTCCGTGATCGGAAGAGGACATTGGCAAAAATTACTAGTAGGTTCCCAACCATGGAAAACCTAATAAATTATAAAAGATCCAGAGCCAGAGCTAGTTTAACGATACGGGAAAGTAAGGCTGCGTCCTGGATAAGGTCCGGCAGATCGGTGGAAGACTCCCTTCGCCGTCTATCTCAGGGCTTATGATAAATGGCAATCTCCTAACCTCTCCACAAGAAATTTCTGAAGAAATGGCCTCACACTACGAACACATCTCCTGCTCCGTACACTATCCTTCTGGCTTTCAAAAAACGAAAAGGAATATGGAAAACTGTAAATTAGACTTCTCGAGTCGCGTGGAGGAAGATTACAATGCCTCTTTCTCCATGGACGAACTCTCCTGTGCCGTCGCTTGTGCAAAAGATTCTGCTCCAGGACCAGACCTGATACATAACCAAATGTTGAAACACCTACCTGAAAACGCTCGTTCGTTTCTCCTCGGCATTTTCAACAAGATTTGGGCTGAACACACAGTACCAAGGATTTGGCGTGAGGCCATTGTTCTCCCAATCCCTAAAGAAGGAAAGGACAGAACAACCCCCTCTAGTTACCGCCCAATCTCGCTCACAAGCTGTGTGTGCAAGCTTTTAGAGCGAATGGTAAATACACGTCTGGTCTGGCTCCTGGAACAAAAGAACCTATTTACACCTCTCCAATGTGGCTTCAGGAAGCACAGGTCAACCATGGACCACCTAGTCACCCTTGCTACGTAGATTTTCACTTTTGTACTACGTCAGCACCTGGTAGCAATTTTCTTCGATATAGAGAAAGCGTATGACACCACCTGGAGGTACGGTATTCTTCGCACCTCGCATACTTGGGGCCTTAGGGGACGGCTCCCTTTGTTTCTAGTAGGTTTTCTTTCATCAAGATCTTTCCGCGTCCGCCTTGGCGACGGGTTATCCTCTCGTCACCAGTTAGAAAACGATGTTCCCCAGGGATCAATTTTGAGCGGCACTGTTTGCCATTGCTATCAATAATATTGCATCAGTTATCCGGGAGCCTGTGAAGGCATCACTGTCCGTTGACGATTTTGCAATTTTTTGCTCCTCCAAGAGCGTGCACGTTATTGAGAGGCAACTACAACTTGTGCTCAACAAACTGCAGGAATGGAGCGAAGAAACAGGATTCAAGTTCTCTACCACAAAAACCACTTGCATGCACTTTTGCAGAATCCGTCACCTCCATAATCACCCCGACCATTTTCTTGGAGGACAGCAGCTTCCATTCGTTGAATCCGCAACCTTCCTTGGGCTCACATTCGACAGCCTAACCTGGCGAAAACACATCCGTAAACTACAGGGCCGATGTGTATCACCTATGAATTTCCTTCGCACTCTTACTGGTAGCTCTTGGGGCGCAGACCGTGTTTGTCTTTTGCGTTTGTATAGAACTCTCATCCGCCCTATCTTGGATTACGGATGCATAGTGTATGGGTCAGCGTCTCCATCAACCCTCCGGCCATTAAATACCATACAGAATGCCGGCATAATGATTTGTACAGGCGCCTACCGCACGAGTCGCATCGAATGCCTCTTGGCCGAGGCTGGAGAACCATCTCTGAGCCGAAGGCGGGATATTCTGATTGCCTCGTATGGCGCGAAATTATCCAATGCTGATACTCCCTCTCGCCGAGTAGTCGTCCATCCAACCCACCTGACTTCATATGCACTTAGACCATCGTTACCCCAATCCCTGGGTGTCTGTCTCCGTATGCTTTTACAGAAGCTTCATATAAAACTACCCATCCCTGTGACCTCCCCCCCCAGAAACCTTGTTTCCTCTTGGTAACTACACCGGCCGATAATAGATCTTAGACTGTCTAACCTTCCTAAATCCGTAACTGCCCCCAGTACATTCTTATCAGAATTTGAGGCGATATAATCTACTTATCCTGGCCATTACTTAATTTACACCGATGGCTCCTCTCAAAATGGCAAAGTCGGATGTGCCTTCTACTGCAGCAGAGCCACGCGAGGATTTTGATTAGACTCTTTGTGCAGCGTCTACACCGCAGAGAAGTATGCGCTCTTGGTGGCACTTAAATTTGCTGAATCGATGTCATTAAAGAAAGAAGTGATCTGCAGTGATTCCAAAAGCTCTCTTGAATCTATCTCCTTCTCGTCTTGTGAATCACTGACAATGACCATCCAACACCAAATCCATCATCTATTGGTCCGCCACTATATTTTAATCTTTTTTTGGGTCCCTGGACACGTGGGAATAAGAGGAAATGAAATAGCTGACCAGGCGAGTCTGCCACGAAGAAAAGAGAATTAGACATATTCACAGTCCCCACGGAAGACACTAAGCTCTTTATAAAACGCTCTCTTCGCAGTGAATGGCAAACAGAGTGGCATAATTAAGATTTTAAGCTCACGAGAATCAAGGATTCCCAAAATCCTTGGACTTCCTCATCTCGTGATGCTTGGCGCGAGATTATTTTTAACACGCCTCCGGATCGGTCACTGCCATTTCACCCACGGTTATCTCCGCGGGGACCCACCCCCTATATGCGAATACTGCAAATTAGATCTTACCTTGAGGCATGTCCTCTTGCACTGTTTAAAGATAAGAGAGAGCCGTCGAAGGCATGACTTTGCTAGCTTCCTAGCGTACATTCTTAGAAATGACGAATCTTCTCTCTGCAAGCTTTTTGGTTTTTTACGAGAGACTGGCTTGTACAGCCTTATCTGAGAGAAGATGATAATGCCAATTATTGGCTTTTAGCCCGAGATCTGGCACTTTTCTGTCGAACCCTTTTCTTAGGATGCGTTCCTTTCCAGTTTTACTTTGCTTTCTATTTAAAGATTTTAATTTTCCTTTGTTAGCTTGACACTGCAATATAGTGCACTGGACTTAAAATAATTTGACACGGGCGCAAATGACCTTAGCCGTTGAAGCGCCCTTAAAGTCAATCAATCCTTCGGGGAGTGAGGAAGATCTTTTTCAAGAGTCAGGACGTGACTGAATTATATAGGATCAAAGGCCAAACGTGGGCACCAGGCTAGAGACCCTGTAGACCTGTCACAGTTCTTCTCCAGTGCCCTAGACTCAGTCCTTGGATGTAAACAAGTTGCCAAACACAACGTCCTTTCGCTCTAGTAGCGCACTTCAGTTGCCAGGTGTCGCCTATGGGCTTCCCTGATGATGCGGCCTTCATTCAAGGTGGGAAAGCGATAATACCTACACAGTATAAAAATCTAGCTAAAAACTCCACCAGCCACCAATGACTTCTACCGAGCCCCTTATGGAAACAAATGCCAGTCAGATATCGCCTCCGAACAAAAATTCGTCATCGACGCCCCGCCCATTTGCGTCTACCTCCGAGATTCACATCGACCGAGCCTCCAGCCTCCCTGAGAACACAGTCACTTGTGGCAAAAAAACGGGAAATCCCTCCGACACAGGCGATCATCTCCAGCAGCGGTCAGTTTGACTCCGCTGGTGATGAGCACCACGAGCGTTCCTCCACCTTACAGACGGTGATAAAGAAAAATTATACGAAAGAAATAATAAGAAACAGTCCAGCCTGGAATGGCACAAGGACCTACCCAAGAGGTAATATACTTGAAAATATCAGTGACAACCAGAACATAATTCTTCTGAATGCTGGCGAAAGCACTCATTTTTTCGAGTCTTCAAACATTCTCCTCCGTTGATCTGGCTCTGCAGTCTATCTCTCTCTACCATCTTTGAGTGGACCGTCCTTGGCGACATGCATGGCAGTGACCACTTCCCCATTGTAGTAAATTTCAATATTCCCGACCTAAACGTTGCGCGTCCTCGCTTGCTAATCCATCGAGCTGAGTGGGAAACATTCGAGAAAGAAGAGCAGATATCGGAAAACCGCCCAAACGATATGGATGCTATGGTTGCCCATTTTACTGATGCCATTCTCCATGCGGCCTCAATTACCATCCCGAAGTCGTCGGGTCTGCCACGACATCCTCCCTTGCGATGGTGGAATGCCGACTGTGCCACCGCGGTGCGTGATCGGAAGCGGGCACTGGCAAAGTTTAGTGGGTTCCCAACCATGGATAATCTAATACATTATAAAAGATCCCGAGCCAGACCTAGATTGACCATACTGGAAAGTAAGGCCGCATTGTCACTCTCTTGCCGTACGCTCCCTAAAGTACTATGGCGAAAGGATCGACAGATCGATGGAAGACTCCCTTCGCCGTCTGTCTCAGGGCTTCTGGTAAATGAAGTCTCACCTCACCAGAAGATGTAGTTGAAGAATTGGCCTGTCACCACGAACAAATTTCCAGCTCCGCTCACTATCCTCTTGGGTTTCTGAAAACCAAAAGAATGAAGAACTGCAAATTAGATTTCTCGAAACGTGTGAAGGTAGAGTGCAATGCACTTTTGTATTTTCATGTGGCCTCGCATGTGCGAAAGATTCTACTTCAGAACCAGACCAGATACAGAATGAAATGCTGAAACGCCTTCCGGAAAACCCTCATAATTTTCTCCTCCGCATTTCAACCAGATTTGGGTTGACATGCCGTACCAAGAGTTTGGCGGGAAGCCACTGTTATTCCAATCTTTAAAGAAGGAAAGGACAGAACAATCACCCCAACTTACCGCCCAATCTCTCTCACAAGCTGTGTGTGTAAGCTTTTAGAGCGAATGGTAAACACGTCTGATCTGGCTTTTGGAACAAAAGAATCCATTTACACCTTTTCAGAAGCACAGGTTAACAATGGACCACCACTTCTTTCGTGCTACGCCAACACCTGGTAACAATTCTGTGTTCGTAAGTTTGTGAATCGTAAGTCTGTGAAGGCATCGCTCTTCGTTGAAGACTTTGCCACTTTTTATTCCTCCAAGAGCATGCAAGTTTATGAGAGGCACTTACAGCTTGTCCCCGACAAACTGCAAGAATGAGCAAGGACAATGAACTGCACGAGCGATCTAACTGGATTCAAGTTCTCTACCTCAAAATCAGTTTCATGCACTTATGCAGAATTTATTACCTCCATAATCATCCTGAACATTTTCTTAGTGGTCATCAGCTTTTCGTCGAATCCGCAGCTTTCCTTGTTCTGACGTTCGACAAGAGTTTCTTAGAGAAAACATTTAAATAAATTGAAGAGCCGATATGTATCACCATTGAACCTCCTTCGCATGCGTTCTCGGGGTGGCCAGCGAACCTGGAATCCTTGAAAACCGGGAAAAAACCGGGAATTTGAGAGAGCCTGGAAAAAACGGGGAAAAAACGGGAATTTGTTTTGAAAACTGGGAATTTTTCGTTATTTGTATTTTTGCAAATTTCAGGGTTATGCTAGATTATGTTCACATATTAGATCAATAATGCATAAAATTATAAATTTCAAGGATGCTTTATTTTTTCCCTCACTTGGCTTGTTTAATCTATTGTTAGTGAATATTAAGTTATTCAGATTGTTACTTCTCTTGAATTAATTTCTCTTTCTTCTATCTCCTTGAATACTATACGTAATATTTCAAGGGAAAGATTTTCAGAATTGAGAAACGATAGTATAAACGAACGACGCCTTTAATCACAGCCTGGCTTTCTACTTAACTGAAACAGGAGTCGACTCAAATTATGTTCTTGGAACATCGATTTTGTAAAATCAGTCGCTTCTTATCTACTACTCTCTATCACTTCTCTTATTCATTTTGCATGCAGCTTGCGATCAGTTAAAATCCGTTTGTTGGACAGAAGAAAACGAATTTCATGTAATTTTCATTTATTTTAGTACGTTTTTCGGTTTGTTAGGTAATGTTTTACACAATTTCTCTCATTTTAAGTGCATATTTTTGATACTTTACTTTTTTTATGGATATTTTTGCTTATTTATTAAGTTTTTACTGCATATTTTGACGGCATAAAATCATATCTCTAATTATGATTCTTAGAAATGAAATAAAGGATTCTTTTGTTTTTACATTATCTAATCCCTCGTGTTATATACATTGTTTTACCGGGAAAATATTTAATTTTTCCTTTTTTGATGACGAAACCACTTGTTAATATGAAATAAAAGCGTCAAAAATGTGAATTATATTCATTGTTTGTATCGGAATTATTGTAAATCCCGACATACATGTAGCAACTACTTTATGAATAATTTTGTGTGTCTCGAGAGGGCAAAATGCGGCGCCCGAATGTAAATGGAGATAGCTGAATAGGCCAGCGAGCCGAGCGGTTGTCGAGCGACCCCGATCGGACTTCCTTGGCGCGAAGCTTTAATTCGACATTTGTCAGAAATTTATTTTTTTTTTTATTTTACAGTGGCCGTTAACATAATTAACTTGCATTCGTCAGAAATTTTGAACGTTTAAAATTAATATTATTGATCTAAAGAATTATAATTAATTGGCAGTACCGCTTATATTTTTTATGCTAACAATTTTAATAATTTATCTTTTCCACATCACTTGATTGAAGCAACCTTTCGCGCGGTTTTTGTGGTATCTCCAGTAAGCCTAATGTAGTTATAGTTAATATATAATATATCAGTAATACATACACGACTGAATACATTGTTTACTTTTAGTAAACAAACTACGCAAACGTGAATTATTTGTGTCAGTGTTCGCATTTCTTGTAATGGTGAAAATTTAGGCACTGTTGTCAATGAATCCTAAATCTTTAATTGCAATTTCATATCTAGTAATTTTGATCACCTACTTTGAATTAAGTATAGACCAAGAAGGTACATTTATTGTAATATTTAAGCTGAAGGAATTAATTAAATTAAGAAACTGTTCCTGCTCGCAAGATTCCACCAGATACTCTATGTTAAAATCTCCGCTTACAAAGAATTCAAAAGAGCGTTTACTGACTTCGTTTAGAGTTACTATCTCTGTTGATTGCTGTCTGTATGATGTAGAGTTTAGTCATTCAGTCTGCGGCTAGTAGAGGAGAGTAGAGCATTGTAATGGGTGTTGTTATTCTTTGTACGTGCGTGTATTTACAGTGCATTTTAGATAAAGAAGTAATCTATAAAAAATCTGGCGTTACTAAATATCAGACAGCGTATGAACATTCTTTTCCACGGGTCGCACCTGGTCCAAAAGTTAACACAAATGCATTTTGCACTTGGTGCAATACCACTATAAATATAATTACAATGGGGAAAAGTGTGCTAGAAAGCCACTGCAAATCAGCAAAACACAAAATCGTGTGTGAAAACAGGCGTAAAAGTGTGCCTTTAGATATGTTTCTCCAGTGTGGGACTGTTTCAAGGCCAGGAACTTCCAGTTCTTCTGGAAACGGAAGATCACAAGGTAACTCATATATTTATTTTCAAAACCAATGAAATAAAACTATTGTACTAGTACATATATTCTGTAGGAATTATTAGTAATCCCTTTAAGTATGCAGTAGTATGTTGGTTGTTTTGCAAATTGAGAGATCCTCGTCCTATGTGATATAGGTCATATTTTACGAAATGTGAAATAAGACGTAGTTGAATATTGTTTTGATTGAAATTCAGTGAATTTAAGCCTGTTGTGGTATACAATCTTCCAAATACTCAATACCATGATATTGTCTTATTCATTGAATTTAGATTTAAAATCTATATATATAAAAGAAAGTCGTGTTAGTTACACTATTTATAACTCAAGAACGACTGTACCGATTTGGCTGAAAATTGGTGAGCAGGAAGCTTAGAGCCAGGAGACGGACATAGGATACTGTTTATCCAGTTCGACAGCGTTCCTGTGTGAGAACGCACGTTTTTGAACGTTTTCGCATGTTAGCGGTCATTGTTGCCTGTTTTAACCCATTGTTGTAACGCCGCACTGATAACAAGGCGATAATGATAGCCGCCTTTCGTTCGCCGTTATATCTATATATATTCGTGTTAGTTACACTATTTATAACTCAAGAACGGCTATACCGACTTGGTGAGCAGGAAGCTTAGAGCCAGGAGACGGACATATGATACTGTTTATCCCGTTCGACAGCGTTCCTGCGTGAGAACGCACGTTTTTGCACGTACGCAGTGCAACAAGGATAGTACAGTTTCTCACAGTGAGTGCGACGCGAGAAAAAGATGGGACCGGCTGTCAAGGCGGAACAGAGTTCGCCGGGTCACCTAGTAATATATTAAACTACTTGGAATTGATGTAGTGTTGTATTATCTTATTATACCCTCGAGGATAACTAAGGATATGCGTGTTTAACTATTTTTTTTAAATCGCTTTAAAAGTTTGTTTGAAAACTTGTTTAAATAAAAAAGTCCGTTGGAGATTCTAACTTCACTTTCGCTCATTTATATTTTTTAATAAATGGTTTGCTCAATTGTAGTGTAAGTTGATGAGTTTTAATTTGGAGCTACGAGGGTCTCTTCTAGCGTCAGTTTCGGTCATGTAAAATACTAAAATTCCTCATTGCATTTTGGGAACTAGTGTTTTCTGTTGGATGAGTAATTCCACGAGTTTTGTTCAAGTTCTCTTATACAAATTACCACACGCTTTGCGATGGGGAAAAGGGTGCTAGTAACATAAAGTAATGTAATCATTCAAAGAAATGTATATTCCAGACTCAAAAAATGAATACATATGGGGAATAAAGGGTATAGCCGAATAAGGTGGTGAAAAGTGCCCCCAAGCCAAATCGATAATTGCGATGCTCGTATGAAAGAGAATATAAAATGACGTAGATTCACAAAAAATCAGCCACCTAGGGCAATTGTTGCAGAGAACAGCGAGAAACGTATTTTCCATGTTTTTTTCTCGGTTTCTATTGCGTGTATCAGGCTGTAAAAAAATGGAGAGACGGGGAAACATTGTTGAACTTTAAAATATTTTTCTCTACCGATTTTGACGCCAAATTCATGTAGAAAAAATAAATAAAGTTTTGAAATTAATTTTCGACGTGATAACGTTAGAGTACTATCTCGATTTTTTTCCCTAAAATGGGTCTTATAACATTATATAATATATATTTTTCAGATTTTTAAACATTGTGGACGGTAGTAAAAAAATTAAAACAATTTTTTTCAGTTTAAACATTTGAAATTCGCGCCAAAGTGTGATTGGAAAAACTTGTTTCACCAATGTTTAAACAGTTTATATTAAAATTATTGAAAGGTCTCGCTTACCAGGATTATTTGGAACTTTTCCTGAAAAATGTTTGTTTTATATGGAAAGTATTTATATTATCGAAATATAAACATCGCATCCCTTTTGTTTGTAGATTTATCTATTGTTTCTAATATAAATCAAATTAGTCGGTTCTGGGTATATTAATCATTTAATATAAATCAAATAACTTAGTTGTAGATTTATTAATCATTGACAATTAGAAATAGACAATTAATCATTGTCACTTTCTTCAAGAACTGGGATCACGAATTGTTTATAAACAGTATACTCAAAATTTCTGTTTTTTCAACATTTCTATTTAAAAAATACCTGTTCAACAATTTTCGTCAAGTAACGAGCGTGTGCCAAATGTGAGTTTAAGTGATTGCAGCTATGTGGGAGAAGCATCCCAGGGGCAACTTCCGTTCGCACGTCGACAATATCGTTTCCCTCCCGATATTCCCAGGGTGGAAAGAGATGGGTGGGCTACTTCGGTGCACCGATTTTTTGTTCGTTCTGCGCGGCACCAATTTCCGTCAATGAACCATGTGACCACTTCGTTTGAAAAGCGAGACCAGACGTCGGTCGCCATATTCCATGGAGTGCAAGAAGTGTTGAAAACACTTTTTAAGTGGCATAAATGGACAATTTTCAACGGTGACCGACCAAAAAGCTTCCAAAACAACAGTAATAGTCCACATTAACACCAAAAGAGTTTTATTTTTTTAAATTCTAGTGTATTAGTATACAATTAAATTTATTTCCACCCTCATGTTCCTTATATATTTTTGACTATATGTATCAATTTACATTTCTTTATTATATCTTATCACTATTTACATAACTTTTAATTCCCTTACTACAATCACTTTTTATTTATTTTATTTATTTACGTCAAAAAACAGTTAAAAACTGCGTATGACGGGCTATGGGGAAAAGTGAATTGTGTGCACATTTTCAAAATTCTGTGATCCCTACACTAAATCATATACTACTTAAGTTTTGAATTTTGAAAGGGAGAAAAAAAACCAAAAAAACTCCCATGTAATAAAATCGATTTTCAAGGATAAATAAGCAATAAATTTTGAATTTTGAAAGGGAGAAAAAAAAACAAAAAAACTCCCATGTAATAAAATCGATTTTCAAGGATAAATAAGCAATAAATTTTGAATTTTGAAAGGAGAAAAAAAACAAAAAAACTCCCATGTAATAAAATCTATTTTCAAGGATAAATAAGCAATAAATTTTGGCTCTTATTACTTCCTGCCGCGACAACGTGGAAACGATAATTTGAATAATTGTATTTCCCACTGAATTCTAGAAGACGTGCACAGAAAATGAAGTTACATTTATGTCCAGAAGCAAAACAAGGGGCCATCTCAGCATTTGCTCAATGGATCAGGGAAACTGGACGAAAAACCTGATCGAGATGGGGGTCATTGACCCGGAAGCTGTAGTACAATAGTTGTTACAGGTTGTTTATACTCATTTATACAGTCCAAATGGTAAATAATGCATTATGTATCATTGTTAAAATTAATGTTACTTTTCTTGTGATGCTCAGTATAGTCTCTAATTGTATAGAAACAGTTATGCAGCAGAAACGATTTCACTTGGGATTTAAACTTTTCTATTGAATTTAATCGTTTAATGTCATCTGGCAAAGTGTTGTAAAATAATGTACATGTATTGTATGTGAATTTTTTGTAATGAGCTGTTGATACTGTCACCTGATGAATATGATTTCTACGTCGAGTGTTATAGTAATAGACTTCGGCATTTTCTGAAAATATATTCCCGCCCTTAAGCAAGTCATTTTTTACAAAAACCACTGATTCGTAAATAAAAAGACACGGTAATGGTAGAATTCCTAGATTAATGAAGATAGGCTTACAAGAATCACGTGGGTGGGATTTGGTTATTATTCGTATAATTCGTTTTTGTAATCTAAAAGTCTGGGAGCTATAAGATGTATTTCCCCAGAATATTATGCCATATCTCAGGCGGGAATGAACATTCGCGAAGTATACACAACGAGCAGTATGAAGGCTGACTGAATTTGCAAGAATTCTGAACGCGTAGCATAATGAACTTAATTTTGTGTTCAATTCATTTAAATGGACGTTCCATTTAAGGTTTGACTGAATTGAGAGACCTAAAAATTTTGTTGCATTAACATGAGTCAATGGTACACTGTTCATTTTCAATGGAGCACAGAATTGTTTATTTGAAATGGAAAACTGCATTAAAACCGTTTTCTTTTCGTTTACTATTAATTTGTTATTTCGGAACTTATCAATTGAATTGCTTTTGAAGCTATTGTTTTCTTTATTTGGGAGGCATGTTGTGAACTTTCGTTTACAATGATAATGATGATAATACTTGAAGTATCTGTTCCTCCTACTCTACATGTGGAGAGAATTTGTCAATTAATAAATACAATTAAATAATGTGGTGTTGCAAAACTATTTTATATTGTTGCAGTTTGCAGTATTGTGGCACCTTGAAATCGTGTAGAGACCTTTCTCTTGCCAATCGGATCGGTGATTTACGAAATCAGTAAAAATAAAATGGTATATGCGATCTCAACGATATTTTGAGATTATCGATAATCTATGGGCTGCAATAGATTTGGAATATCTTTCATAATCAGAGATAGCTAGAATAATGGCATGAGTTATTAGAGAATTAGTGGACACATTAATGTATTTGTATCAAAAAATTAGGATTTAGTTTGTAAAACAAATTCTTAAAACGGTTCAAATGATGCAAATCAAGGTCGTTTTTGTTGTTTATGTGAATAACGTGACCATGTTCTATATTTTGATAGAGATTAAAGTTACACGTTACTTGGGATCACATTGAGCAATATGTGAATCAGGACCTGGAAAATGAATCATCTTAAACCTGGAAAACCGGGAAAAAACCTTGAATTTCAAAAACCTAGAACGCTGGTCACCGTGGTTCTGGTAGATGTGGTGTAAGTCTCTTGCGCATATATAGGACCATCATCCGTCCTGTCTTGGATTATGGGTTTATTGTTTGTGGATCAGCGTCCCTCTGGCCATTGAATATCATACACAATACCGGTATATGGATCAGCACGGGCGCCTACAGCACGAGTCGCATTGAATGCCTCTTGCCCAATCTCTAAGCCGAAGGTGAGATATGGTAATCGGCTCCTACGGTGCGAAAGTATCAGCTATAAATACTCGATCGCGCCAAGCACTCCGTCACCCAAGTCACAGGACATCGTACGCACTCAGACCATCGTTACGCCATCCTCCAGGTATCCTACATGCTTTTGCAGAAGCGCAATATAAAATTCCTCATCCCTACCAAACACCCCCGAAGTCTTGTTCCCAATTGGAAACTTCTCCAGACTAAAATAAACGTGATATTATCAAACTTCCACAAATCCTCAACACATTTTTAAGGGGATTTCAAAAGACGAACTCCATGTATCTTCCGGCAATAACATATCAATGATGGTTTCATCCCAAAATGGTAAAGTAGGATGTGCCTTCTACTGCTGTAGTACCTCGCGGAGTTTTCGAATAAACTCATGTAGCGTTTACATTCCAGAGAATTATGTGCTATTAGAGGCCCTTAAGTTCGCTGAATCGATGACATTAAAGGAAGCAGTGATTCTAAAAGCTCGCTCGAATCCGTCTCCTCTTCCTCTTCTTGTGACCTAACAAGTAACATCCAACACAAAATTCATCATTTCTTTGTGCGTCACTATAATTTGTTTTTTGTTGGATTTCTGACCACGTTGGGATAGTAGGAAACGAAATGGCTGATCAGGCAGCAAAGCTCGCCACGAGTGAAACTGAGGTACACATCCTCACAGTCCCAACAAATGATACCAAGCTGTTTATTAAACGCTCTATTCGCAGTGCATGACAGAGTGACAACTCGAATTTTAAGCTCACAAGAATCAAGGATTCCACAAACTGTTTGTCTTCCTCATCTCGTGGCTCTAGGCGCGAGGAGATTATTTGGACACGCCCTCGGATCTGTCAGTGCCATTTCTCCCACGGATATCTTATCTGCCTTTGACTCACCCCCTACTTGCGATAATTGCGAGACGGAGCTAACCGTTGAGCATGCTCTCTTACACTGTTTTAAGGTAAGAGATGGCCGCCGAAGGCACCACCTTGCTAGTTCTCTTAGCGAAGATACTTGGAAATGACAAATCTTGCCTAGTCTTATCTGAGAGAAGAGGATGATACCAATTATTTGGCTTTTACTTGGAGATTTTAAAGTGTTATGTGGCTCTTTTTTGGCAAACCCTTTTTTATAATTGGACACGTTAATTTTCAGTTTTATTTACATTTTACTTCGTGGTTTAAAAGTTTTAGGATAGCACTGCCACGGTGTGTATTATTAAAATAATTTGACCAGGACGCCAATGACCTCAGCTGTTGAAGCGCCCTTAAACAATGACAATAATAATCCGAGCGAAGTGGCTCAGTGTGGAGCGCGCTGACTTCGCAATCAGGAGGCCCTGGTTCTATCCCCTGGCCGGCCATCCTGATCGGGATTTTCGTGGTTTCCCACGGTCATACATTCCAAAAGGCCACGATCACCTTTCATCCATCATCCTATCGCCTCATAATTCATAATTCAAGGCTTAACAACCTTGTCTTATCAAGGGATACAGCTGACAAGCTTATCCTCGCAATTACACGTCTCTCTCCAATATACAATATGACCGGGCCTTGGAAGAGAACGTGTAGCTTTGTCAGAAATGACTGATACGATAATAATTTGGTCTTGACTTTAGAGTGCAGACATATGCTCAGCCCAATCCAGAGCGGGTTCGGAAAAACACCAACTGAGGACCATTTCGTTGCATTGACAGCAGACCTTTTGCGCCTTGACAACACCTTGTGGCTGTACTATTTGATATAGAAAAGGCCTCTGACATCACTTGGAGGTAAGGCATTGTGCGAACCTTGCACTGTTGGAGATTGAGAGGGAAGCGCTCCCCCCTGTTCCTCCAAAACTTTCGAATAGATCCTTCACGTGTTCGCGTTGGTGACAAGGGCACTCTCTTGGAAACGGCATCCTGCAAGGGTCGGTGCTGAGTGTCACTCTGTTTGCCTTTTCCATAAACAGTACACGGTCGGTCGCGCATCGCTGTTTATGAATGATTTTGCCATCTTTTGTCCATCCAGCAGCATCGGTGTCATTCAAAGGCTACTCCAACTGGTTCTTAAACTACACGAATGGAGCACCTCCACAGGCGTGTAACATTTCCGCAATGAAAACTACTAGTGTGCACTTCTGCAGGAAGCACCACCTGCATGGCAATCAAGACCTCTATCTTGGAGGCCTTCATCTCCCCTTTCCTGAAACTGCCAGGTGGCTTGCCCACATCCACCGTCTGCAAACGAGATGTGTCACCCGTAAATGCACGTATCCTGAGTGCGTATGCTGAGATGTGGAGGCCCATGGGGAGTTAATCGCATTTGTCTTCTGAGGTTATGAAGAGCACTCATCCTCCCAGTTCTGGATTACGGAAGTTTGTATTTGAATTAATGACTTCCTCCACTGTGAAACCTCTTAATAGTATCCACCACTTCGGTATTCGAATTTTCATATGTACATAAAGGACTAGCAGGATTGGCTGTTTTCCAGCTGACACGGGTGAGCCGTCCCTAAAACGAAGGGAAATCTTATTGGCGTCTTATGCTGCGAAAGTTCGGGGTATCACGACCCATCCATCACGCCGAACAATAATCCAGCGTAGATATTGTCCCCTTATATGTTCTCCGAAAATCGCTTCTCCGGCCTCCTGGTATTCGATTTTTAAATCTATTGCGAGATCTTGATTTCTCCCTACCCCCATGAAAGTCCCAAGCAACCTCGCCCTCACTCCTTGGAAACTCCTTCATCTTCACATTGACCACATTCTCTTCATGACCGATGGCTCATATTTCAATGATGCAGGTTGCATGACATCGGGGTCACCAAGCCATTTTCACTTCACACTCTGTGGAGTGGACTCTCTAGTGAGATGTATGCAATTCTTGAAACCCTTAAATATATCGAATCAGCGTCATTGCGGCGAGTAATTCCCTGCTTTGAATCTCTGAGTTCTCTTCAAGCCGTCTATCTCTCTCCCCCCTTCAGATTACTTAACGACAATACAATTTATTCTCCGCTTATTGTCCCATCAGCTATGATATAGTTCTTTGTTGGTCTCCAGGCCATGTAGGAATTACTCGCAATGTGTTAGCTGACTAGGCTGGGAAATTAGCGACTGGGAAGTCTGACATCGACATTCCCAGTTGGCAGATGTAAGGGCATATCTACCATCTATCGATTCATAAAATGCTCCATTTTCAGTACATGACAGACAGTGGCACAATGCCACATTCAATTTAATGGCAATTAAGGGTTGTGTAAATTGAAATAATTGTAATGCGTCTTCGCGTCGACCATTGCCACATTTCACATGATTTCCTCATGCGAGGTGAACCTCAAATTCTGTCAGTCTTCATGCAGCTTGTTGTGTGCATTTTGCAAATGTACATTCTCATCCAAGATAATATTTTGCGGTCATATTATGGCCTAATATTCTGCCGAAGCTCATACAGAAGCCATACTTTTAGATTACAGAAAAGAATTATTTCAATAATAAGGGAATGCAATCCACGTAATTTCTGCAAGCGTCTCTTCAATGAGTTTGGAATCTTACCTTTGCTTTGCCGATTTATTTACTAAACTGTCAAAATTGACTTGAGGGTGAGAACATATTTTCATGCAATACTGATATTTATAATTACAACACAGGTTGTCACACTCAGGAAATCACACTCATGAGGCGTCGGTATCATCAGCTCACGGCAAGAAATCCTTATATAAAACATGTACATTATTTTACTACACATTGCCAGATAACAGTAGACAAAATTGATATAGAATTTAAGCCCACAGTAAAATATCTTCTGCCTCATAGCTTTCTATACAATTAAAATAATACTGACCACCAAAAAGAAAAATATTCATTTTAACAATAATATATGATGCATTACTTTAAATGTGTAGTGTATAACTTAAAAAAATACTTAATGTAATGGTAACAAGTGAGGTACTTCAGCTTCTGGGTCAATGACCGTCTCGATCAGATTTTTGTCCAGTTTCCCTGATCCGTTGAGCGAATGCTGAGATGATCTGTGTTTTGCTTCAAGAGCTTCACTGTCCACACGTTTAGTTGAAATCTCCTTTCGCTAGTTGTGATTGGAGTAGAGCCGGGGCTCTGGGTTACTATTTTCTTATAAATACCTTACACTCAATATTGTAGCTTACCAATGCCAACAATTTTCCATAACTTTGGAGCAAAAATGTCTATTTTCAAATGTTATTAATCTTGCTTTATTGGCACTTTTATTCATCATTCAATTATGTGAAGCAAGAGGATGGTAAAGATGTTCCAGAATTCAAGAAAATGATTTGCACCTCTCCCCCTGATGTCACATACAGTTTTTTACTGTTCATTGGCAAAATAAATTAAATCAAAACCCGTAACCTCACTCCCTCTAGATATCTAGCATGTATGAATTGTTTCACATTTCTAAATGAACCATTTAAAGAAAACAAAATTTCCCATCACAATAAAAAAAATATACATTTTTTTACCCGATAAACAACAATAAGTTTCGCAGACTTTTTACTGTTACAATATTATTGTCAAATGCAATGTTGGTGAATGTCAGTTGCCACTCGCCATGTGAGGAATAATCACGATTGCACATCGCCATTCATCCATCTGTATTATTTTGAATTATCTAATATATAGAATTAAAGAGAATCCCAGCATTTCCTTTTCAGTTGTTTCAGTAAAGTATTAATTTAATTAACTGTTTAATTGAGGCGCTCAGAGTAATAACAACAGATCCCAACTGAAGTTTGTTTTGAGAAAAAGGACTTTTTCTGTTTTTATTCATGTTCACCTTACACTCCAGACAAATTTTTGAAAGTGGAATTTCAGGGTTTTGACATCTCCCAATAAATTCATCAATATATATTCACTTGATATTCCAGCTTATGATAGGTATTTGTCAGGAGTTTACCGTCATACTTCTAACTGAAAATACGAAATCGGTTGGGATCTGCTGGTGGGATGCGCCTCACTTGTGTTGTAGTAAAATTCATGAAACAAGTTCATAATAGAGGATAACTACCCAAGTAATCTGAGTTCTTGTAGTTATAGGTTTTGGAACATCGTATACTTTCTTATACCTCTATTGGCCAAACCTCACACATAAATAAATTTAAGAAATTTAAAATGTCAAATACATAAAAAGTTACGATAAAATATGTAGTGTTCAAATGGTTGGGGAGTGGTGTAGTATCTGTGAGTGAATACCAGGAAATTTCTAGCTAAATTAGAAGAGACCATTAGCAACTTTTGTAGTATTACTAGTAATGCAGTCTGCTCCAGAACGTTGAAACACAACTGATTGTTCTGTATACTTTCCTTTAAAATTCCTTCGTTAAGTCTTTACAGTCTTTTACATAATATCTAATGCATGTTTATGCAATATTTTTACTTTCTTGCATACTTTTGTGGTTGACATGTTTATTTGTTTTTTGTTAAGGGGAAATGAAAATTTAGGAATATTTAAAGGCTCTTCATTCAGTTATATAATGAGTGATTTATGTTCTTAGAAACTATTAAAAAACAATAACAGTAATAGTAGTTATATTAATAATAATAATAATAATAATAATAATAATAATAATAATAATAATAATAATAATAAATATTAATTTAAAAACAACTGAACTTATAAAAATAAGTTTGTATCTGTGGGAGAGGGTGCATGAGAGTAAATGTGTTTTTCTGTTTGCATGTCATCACTAGATGTACAGGTGAGATTCATGTGAGAGTACTTGCCACCAAGTTTGAAGTTTCCTTGACATCCCTGAAAAATAGTTTGCATGTTTCGTTTTTATTTGTCGTTAAATTTTTTTTGGAATGACTTAAGTTCAAAAGTCTGTTACTTGTACGCTTTTCAAATTGATATTCCTTCATTTTTTTTAAATTAAAATTAACTTGGCACTGCCATTGAGAATCATTGCTGAGTGTCTTCGTCTATTTCTTCCACTTCTTTCTCTTGTTCTTCCTCCTCCTCCTCCTCCTCCTCCTCCTCCTCCTCCTCCTCCTCCTCCTCCTCCTCCTCCTCTTCCTCTTCCTCTTCCTCTTCATCTTCCTCCTCTTCCTCCTCCTCCTCTTCCTCTTCCTCCTTTTCCTCCTCCTCCTCCTCTTCCTCTTCTTCCTCTTCCTCCTCTTCCTCTTTCTCCTCTTCCTCCTCCTCTTCCTCCTCTTCTTTCTCTTCCTCTTCCTCCTCTTTCTCTTTCTCCTCTTCCTCCTCCTCCTCCTCCTCCTCCTCTTCTTCACTTGTTACATATTTAAATTACAATAAATTTAATAACATAATGATCTTATTTTATTAATTTTGTCTATTTCAGATAAAGTCAAACCAAAGATGTTTGTAAGCTCATTATCAGATTTCTCATCAGATGATGACCAACCTTTGGTGAAGAAAACAAGACCTCTTGAGCAAATGAAGCCTAGCAGCAAACAACAGCTTGCTCGGAAAATGGTCAAACGAATTGTCAAGAGCTCTAGGAAGATGCACCCCCATATGATCACTCGATCACGGCAACAGTGTCAGGACGATGTGGGTCATTACCATTCCCACCATATGCTTCAACATATTCAAAAACAATCTCAAGAGCAACAACAGTTGCAACAATCTGTACAACAGCAACATCAGCAGCAACCACAACAACAGCATCCACATCACCACCATCACCCTCATCTGTTACAACAGCAGCAGCAGCTGCGACAACACCAACAGCTGCAGCCAACACGATCACAACAGTCGCAACAAATTGTGTCGAGGTATATTTCAAAAAAATGTTCGTTTACAGACATGTATATGCGGAACATACTTAATTTTATCGCATTGTTTTATTTATCTGTTCTGTCAGCTTGAAGTGTGAAGTGGAATTCATTCCCCCAAAATAAAACCATTTCATGTTAGCACACATTAAACCCTCATTTTCACTATGGAGTTGTGAAATAGGATTATTAAGTCAGTCTATGACTTTAAACAGGGTTTTCAATGGTTTATCTCTTCCTTTATTGTGCGAATTGGTAATTTTCTTTGATCAATGAATTTATGAGAAAAACGCCACTTTAGCTAATGCAGCATTGCTGAGGTTTTATTTTCTTTGATTTCACAGATTTCAAAATGTGGAAATCATAAATGAGACATAGACGTGGATTAATTGTGTCCCTGGCTGGGGTAACTTTTCTAGCAGGGGACATCAATTGTTTCCCAATTGAATTTCAACCATTACAGATATTTGTCCCATCTACCAAAATAAAAAGAAAATCTACCAGATTTGATAAAAACATGTTTACATCTTGGGGTAAGAATGTGTTGAGTAGGGGGTATGAATGTGTTGAGTGTGTGCATGTGGCCACTACATGTGCAGGTGAGGGTTCTTGTGTGATTGCTTGCCAATGTGTTTGCAGTTTTGTTGAGGATCCTGAAAAGTGAAGTAGTGAATAAAATGTTCTGTACTAACCTTACTGAAAGGAAAGTTTTTTCGACCAAAGAATTCTTCAATAGGATTTGAATACACATTTGTAAAATACTGATACTGAAGGGAATTTTTCTGTTGACAGGGTAAATGAGCTTTGCAATTTATCATCATTCTAAGGTCAAACTCTTACTACTAAATTCTCATTCATGTGATATTTTTATTTTGGTGTCTGACATTAGCACATTTTAAAATATAATCTAATGGGTCATTCTTTGGTGTTAAAATACAATTTTTAATGTCCAAAGTGCAGCACTCTTGCTTTTTAGGTCATTAAAATGTTAGTTCTCAGAATCTATTAATTTGGCCTCCCACATCTAATTATTAATAAGGCACATAAAAAAGCAAGGTTGTTGCTATTGTGAAGAACATTACCATTTGGTAATTATTAATAAGGCACATATAAAAGCAAGGTTGTTGCTATTGTGAAGAACATTACCAAATGGTAATGTTCTTCACAATAGCAACCACCTTGCTTTTAGATGTGCTTTATTAATAATTAGATGTCAGGGGACAGTGATTTTTGTTTGTAACTATTATTTCTGGCCCTGTTGATAGGAAAATTCATTGGTTATCTCATGTTATATGTTCATGGAATAAAACGAATCATCCATTTTATGTCCAATTGCACAAATACGTAAAAATTTGACTTTTATATTCGCTTGTGTTTTCAATTTTTATTTCTATTATTATAAGTAAAATAAATTTTTATTCATTTTTTTATCCAAGATCTAGAATTGTGCGTTGTTCTAGACATTTCAAATGAAGGGCTTCAGAGGAAAAGAGGAGCAAACCCACAAGTTTCTTTCAAGAAAAAACCATTTCAAGTTTCAAAATATGTATAAATCATATTAGTTAAATATATTCAGAATTCTGTTGAAATCTTCACCTAAGTATTGAGATTTTTTTAATGATGGTTATGAACATTCATTATTGTATTTAGGCAAGGAAGTTAACATTTAAAGGTGATGACGCGAGAAAACTAGTGGTGCTACAGAATGGCACAGACTTTCTCCTACTGGTTAGTTTCTTTACCATCTCAAACTAGGCATTTTTTTCGATTTTGTCTCAATTGCCATCTATTGGTGTCTAAACACATTTTTTTATGTTTTCTCAATTTTTTGGATCCCTAATAGTAGATTTGAATTAAGAATATTATTATATAATTGACATTAAGAATATTATATATTATAGAATAGAATAATAGGTAAAATTGGTGTAATATGTACATTTTCATTTTTTTAAAATTGGAGCCGTTTAAAAAAAAATTCATTTGAGCGTATCTGAAAATGCACTCTTTGAAACGCATTTTCACCCAAAATGTTAGAGTTTTTGAGAAACTACATTGGAAATCATTTGAGAACTTGTACTCACAAATGAAATAATGTGTACAAATCACCAATAATATACATATTAACAACGTGAGAGATATTTAAAAAAAATCCATTAATGTAATTTTTCGAAGGGAAAAGGAAAGCAGCAAAACAGCGTTTATATCGTGTTATTCAGTGCATTTAAAACTACTTGAAATTTAAATTTAAAAAATTTAGAGGTATTTTTGATAAAATGGCGTTTGAGTGTTTCTGAAAACGTAATTTTAAATTCATATATAAAGAAAAGGTGTCAAGTTTTTGAGAAATTCTATAAGACATCGTTTGAAGTACTTGTACTCACAAATGCAATAAATTACACAAATCACACATAATGTAAATATAAACGACTTGAGAACGATGTCAAAAATTTTACATTTATGTAATTTTTGGAAAAATGAAAGAATTCAGTTTAATGGCGTTTCTGTTCTTAAATGTGCATTTAGCACTATTTGTACAAAATGTTCAAAAAAATCTATGTAAGATTAATTTAGGAACTGATTGTGAAGAGCAAATTTCATTTGAAGAAAAAATCTTTATCTTCACTATTGTATTTGGAAGACGCCTACAAATTTTCAAACTTTTGCAATTTTCGAAAATTCGAAGATAACAATAAAAATTGGAACGATGCTATCTTTATAAATGTATTTTACTCTTACAAGCATTTTAAGGATAAAATTGGAGCTAATTTTGAAAATGTCCCAGGGAGCTCCATGTAAAGTACCCCCAAAATTTCAGGAATATTTTTCAAAATTGCAGAGCTTCGAGTCAACTCACATCAACTGGAAACGTTTATTTTGGAAATAATTGTACAAATAGTTTAAGTGCAACTGTTGTTTACAGACAATGGACGAATATTGAAATAAAAAAAACTTTTTGAATTACGGATGCCCAAAACCTTATTTCTATTGAAATCTCGAAATCAATTTTCTGCAGCATTCCATAACTTTCTCTATATTACATATATTACTCCGTATGTACGAATGTATGTACGTACGTACGTACGCATACAAAAAAGTAAAATTCGATTAGCCCCTCCTTTCCCGAGATAATCATGTAATGAAATGTCTAATAAACATTTTAATAATGAATGTTCAAATTTTGATACTTTGTGTTCCCAGAAGGTTTATTTTTGATTATTCAACTTTTTCGTCAACTACTTCAGCCTTATCAGGAATAGTTATTTCAGATGACACAACTTGTTTGTAGAATGTGTTGTTTTGCCTTCCTTTGTTGCTTGTTTATAACAGTTTTCAATATTACCCTTTCTTTTTCGATTTAGTTGGCCTTTTGCAGAGCTTTCTTCAATATTTGTGAAATATTAATTTGAGCCTGCAGAAGCGAATGGAGAAAATGGCACCTGTACATTCTAAACAACATTTTACTAAAGAAATATTATTCTCCAGAGTTCTGGATATTAAATTTCCAATTAAAATATATGTATGGCCAAGAAAATTATGAAAGAAACAGCATTCGCTTTTATGAAAGATTGAAAATTATGAAAGAAACAGCAACAGCAAACCAGAATGGAAAGTTAGAATGCTATTTCTGATGTAAGGTGTTAAGTCATGGAAATCATTTAATTAAAATTTTTGTATTGGACTTTCCTCAGATCCTCTTCATTAGGTAAATCTATATGAGAATCTGTATCCTTTACACCTTTGCCAGAGCTTAACTGACTTAACTAGAATACGTTTCATCTCTGTAATCTTCAATATGGATTATCACCTTGTTAATTTGAAGATTTAACCCCTGAGCTCAGAAGAAGCAACTAGTTATGTATTTTAAACATTCATTTTTCATGTCTCACATCTTTTGAGAGAAGATAGTATTCTTTTGAGAGTAGATAGATATATAACTATTAGTATTCATTGGATTATTTTCGTTTTCTCGCTGTTCATAAAAAAAAAAGTCGGTTACCACCTTTCCTCCCTGAGCCCTTCAATTAGTGACATCTAAATTTATTACTTTTGGAAATATTGCATGTAGAAATATTTTAAAATGATGCCCATTACTAAATTGGAAATTATAATATCAATGTAAAAACGGATGTTAGTTCATCAAATTACATATAAAAGTTTGTCAAATATGTTTATGGGTGGATTTTAATAATTTCCAACACGTTAAAAAAATTTAACATACACTAGAATTCTTTAAAAAATATTCCTAATCTGCTTTCTGTTACATCGCTTAAAATAATCAGAATGAGATCTCTATTTCTAGAATGAGAATAAATATTTCTACAAAACCATGGAGTATACAGTTTCTGTAAGCATTACCCTGACCACCCTGACGTAGTGAGGTAAATTCATGAAGCTTACAAAACGTTTGTTTCTATAATGATGCATTCTTCAGAAGCGCATTGAGAACTCGAGATTCTAAGCATCTCTGACCACTTATTCTATCATCAATTTTTTACATCAGGGCTGCATTTGGAGTAGTTAGGAGGCTAACTTTCTGCGAATCCTCAGACTTACCATAGAATGGGGGGGGGGAGGCTGGGGTGTGTAATAGAAGGGCTTTTTTTCTCTCATATCTTGAATACAGGGCATAGTATCAAAATTAACTAAGTTCATTACGACAGCTAACAAAATTCTTCTAAGATTGTCGTTTTTCACTTTTTCTGTTCTGGATGTTTTTCGAGATGTCTGCTAATGAAGATAGAAAATTTTGGAAAATGTTTTTACTTCACTTTTTCGACAAACTTTCTCTTCTAACATGTCAACCCTTAGTTTTATAGCTAAATCCTCCCAATGTAAGCATTAAATTTCCTTTAAATGAATTTTTTTTGGTCTAAATGGTCAAGGTTGTAATTTGAATTTTTCGGGCAAATTTCGATATTCCGAAAGAAAACAGTTTATTACATTTTCACATTACTTAGGAGTCATAGTTTTGTGTGTATGCTATAGTATTGTACATTCATATCATGAATCCTGAGGAGAAGGTAAGTGTGTTGACCATGTATTAAAATAGCGTTAGGTGAAAAAACTAGGAAATAGTGCAGTGTTTTGGCGAAGATGTCGCTTGACCGCACTCCTGTTAATTAAAGTTTCGTAATCCAAATGTGAAAAGGATGGCGTACGAGAGTTTTTTTTAGCGAAATTGTTTTTTAAAAGAAATATTGAAACAAAAATATTTTGGTTCTATTGGCTGGAGGATCTATTTCGCATCGTGATCTACAGTTTCTTTCACCTCAGTTTCTCTCACCTCAGTTTCTCTCCAAAAGATGTTTATAGGAGTCTTCAGAATCACCGTTCGCCATCCTCATTGACCAACATTGATGCCATTGAGACAATTACCCTGATATTTTAGCCGAAAATTGGGACAAGTTCATTGTGGCTGCCCTTCACCAAAATAATCTGTGCATTGACAGAAAATCATTTTTGAAAATCTCTTCTGGTGCCCCGAAGTCTTTAGTCCGTACATGAGCGAGCTGGTTACCTGCTTTGCGCTCCCAGCCCTGCAATTCAAGGTGTAGCTCATTTTTAAACCCAAACGGAAGCTAGTGATCCATTTTATAAGGAATGTTCAATTGCTGCTCCCTCCGTTGATTATGTTTGTGTGGAGTTATGTTTGCTGCTCTGAACTTGAAAATCGACAGGTAGTGTTAGCAGCAGTGGTGGTAAGTTTCATGGAATTATCCTTTGCTGGTGTTCACACTATCTTAAGATTCATTTGTTCATCTCAGGCTTCCCCGAACTCAGATTTTGATAATGTGGGGTTGGAGACTTCAGCTTTACGAACGTCAGGGTTATACGGGGAAAGTTCGACCAAACCAACCTTATATTCCGAAATGCAGCAGAGATATCACATTCTGTGAAGGCAAGCAGTATCTGAGTGTCCTTCAGTCTCAGCCGCTGCATCTGTTGAGTGCCGTTGCTTTTGACTTTCTTCAACCAGTTTAAAATGTTTCAGTCAGCTGGAGTTTAACCATTAGTAAAACTGCCAGGCCAACGTGTTCACCTGCGACAGTGACAGTTTCTGTTTTTGTGGTTGTTGCAACAATCAACTCATCAGTATCGACTGTTTCTAGAAGTGTCTCGATCATTTTCCTTTTGATGGCCACTTCACAATCACCATAAACAGATGGAGTGATAAACTTGATACAGCTGACGTCATCAAATGCATGCGCCTATAAAGAAAGAATTACTGTAACACTCTTATATGGCAAAGATTTGTCGCGAAAATAGTGATGAAATGATTTCTTGAAAATTATGCTCTCTTGCTAGCATATTCTTAAAAAAATATTCAGAATAGAAAAATAACAGTCTTGTAGAAAAGTTTGTTAGCTTTCATAAAAAATTGTTTTGTTACTAGACATCGTATACAAGATTTAAACGAAAAAGGATCTTGGGAATGTGCCTCCTGGCCCCCCGCTCACCACGTAGATCGGAAGTTTTTAATGTTTACCTTTTAAGACTCCAAACACAGCATTAAATAAAAAAAAGTAATTTCCTGGTCACGTCTTCTAGAGTCATTGACTGAACTAGAAACAGAAGGTGCTTTGTACATGCAATTTGGCATAGGATATCAAACATTTATTTTTACTTCTGATTTCGCGATTCTACACATCTGACCTTTCACTTTTACAGTTCCCAAAGGCTGAGATCCTCAAAAATATGGTAGATCTAAAAAAATGTAATTTTGTAGGTTGCATGTGGACCATTCCTCAACGCACCTGTGCAGTTTCCATGCGGACCCCTGAGTGTGGCAGGATTGCATGTGCGCTGCCTCGTCTTTATGGCATTGTTTACAACATTCTACATTTTCGTCTTAAAACTGTTTTGTGTGTCTCCCAAGGGTAATTTCCACCAGTATTAAGTTTCTCTGGCGTAGATTATTTTTTACTTTATGTAGGTTTCACAATGGTTTGGTTTTGTGCAGTTTGATCTGGAATGACTTGATTCCTGTTGCCATATTTTACCACAATTAAAAATAACTTGTTAGTTGAATAAACGGAGTTTAATAGGAAATTAGTCTTTTTCTGTTTTACGAAGGGAAAAAAGGTAAATTGATGTAGAAAATTTAATATCAAAGCATAGTTCAAAGTAATTTGCCAGAAATCCCATTTTCTTAGGAAAATACCTAAACTGTTTTTGTATCTCAGGAAAGAAACGTTCATCCAAGATTTGAGCTCTACATATTATTTTATTATTAAAGATTACACGAGAACCAACTCAAAATGCTGTCAGATGATGTATTTTATCAGTTGTGAGGACACTAAATTGTTGGATAAATTACGTAATAATAGAGTAGTAATTTAACGGAAATGTGTCCTAAGATAAGTGATCTAGTCAGAAATTAATTTTCATATTAGAAAAAATGATATTAACTTTTTAAATTAATTAGAATGAGCATCCTCTTGTGAATGTGCAATGCTGAGTTGTTGTTGTTGTTTTTTAATTTTTCCTCAACACACTATAGGATAAGGGAGAAAAGTATTGGAATCACCTCAACAATTCTGTTTCGAATTTTCAGTCGTAAAATCCGTGTTGAAGGTTCTCTTCGGTTGTAACATCGCACATGCAACAGAGTTAAGATCCATTAGTACTGTTCCAAATATGGTTAAGATTTTAATTGGTGGTAGAGAAAGAGATACTTGCAATTTGTACACGAAAATCGGGATGGGTGGCGCACATTTTACTTTCTCGTTACGAAGTAGAAAAAGTTATGTAATGCTGCGCGAAGAAACGGCGACTTTTCGGCTCTGGTAACGAAAAAGTGGATAAATCAGTAGCTAAATTTAGGGAAATCCCTAACGTGCTGTAGCCAAAATCCGTTTTTGTGGGTCATTGATACCGAAAAATCGATTGACGACAAGAATCTGTCCGTCCGAATCTGCTTGTTAACGCTAGCGGCTTCAACGAGATTTTCTCGAATTGATATTCCCAATCGATCTGACTGATGTCGCGGCCCCTTGAATTTGAAACCGATATTTTTAATTTTTGGGGGCTTGCTTTACATAAAGCCCCGGGACATTTTTCAAATTTTCAAAAAAATGGCTCCATCCGTTTTTATTATTTTTTAGTGGGATAGTATGAAGGACGTTTAAGATACTGGTGCAAGTTTCATGTTCGTTAAGCCCTGATTTTTTGAAAATTACAAACGTTTTCGGAGTCTTCCTACAACTTCTTCAACTAAGCATTAAAGATAGGAATATTTCCCTTAATGAAACCTGTTCATAGATAGATTTTCAAATAAGATCATGTACAATTTTTTCGAAAATTTGAGTACTTTTCGCGTAATTTTGAGTGAAAATAGGGCGAAAGTACGTTCTGGTTTGGTTTAGCACCACTAGTGTTGTGTACATGTATGAAGCCCTGTGACATTTTCAGAAATTTCTGGAAATTAGCTGCATTTTTTTCTTTTAATGTTTTACTCGATTAGGAGGAAGTATAAGTATGGTAAACTTCCGATTTCATTAAAACCTCGGAAATTTTGAATATCGCAGAAGTACGCTTTTATTTTCGAACTTTTTTTTCTGCATGTATATTAAATAGAACTTTCGGAAGTAGTAAAGCGCACTTCAAAAAATATTAGGTGAGAGTAATAACACTAAGAGGGGAAATGTTCACATTCCGCGCATCCCACTAGTTTTGTTGTTTTTTTCTCGACGTATTTAGGTAGTCAAGAGAAAGTATTGTAACGCTGTAGCAAAAGACTGACGGATTTTTAGGCAGTACTCGTGTTGTGGATCCCTGATACCGAAAAAGTGGATAATTCTTGGTCATGTGCCGTAAGTAAATTGTGTCAGAATCCACGTTTTGTTGATCCTTTGTGACCTACTACACCTAAAAATTTGTTTAGGGTAAACCTACCCGATAGATCCGTCCGTCACGTCAGATACGTCCGTCCGTCCGTCCGTCCGTCCGTCGATCCGTCCGTCCGTCCAAAGTCCGTCCGTCCGTCCGTCCGTCCGTCCGTCCGTCCGTCCGTCCGTCCGTCCGTCCGTCCGTCCGTCCGTCCGTCCGTCCGTCCGTCCGTCCGTCCGTCCGTCCGTCCGTCCGTCCGTCCGTCCGTCCGTCCGCCCGCCCCCGCCCCGCCCGCCCGTCCGTCCGTCCGTCCGTCCGTCCGTCCGTCCGTCCGTCCGTCCGTCCGTCCGTCCGTCCGTCCGTCCGTCGTCCGTCCCGTCATCGCCCGCCCGCCCGCCCGCCCGCCGCCCGCCCGCCCGCCCGCCCGCCCGCCCGCCCGCCCCGCGCCCGCCCGCCCCGCCCGCCCGCCCGCCCGCCCGCCCGCCCGCCCGCCCGCCCGCCCGCCCGCCCGCCCCGCCCGCCCCGCCCGCCCGCCCGCCCGCCCGCCCGCCCGCCCGCCGCCCGCCCGCCCGCCCGCCCACCCGTCCGTCCGTCCGTCCGTCCGTCCGTCCGTCCGGTCCGTCCGTCCGTCCGTCCGTCCGTCCGTCCGTCCGTCCGTCCGTCCGTCCGTCCGTCCGTCCGTCCGTCCGTCCGTCCGTCCGCCCGCCCGCCCGACACAAACAAGCCTTTGAAGAGTTGGTCTTGGTACGAGAAACCTACTCTTCCTCCAATGGAAGCTTTTCTCAAATCCATTTCCTTGCTCTTAACTGCATTGCCATAACTGTATCTTCAGTTTTCCAGTTTTTTTTCTTTTTGTTTTGAGCCTAGGACCTTTTGTAACCATCTAAAACAATAATAGTAAGAACACAAGTTGTCATGTATGTAATATAAACCCCTTAAAGTTTGGGGCCCATATTGGAACAATCGACATTAAAATTCTGCAAAGCAAAATTGGTCTTGGTTACGTTCGAAATTACAGATTGCGGGCATAAAAAGAACGTTTAAAACACATTGTATTTCATTCGTTAGGAACAAAAGATGATCTAAAGGAACACACACTGTAATTAAGAGCCAAAGACTTAGGTTCCAAAGTTTTTAGAACCGAGAAAACACAAACATATGTGTTACAAACCAGCTCTCGTTCGCCACTTGAACCACAGAGATTGGATGGCAAATGGATTTACTAAATTAGTTGTTAAAATTCTTTCCTGCTAGAATTTTTGCGATATATGGACAGATCCTAAGGGGGTCTCATATTATACACATGGCTCATATTACCACCTTTACCTCTAGTAGTATGTTATGTAACCATTTCAAATAATGCGTAAAGTACATGCTGCTGTGGCGTGGTTTTTATTTCTTTCTATTTGTTTTTAATTTTAACTTTTTCTTTCCAATGTTGGTATTTTGTTGCAATCCTTATAATGTGCTGGGAGATGTATCTTAATTGTGCACCATAATTAAACTCTGATTAGAACCAGTATTAGTTATTTGATTTTTCTTATTGTTCGTTAAAGAGAATGAAAATAAGTAGGTAGGGACTACATTAGAAGACATATAGTGCGACTTCCCTTAAGGCTAATCTTGGAGTTTTTATACATCCCAGAGAAACTGGAATTATATAATTTTTCTAGGGTTATTAACTCCGAAATAGTTTTAACATTGATTTTGAAATATTTGTTGCCTGTGCCTCAGAAATTGTTGCTGTCTCCATGTTACTTCCTATATATCTCATTAAGATGGATTCAAACTGTGGAAAGACTTACAATATTAACTGTTTCACAGTGTAAATTTTCTGCACAGTGTAAACATTCATATTTTCTCCCTTCAGATATTTTGTATCAGTACACTTGCCATCGATTCTTTGTATCACTTGAATTGTAACTGTCTTAATTTTGCTGTTGTGGAGTGGGGAAACGTTCTATTGATCGATGTTGTATCAGTTACAATTAATACTATACATCAATTGTGCTTCAAGTATATTTCTTTGACCCCATCATAAGCCTTAGAATAAGAAAAATAAGTTTTCTGTACAAAATATTTTATTTTACATCAAACATTGTGTATTTTACATATTTGTTATATTCAATGAGCCTTATTTTACATGGCGAGACTCAGGCAATCATCTTTTCCGTATGAATACGCAAATTTTGTTACACTCCTTTCACCATTAGCGGAGAGAGAAGGGACCCCTCGAGTGACGAAGCAGGCGATTTGAATTTAGCTTAGAGGCTTCGTTTAGGCATGAGGATCTCTTAGATGCAGTAAATCTACATGGGGTAGCCAGCTTTACTTCCCATCCGAAGAAAAGCGTACGAAGGATTTTTATGCCCTAAATCCGCGGCTTTGATTGGGTTTGAACCCGCAAACTTGGGTATATCAGCCCTTGTACCCTAACCATTATAAGGCTTCTTTTAAAAATATTTTGATAAATATTTCCAATGTTTCTATCACCTTCGAGCTTTAAATATTGGAAGGGAAGGGGAAGAGTAGAAGGGACCAAAGATGGTAATGGAAGTAAATCAGTGACGAAGAGAGAGTATATTGTGGAATGTGATAAGGTTATAATGAGTTGCAGGGACATCTGATTTTTTCAATTCTTGTGGGGCCAGTTAGAGTTGGTCTATTTTTTTTTTTTTAGGATGAATTTGAAAATTTTCCTGAATCTTTTTGAAGATTTATCCCCAACTTTTCATTACATGGCTTTCTAATCTTGTGGCTGACCATTAACAGTTTTCTTTTCTCATAACCATCAGTACCTTGGACTTCTTTTCCTTTTTTTTATTTTTCAGCAACAGCAATATTTTAGTAGTCCTGTTTCATTGTTGAATTTGTCGTATCGTATTGCTGATTCTTTTGAGAACATTTTTCTCATTTAAAAGTGGCACTATATGCGTGCTTTGCAGGAACATTGAATGAAATCCTGTTGAAAAGCGGGTGGATCCAGACTTTCCGAATAAAATGATCACTTTTTTTTAATCTGCGTTTGATGTGATCTCCTCTGACTTTTGACATACTATTTTGTTGTTAATTATATATAAATCTGTTCACTCGTTCGAGAGACCCCGTAAAAACAGACGTCTGGAGTACACTCTCTTCTGAGTAGACAGTGAAAATACTATACTATATACTTGAGATCCATGTTTTAAATGGACTTCATTTTATAAATACATTTTTGTTCTTAATTATATCCCTATCTGGTAGAATGTTCTTAATTATAAAGTTTCTTGAGATCTTGAGTTTCAAGGAGATCTCATTTAACCTCTTATTACACTTCCATTGCTAGCTATATCGACATCTGAGCTCTTAACACGAAAATAGTTTCCGTCAAGGGCATGGCCACTTGTCTAGTTTGCTATCCAGATAGCTGAAGAATTTCTGTAGCAGTGGCGATCTGGCGTATGTTTATCACGTTATTGTTTCATTGATCTTTGATCTCTGCCGCTGGTTGGTAATTGTAATCGACCATCAAAGTGATGTGATAAACCCTAAGTTGGACTCCAAAATGTTAAAAATCTAGAAGTAATTCACCGTCAAACATCGTCACTTATGTTTTTATACAGGATGAATCATTTTAGGTGGAAAATAAATCACCACCGTCTTTTCCTGCATTAGATGAATAAATGTTTCTAATGTCATTCTGCCGAGAAAAGTTTCATTTCTGCACAGAAGTTTTTTGTTGTTTTTTTTAACCATTTCTCTTCTTTACAACTATTTCAATTCTCCTATTTTTCGTGAGGTTACTTTTTTCTCGTATATTTCATGAGTAAGATCTGTCAGGATAATTCTAGGTGTTGCCAACAGAAAAAATGTACATTTTTCGAATGCAAACGAAAAGAGCAAACGGAATTGGGGGGGGGGGGGATTACGAGAATCCTTTTGCGGGAATGTCTGTGCGAACGCACCAGATGTACACCGTCAGAATTGTAATGCACTTGCTATTCATAAATGACGCTAATGAGAAACATCCCAATTTTCTGGTAGGGCGATTCTTAATTTGTTGGTGGATGTTGTTCAATACAGTGTGTAAGTTTCGTTTGGGCATATAATATGAAGTGGTAGAGAGATTGTACAAGACTAGAAAATATTAAAAAATGGCGGTGATGCAGTTACAAAGTGGTGATATGTGATAATTTGATATTTTAGAAGAGAGTAGAATTAGGAATTTTTATTTTCTGATACTGAAGTCTCTTTTAAACTTTATTCAGAGTTTAAATAGATAAAAATGTGAGAAAACTATGATTGTCACTTTAATAATAATAATAATAATAATAATAATAATAATAATAATAATAATAATAATATTTTTTTTTGTGGCCTGGGGATGGTGTGAAAAATCTCTACCAGACACCTAGAGAGCCGTGTGGCCGTTTCCCTAGGTAGTGTGAGGCTCGCACCCACTAAAAAACACAAACCCCGTTTCTTCTTGGCCTTGTCCACTCCGGTATCGCTTCTTCAGCATTTCATCAGAGTGGGGCCGTGTTCTTGGCCTATAGGCTTCTCTTCTGTCTTTTGTAGTTTGTCAAGCGTATTTTGCGTTGTGTCGTCGGTTTTGTTTGGTGGGTCTAGTTTGTTCTACGGTTAGTCGTGTTTTGTACTGTTGTCTCGTCGTTTTTCTTCTGTCTCAAGATTCGTGTCACATAGTCTGCGATCGTGATCCAATTTTCGCGGCTGTTTAACATCTTGTCCACCACGTTGTCTGGATTGATGTCTCCTAGCTTTGTTTGTACCTCGTGCTTTAGTACGTGCCATCTCTCGCATTCGAAGAATGTGTGCTGGGCATCGTCCTTAGCGTGGCCGCAGTACGTGCAGTCTGGTCTGTCCACTTTAGCCATCCGGTGTAAGTAGGCTCGGAAGTGTCCATGTCCCGTGAGAAATTGGGTGAGGTAAAAATCTGTTTCGCCATGTTTGCGTGTTGTCCAGGGCTCAACTTTGGGAATGAGTCTGGCTGTCCACCTGCCTTTGTCATCGTTCTCCCATCTTCTCTGCCACTGTCGAAGAGTGCGTTTCCTTGCCTTTCTTCGGGCGTCTGTTGGGTTTGCCAGAGGTTTCTTGTCAGATAGCTCCTTTCGTTCTTGTGCCAGTAGATCGATTGGGATTACTCCCGCGACCACAAAACTAGCGGCATCCGAAACTGTCCTATACGCACTTGTTATTCTCAGGGCTCCTCTTCTCTGCACGGATGTCAGTTGTTTGGAGTACCTTTCGTGCCTCAGCGCGTTGGCCCAGATCTCTGCGCCGTATAGCATAATGGATTGTGCTATGGAGAGCAGGGTTCGGCGCTTATTGGGTTTTGGGCCCTTTGTGTTGGCCATAAGTCTCTCCAGGGCTGCTACAATCTTTGCGGCCTTTTGTGATGCGTTCTTTATGTGTTCCCAGTAGGTGAGTTTGCGGTCCAGTGTCAGCCCGAGGTATTTAACACTTTTTGCCGCTTGGATACTGTGCCCTTGTATTTCCATACTCACCACAGGGTCCAGTCGACGCTTTGTCAAAAGGGTTATCTCCGTCTTGTTTATGGCCAGTTCTAGTTTGTGGTCTGTCATCCATGTCTGTATTCGTCTCATCGTCTGGTTCAGTTTTATTTGTAGGCCCTCTAGCGTGCGTGCAGTGATGATTGCTGCAAGGTCGTCCGCGTATCCTACAAGGAAGATGCCATCGGGCATTGTCAGCTTGAGGATGGCGTCATAGTTAGCATTCCAGAGGTCTGGTCCTAGGATGGATCCTTGCGCCGCTCCTGCCGTCAGTCGCTTGCTTTTCTGTCCGTCGTCGGTGTCGTAGATTAGAAGTCTGTCTGTCAGGTAGCTGCTCAGGATGCGCAGTAGGTACGTCGGTACATCAAAGTTTCCCAGAGCCTCCATGATATCGTCCCAGCGCACAGAGTTGAATGCATTGCGCACATCCAGAGTGACGACCATGCACAGCGGTCTGGACCAGTGGTTGCCCTCTTCCGTTTTGGCTGCTGCGTCTGTTATTTTCCTTATGGCGTCCAAGGTTGATTTTCCTTTTGAGAAGCCATACTGCGTGTCTGATAGGCCTCCTGCGTTGTCGATTGCAGACTGGATGCGGGGTTTCAGGAGCTTTTCGAGGAGTTTGCCCGTTGTGTCGAGCATGCACAGTGGTCTGTAGGATGTAGGAGAGTGTTCCTGTCCTTTGCCCTTGCTGATTAGTACAAGCCTTGCCTTCTTCCATCTTGAACAGAACTTGCCCTCCCTTAGGCACGCATTGTACAAATTCAGCAATAGGTGTGGGTGGGAGTTTGCCAGGATCTTCAGCGCCTCAGCTGGTATTCCGTCTGGCCCGGGAGCCTTTCTGTTTTGTAGGGAGCTTGCCGCTGTTTGGAGTTCTTCCTTCGAGAAGAGGGGGATATCGCTCTTGTTTACTCGGAACTCTCTGTTTATTTTTGCCGGGTGCGTTGGGAATAGTGCGTTCACTATGTTGTCCATGGTGGCTGTGTCCATGGTCTCCGGCGAAGGGCCAGCACCTAGTTTCTTGGTGACTAGTTTATATCCTAGTCCCCAAGGGTCTTTATCCACGTCCTGCAGTAGCTCCTCCCATTTTGCGGCTTAATAATAATAATAATAATAATAATAATAATAATACCTTACCTAAATGACCCACAGTGGATGAGAGGAGCTATAAGAGAGCTCTTTCCCCCAAGGGATTCCTGGGAGAGACAAAGACCTAATGATTATGAGTTTAATGATGCTGACTACTTTACGACAGATGATTTACTGAAAGCAGTGAAGAATATGAAAACTGGGAAGGCACCAGGTATGGATGGGATACCCACCGAAATATTAAAATTAGTGGTACAAGTGTATCCAGAATGTCTTTTGAAAGTCTATAATACATGTCTTAAGGAGGGGAAATTTTTCAGGAACTGGAAAAAACAAAAGTTAATACTACTCCGGAAGGGCAAGAAACCGTTGGAACAGATATCGTCGTATAGACCACTGTGCCTTCTTGACACTATGGGCAAGATACTGGAGGGACTAATACTCTCAAGACTGGAGGAACATATAAGTTTTTCTCATAGACAATATGGATTTCAGAAAGGCTGTTCGACGACGGATGCGATTATAGAAGTAGTTCGCATTGCAGATGTAGCTAGAAACGGAACTGGGAGGAAAAAGGGATTCTGTGCACTTGTAGCAATCGATATCAGGAATGCCTTCAACTCGGCTAGGTGGAAGGACGTCATTGAAGCATTGACTGATAAGGAGATCCCTGAATACTTAGTAAGGATCATCGAGGACTACCTCCATGAAAGGAAGATAATTTACATGGATAAAATCAAGATTGAGGCAAATATGACGTGCGGAGTTCCACAAGGGCCCAGACTTGGCCCCTTTCTATGGAATGTCCTGTACGATGGCATATTGAATATTAATCTCCCAAGAAACACGCAGATTATAGGATACGCGGATGACACACTTATAATAAGTCATAGCGATGATATCGAAGTGCTCGAACTAAGAGTAAACGAAGCACTCTACAGAGTGAAAAGGTGGCTAGATAGACGTCTCCTTCAGATAGCAGTAGGGAAAACTAAAGCGGTGTTAGTCACCGATCGGAGGGCTTTTCGCTTTCCAGGTATTCGACTGGGAGAAGAGAGAATAATCTGGAAGAACCACATAACATATCTAGGAGTTGAGATAGACCGCAGACTTAAGTTTGGGCCACACATAAGTGTGATGGCAGAAAAGGCAGCGAGGACAGGATCCAACTTAGCAAGAATACTACCGAATGTAGGCGGTCCACGAGAATCCAAGAGAAGGATGATATCTGGGGTAGTTCACTCACAACTGTTGTATGCAGCACCAGCTTGGGCGAGTTCACTGGGAAAACAGGCTATGAGAAACAAATATACACAAGTGCAAAGACGAATGGCCCTGAGGGTGGTGGCTGCCTACCGTACTGTGTCTACTAGCGCAGTACTGGTATTGGCCAGTATCCCACCTATAGATCTGACAGCCATGGAAAGGAAAATGACGTATTCTGCCTTACAGGAAGCTAGACAACAAAATCGGTATCTCTCCCCCAAGGAAATAGAGACCATCAAGACCGAGGCTAGGAAGCTACTTTTTGAAGAGTGGCAAAGAAGGTGGAATGTGGACGCTAAAGGTAGATGGACACATCGGATTGTGAACAACATTGAGAGATGGGTCGATCGAAAATTTGGGGAGGTGAATTATTACCTAACCCAGGCCTTTACGGGACATGGTGGATTTAATAAGTACCTCTGTGATTATAAGATTAAAGAAAGTCCGACATGCAACGTATGCCTTGAAGATACTGACGATGCAGAGCATGCGCTGTTTCAGTGCAGGGCATGGGAGACGGAAAGGGAGACTTGTTATGCTAAGCTTCAACAAGTGGTGACCCCAGAAAACATGATGGATATAATGCTGAGCTCGAAGGAGAAGTGGCATATAATAGAGCACTTCATAATTAAGATCATGAAGGAAAAGGAGCGAAGGAGTTAAGGCATTAGCTCCCAGTCAATCTTCCACGCGAAGTAATGTCTAGCGACGGTTCCGCGTGGGAGATATCACGACTTAGGAGAAGAAGGTTTAGGGTTTTAGTCGGTAAACCAAGAATGGGATCCCAACAGTACCGGCTTCACCGGTCTCCGTAAAGGATTTCCCCCCTTCTAAAAATAATAAAAAATAATAATAATAATAATAATAATAATAATAATAATAATAATTAACACAGGTATCCTTTTGTTTTTTGACAATCCATAATGTTTTTCGTCAAAGAACGTCGGTATTATCCAACACAACATTTCGCGTGTTAATTACTCCTCTTCAGGTGTTCACAAAGAATGCAAAATTGACATAAGTATGTCTGAAAATAAAAAAATGACAATTTTTTTGAAGAGATTGAATAAAATTAAAGAATCAAAAATAAAAGTTACGCAGAAATGAACGGATTTTTTGAAAGTTTAACTGAAAAGAATTTTTAATAAATTTCATATTTTATTTTTGGGTAACTTTTATTTTTGATTCTTTTATTTTGTTCAATATCTTCAAAATTTGTTCATAATTTTTTTATTTTCAAACGTAACATATCAATTATATAGCTTTGTATAAACCTGAAGATGCGTGTAATTAACGCGAAACATGTTGAACAATAAAGTTTCTTTTAAGAAAAATATTTTCATTGTCAAAAAGTAAAGGGATACTATGTCAACTGTCAACATTACGTAAATTCCCTCTAAATGACAAATATGCAATATTCCTCTACATTGTGCATTCTTCACGTGATTGCAACAACTTTAACATATGGGTGTGGAGGGTGTAGAAATATATTATACTAGTACCTCTGAATGTAATGAAAACAGTTTTGATTTGGCTCCATAATAAGTGCTAAATATTATTGTGAATTGTTTCTCTAGAATTTCAAGAGGAATTGTTGCAAATGTAGTTTGCTACTAAGGAAACAGAAGTTGAGATTTTCAAATGTTTAAAAATGACGAAAAAGTTTGCTTTTTACAGTTGGGATAAACCTTATGTTCTTATGCGCAACATTATAAAAATTGTTCCTTTTTCATCATAATTAAACCATGACAGTCTTGCATCAACTTGGCCGCTCTTCCAGCTGAATCGTTCACTGCCCTCAAGCGTTGAAACCTTCTTTCTAGCTTCTTCAAATGATTTATTATTTGACAACAAAGTAGGACATTCGTAGAGAAAACTCATTAATTTTAAGACGTTTAAACAATAAATTGCCTTTGACCGAAATAAAGTCATGTTTTATTGTACAAATACATAGTTTGATTTTCATTGGTTAAATTTACAACAATTTTTACTTTGGTTTCTTGTTCCACATCATTGTCACATAGTGATAAAACATATACTTCATCACTCAAATACCATAAATGTCGGCTTAACTTCTTTAAAGCTGGCTTCAAGATGCTTTGATGAACCTTTTCGTAAGCCTTCATTGACTTCAAAAAGCACACATCTTGGTATGTTGTTTTCTTCTGCAAAAATGCATTGTATTCATGGCTTGACGTGGGATGTCACGATGAACAGGCAGACATTAAACAGTGCTAACTTATTTCGCTCGTAATTTTCGACTGGACACTAAACAATGACATTTTCAAGGAATAAATCGCTCTCACCAACCATTGAGCATGATGTATGGCACATGGAAGTCGAATTTTTATTTTTTTTCTCTTGTCTCCGCCTAAAAGTGTAATTATAAAGCTCTACCAACTTTCGATAGTCAACTCAGTCTATTTCTTTTGTCAGTTCAGGTTGGTAAAACGCAACATATTGCCAATGTTAGAAACAGTCAGGCACGGTATAAGCTTTGCTCCATATCACTATATTTTATTATGATTACTTATTATGATTTTATTACTTTTTCAGTTATCTCAGACGTTTTTGAATAGTGGACTATCAGGGCTTCCAGTCACTTGGCTGAATTGCACTCTGAGCACACTTTTTAACACCAATTCATACACATGATGGCGACAAACAAAAATGAACATTTCTCTTTGAGCATTAATTTTTTGTTTTAGAAGCATGTATCGTACCACCATTGATACGACTTGTATTTAAAGCTGTAGTATCACAACAAAGAATTGCCATTGTATCTTCAAGATGCCAGTCTACAATCTCATTCCAAACAGCTTGTGCATGTTCGCATTGTGAAGAACTTTCCAACCTTGGTGCAGCAATAAGTTGTTCTTTATTTCCATGTGAAACAAGAATCCGAAGATATTCTTTGACGATTTCCGAGCATCTAAAGCAGGCAACAGCTTTCAAACACAGTGAATAGTTACAACGTCTATTATCTTGTTTCAAAAATAAACTTTTATGTCTTCCACACAATTTTTCCATGTATTCATATAATTTTTTTGAATTGAATATTTACTAATTGAAAATTTGCCAGTCCTATGTCCAAGTGCCTCAAGATTGTAGCACGATTCTGTTTTCCTTATTGAACCGTCTCATATTGTCACTCACTGTACTCTTCATCATTAACATATGAGCAATTTTTCGGCAGCTCTTACCTTATGGTACCTTAACATATGGTGAAATACAACCAGCTGACGTTTGGAAGTAGTTTCTCCCTCTGCGACTTGTGTTTGTCACAGTGGTTCCCATGATCAAAACCCTTTTTTGACAAGAGCAAACTGTTGTTGGCTCATGGATGACCTTCAGCATTCGACGTTTGTTGGTTTCAATGGTTTCTTTCTACTATATTTAAAGGACTGATATTTCAGTTCAGTTGCACTCTGTCCGAATAGTTTTGCTAGCACGCTGATTTGTATAACTGATCATGAAGTAAGTGTATGACTAATCACTGAAGTAAAAGGTCATTTGACTTCTTAGAGCTACTTTTTTTAAGAAGTAGTTTTCGTTATTTTCGCAACTAACTCCGATTTACCTAAATGATGCTAAATTAAATTATAATAATGATTTGTGTAAAAAAATTGGATGAAAGCTCTTGAAATTAGCAGGTGTCCGAATAGTTTTAGGAGTGACTGTAGCTCGCTGCTTTTCTTCCTCAATAGTTCCAAAGCGTGCCCTTTCCTCATTATCGGTCAGTTTTTTAAGGGAAGTTTTGAACCCATAGTGATGTTTCTCGTCTCTTATTAAAAAATTTACTCTATCTAGAACCGCGTATTTCCACTGACATGTTGACTATTTGAAAACGTTGCGTTTACTAACAAAATAGCAAGTAATTACTAGCACGTCGATACGCCATCTCTCGTTAGGCTGAGTCTTGCAAGTACATACAAGTTACGATGCAACTCAGCACGGGTTAACGTGGCTCTACATGCATTAAATTTCAATTACAATTGTTTGGATGTCAAACAAAATTACGAGGGTCTAATTTCCAGTGCACGCAGAAATTATAAGGAAACTATCCCGACTCTGACCATGTGAGTTTGTTCATGTGACTTGATTCGTTTGATACCCAGGAACTCACAAAAATCCAAATAATAATGAAAGATTTTGACAGAAATACAAATATTAGATTGTATTATTCTGCCTTTTCTCAAACTGCATTGTACTGAATTCTAATATTCAGTGCGTTACTGCGTACAACACTACTGACATCATGTAACAGAAAATCTCCAAGAGGTAGCCGTTCACTAAATGTTTGCTTTTCACGTATTGCATTATGGAACCGTAACTTTTTACTTTCACGCCCTTACATTGTAAGAAGAGAAATAATTGTAATTGTGTGCCAAAAAAAACGAATTTTTCACAGAAAAACCTTTTTATTGCCAGGCTCTATTAACGAAAAAGTGGATAAGTCTTTTGCTAGTCTTGTTCTTGAATATAGTAAACTGCTTCTTCTAACATGTATAGACTGTCAA
Source organism: Teleogryllus occipitalis (assembly GCA_011170035.1). Lineage (NCBI taxonomy): Eukaryota > Metazoa > Arthropoda > Insecta > Orthoptera > Gryllidae > Teleogryllus > Teleogryllus occipitalis. The sequence continues at coordinate 84,485 of BLKR01009106.1, read as the reverse complement.
TGTTTTGCGACTCCTTGATACCGAAAACTCGATTGACGGCAAAACGTCTGTGGTCAACGCTAGCACCAAAACTGTTCCGCCGATTTTCTTCAAAATTGGTGTTCCTCAGTGGATTTAGAAGAACTTGAGACCTTCTGAGTTTGAAACTGATATTTTGATTTTTGGATGTACTTTATATGAAGCCTTAAAAGTATTTTCAAAATTTTATCAAAAGTGGCTCCAAATTTTTTTGATTGAACATTGTCCTCAGATTGCGTAAAGGATGCTTAAAAGAATGGTCCAGGTATAATTTTCGCTGAAATTCCTAATTTTTCGAAAATTGTTTAAGTTCAAAATTGTTTCCACGGTTTCCTACAACTACAATATTGAAGATAGAGATGAGTCCTTAATGAAATATGTTCTTTTTAATGTGGCCTTATCTTGAAAGGTCATTTTCAATTTTTCAAAAATTCGAGTAGTTTTCAAACACATCTGTAAATTACGGGGCTGATGTGTATCACCTTCAAATCTTCTTTGCACTCTTACTGGTAGCTCTTGGGGTGCAGACCATGTGTGTCTCTTGTGTTTGTATAGAACCCTCATCCACCCTATCATGGATTATGGATGCATAGTGTATGGTTCAGCATCTCCATCAACTCTCCGGCTATTAAATACCATACACAGTGCCAGTATAAGGATCAGTACAGGCGCCTACCACACGAATCGCATCGAATGCCTCTTGGCCGAGGCTGGAGAATCATCTTTGAGCCGAAGGCGAGATATTTTGATTGCCTCATATGGCGCAAAATTATCCACTGTGGAAACTATCCCTCACGCCAAGCAGTCATCCACCCGAACACTTGATTTCATATGCACTTAGACCATCGTTACCCCATCCACTGGGAATCCATCTCCGTATGCTTTTACAGAAGCTTAATATAGAATTGCCCAACCCTGTGAAACCCCCTGAAATTTTGTTTCCCCTTGGAAACTGCAGCAGCCTATAACAGACCTTAGTTTGTCAAACTTCCTTAAATCCTTAACTCTCCCTAGTACATTCCTAACGGAATTTCAGGCAATAAAATTTACGTAGCCTGGCCATCACTTCATTTACACTGATGGCTCCTTCCAGAACGGCAAGGTCAGATGTGCCTTCTATTGCCATAGTTCCACGCGAAGTTTTTGATTAGACTTTTCGTGCAGTGTCTATACTGCAGAGAAGTATGTGCTCTTGAAGGCACTTAAGTGTGCTATATCGATGTCATTGAGGAAATTAGTGATCCACAGGGATTCCAGAAGCTCTCTCGAGTCCATCTCTTCCTTCTCGTCTTGTGACCCTCCAACACCAAATCCATCATCTATTGGTTCGCCGCTATATCTTAGTCTTTTGTTGGGTCCCTGGCCATTTGGTAATAAGAGAAACGAAATAGCTGACCAGACAGCAAAGTCCGCCATGCAGAAAAGAGAGGTCTTTACAGTTACAGGAAGACAGTAAGCTCTTTATCAAACGGTCTATCCTTAGTGAATGGCAAACAGTGGTAGAACTCAGATTTTAAGCTCACGAGAATCAAGGATTTCATAAATCCTTGGTCTTTCTCATCTCATGACGTAAGGAGATTTTAACCCACCTTCAGATCAGTGACCGTTATTTCTGCCACAGATATTTCCTCCGCAGGGACCCACCCCCTATATGTGAATACTGCCACATAGATCTTACCATGGAGCATGTTCTCTTGCACTGTGGTAAGATAAGAGAGAGCCACCGAAGACACCACCTTGCTAACACCCTAGTGGAAATTCTTTGAAATCTCTTAATCTTCTTTCTGCAAGCTTTTTAACCTTTTACGAGAGACTAACTTCTACAGCCTTATCTGAGGGAAGAAGATAATGCCAATTATTTGGCTTTTAGTCCAAAATATTAAAGTAATTTTCTGGCTTTTTTCTTTTATTAGGATGCGTTCTGATCTTAAAATAAAATAATTTGACACAGGTGCCAATGACCTTAGTTGTTGAAGCGTAATTAAACTCAGTCAATGACCAGTTTTCAAGTAAAAAACTGGCTGTATGAAATGGTAAAATGGTTCTCTGCTTGCAATCGAAAAATAAATCTTTCCTCAGGATTGTGACCCAAAAAACAATTTTTCTTTGACGTTTTAGATTCCCCCCTCACAACCTTAGTAAAAATTAAAAATGTGTTTTTAATTTTTAAAATGTATTTACTTATTTTCCACTGAATTGGCGTATAAATTTCCATGAAAAATAATAATTCTTTATGTAAAATTTACTAAATTTTCAAAAATAATCTTAAAAACTTTATTTGCTGCGAAATTAAAAATTTTAAATGGATTTGAAAATTTTGGATTTTTAAAGAAAGTTTTATTCTGCTAGGGCACTGAAAATTCTCAAATGTTGCTCTAAAAATCAGCTATACTTCAAATTTTTCTGATTGGTGCATCATGTCTAAAAAATTAAAATACATATTTTGTCTATTTGCATATTTTCTTATATATAGAACTGTATGAGGTATGTAATTACAATATTTGTTTATTGACAAATATTTGCAATATTGAAAGGCTAATTTCAATAAATAATTTTGTCATTAATATTTTGATCATTAGATATTTCATCGGATTGCAAACATTTTTTTTTATTTTTTATTTTTAGTTATTTTTAATTACTTGAGAGGTTCGAAAAATTATCAATTGAGAATTGACTCTGATTTAAGTGAGAATTTTTGAGAATTGTAGATGTAGTTGTGTATACTAACAAGGAAATAGCTGATAAAACTTTTTTTCTATTATATTAAAGAAAATTAAATGCTTCAGTGAACACGGAAATGATTTTGTAGTAAAATAGTTTTTGAAAATTGATTTTATTTTTATATATCTTCATAATTTCTCTTTAAATTGGTGTTTGTATTATGTTGATATCCCTCATATTTTTATATGTATCTTCAAGTCTTCCTCTTATTAGGGCTTCGGTGCTGGTTTGAACACTTTTAGATACTGTACACACAAATATCACATGAAAGATTTAGAAATGCAGAAATGCATGTATATGTGAAGTTCCTCTTCTTATTGGGCTTAGGTGCTGGTTTCAACACTTTTAGATAGTTACATAATGCACCACTGAAAGATTTAAGACATGCAGAAAGTAAATTGAAAACTTTGTGGAGATATTGAAGGCCAACTTGTTCGTTTACCTATGTTCACACACATATAAAGTGGAACTACACTTATTATTTAGACTATCATTACTGGCATAAAAAGAGATGTATCAGTGATATGCATAGTCATGTTCAGATAAGCATTTTTTAAAGTAATTTTGAGTTATTGACCAGCTCTCAATTAATGGAAATTTTGAATGTACTGCTCCACTCACTGGCCTAGAAGTCAGGTCAGGCAGAACCCTCACTAACATTTGCTCGGTAAAATGTTCTTAGGAAAGCTGATAGCAGTGTAATGAAAGACTTCATAGCTTGCATTTTTAAATGAACTTTGCTTTCCTTGCATTTTCTGATTTTTACTATAAGTACATATAAAATGGACTGAAATAGTATTGTTTGTGTTACTTCAACTTGATAAGGTCTCTTTAATAACTGATGTGTTATTAAAGGGTTGTGAACAATATTAGCAGAATAATATACTTTTGCTGGTATGCATGTTCCCATCTTGTCTACACTAGATTTTTTTCTTTGGGGTGTTCTTAAAAACCATGTGTACCAAGATACTCCAACTACTGGAAAAATAAGCATAGATGCATTGTAGCTACTTGTTTTTAGAAGTGAAAGAGGAAACATGGATCTTGGTTAGTATGTATTTCCAGATATATGTACAAATGTGTTTGTATATGGTGGCGAGATTTCAAACATTTGCTCAAGTAAATTGAATAGTAGTGTAGTGTCTTTACCTTTATTTATTAGTTTTAATTTTTTTGTTAATATTACTATAATCTTCGTCTTACAGCTATTTTCTGTCCATCACTTATTATTTTATGCTCACTACGCATTCAGTTGTTTATCAAAATATGCAGTATTCTTTGTACAGTCATAATAACATATTCTTCTTCTTGAATTTTGTTTCCAAGATGGATGGTATGTCTCTGCATGAAGTAACATAAACAATTATTTTAGTCCGACTTATGACAAATCCTTACTTTCAATCTATCAAATGGTTCAATCCTTACATATGACAAAAATAAGAAAAATATAGAAAGATGGAAAGCGAAGTTCAGAATAAATACAACAGACTTTCGTGAGGAACTTCGAATAGGTTTATTTTTCGAATACTACGATCAGCAATCTGAGTATTTCTTTAGCGTATGTTGGCAGGTGGGGCGTTGCATGACCTTGACTACCTGGCTGCTAAGTTCAGTAATACATTCAAAATATCTTTGAAACATGAGTCACAAAAATACGAAAATACTCAAAAAATGCTTATTTGACATTTGATAATAGTGGATTTACGTGGTTTTAGCAGCCCATCATGATAAACTCGAAAATATATATAGTTATATGTGAAAAAACAGAGTTGCCTCAGTATCTTGTAAAACAGTTCATAAACAGGAAATGAATATTTACATTTTAATTTATTATTATTATTATTATTATTATTATTATTATTATTATTATTATTATTATTATTATTATTATTATTATTATTATTTCTGTATCAGTCAATATGACCACACTACACAGTCTTTTCAAAGAGGCCCATTAGTATCTTTTATTATTATTATCATTATCATTATCATCATCATCATTATTATTATTATTATTATTATTTTAATTTTTTTTAACGTACGATTACAATTCGCAACAATGTTCTTACGGAACCATGAACTGGTGTCAGAACATTTGGAACAATATCCTTTAATCTAGTCGGTCATTGCCATTTATTCCTTCAACTGGGAACCGAAGAGTTAAAATAGGCTGAAGGCCTCTGAGTCCCATTCCCTCGTGTTCTTCAGTGGAAACTGTATTGCAAAGTATTTTCAACTGTTCAAAAATGGCAAGGGATAAGAGTTAGTGTCTCACATGTGTGTGTGTGTGTGTGTGTGTGTGTGTGTGTGTGTGTGTGTGTGTGTGTGTGTGTGTGTGTGTGTGTGTGTGTGTGTGTGTGTGTGTGTGTGTGTGTGTGTGTGTGTGTGTGTGTGTGTGTGTGTGTGTGTGTGTGTGTGTGTGTGTGTGTGTGTGTGTGTGTGTGTGTGTGTGTGTGTGTGTGTGTGTGTGTGTGTGTGTGTGTGTGTGTGTGTGTGTGTGTGTGTGTGTGTGTGTGTGTGTGTGTGTGTGTGTGTGTGTGTGTGTGTGTGTGTGTGTGTGTGTGTGTGTGTGTGTGTGTGTGTGTGTGTGTGTGTGTGTGTGTGTGTGTGTGTGTGTGTGTGTGTGTGTGTGTGTGTGTGTGTGTGTGTGTGTGTGTGTGTGTGTGTGTGTGTGTGTGTGTGTGTGTGTGTGTGTGTGTGTGTGTGTGTGTGTGTGTGTGTGTGTGTGTGTGTGTGTGTGTGTGTGTGTGTGTGTGTGTGTGTGTGTGTGTGTGTGTGTGTGTGTGTGTGTGTGTGTGTGTGTGTGTGTGTGTGTGTGTGTGTGTGTGTGTGTGTGTGTGTGTGTGTGTGTGTGTGTGTGTGTGTGTGTGTGTGTGTGTGTGTGTGTGTGTGTGTGTGTGTGTGTGTGTGTGTGTGTGTGTGTGTGTGTGTGTGTGTGTGTGTGTGTGTGTGTGTGTGTGTGTGTGTGTGTGTGTGTGTGTGTGTGTGTGTGTGTGTGTGTGTGTGTGTGTGTGTGTGTGTGTGTGTGTGTGTGTGTGTGTGTGTGTGTGTGTGTGTGTGTGTGTGTGTGTGTGTGTGTGTGTGTGTGTGTGTGTGTGTGTGTGTGTGTGTGTGTGTGTGTGTGTGTGTGTGTGTGTGTGTGTGTGTGTGTGTGTGTGTGTGTGTGTGTGTGTGTGTGTGTGTGTGTGTGTGTGTGTGTGTGTGTGTGTGTGTGTGTGTGTGTGTGTGTGTGTGTGTGTGTGTGTGTGTGTGTGTGTGTGTGTGTGTGTGTGTGTGTGTGTGTGTGTGTGTGTGTGTGTGTGTGTGTGTGTGTGTGTGTGTGTGTGCGTGCGTGTTGAATGCGTGCGTATTGCGTGCGTGCGTGCGTGCGTGCGTGCGTGCGTGGTGCGTGGGTGGGTGGGTGGGTGGGTGGGTGCGCGTGGTGGGTGCGTGGGTGGGTGCGTGGGTGCGTGCGTGCGTGCGTGCGTGCGTGCGTGCGTGCGTGCGTGGGTGGGTGGGTGGGTGGGTGGGTGGGTGGGTGGGTGGGTGGGTGGGTGGGTGGGTGGGTGGGTGCGTGGGTGGGTGGGTGCGTGGGTGGGTGGGTGCGTGGGTGGGTGGGTGCGTGGGTGGGTGGGTGGGTGGGTGGGTGGGTGCGTGGGTGGGTGCGTGCGAGGTGGGTGCGTGGGTGGGTGCGTGCGTGGGTGGGTGCGTGGGTGGGGTGCGTGGGTGGGTGCGTGCGTGGAGTGCGTGGAGTGGGTGGTGGTGGGTGCGTGGGTGGTTGGCGGGTGTGTGTGTGTGTGTGTGTGTGTGTGTGTGTGTGTGTGTGTGTGTGTGTGTGTGTGTGTGTGTGTGTGTACACACACACATCCCTTGTGGTAAATTGCAATTGCAGAATATCATATGAATTTAAGAACATTATGCTCAGTTATATCATTCTTCACATCAACATTCATAATATCTCTGTTTCATACTATAGAATACTCTAAAAAGTCTTCTTAGCCAATAATCCTTCATTTTAAATGCCCAAAGAAACCTTAAAACTCTTCTTAATAGTTGGTATGTTTTGTGGTGTATTATCCATTAGCTTTTTACCCCAGAATTGTAACTTCTAGTAAAACAAAATTTCCACATTTTTAGCATATATACTGATTATTGACACTCTTGAATTCCTTAACGAGCAGGTTACCTCGAAAATCCTGAAGATCGAAAAATCTTTGACATCCGCTGTTATGTTTCATTTGAACAGTTTTATAATAATATTCAGTCAAAACTTAGGGGCCATCCATAAATTACATGAGGTCAAGCGAATTTCACCTAATATATGAAATCTCACCTAAATGAACCCCACGTAAGTGGGGGAGGGGGAGTCTCGACAAATATCACGTAATTTTTTCTCTAAAATGCTAAATTGCGAGAACACTGAGACAATTGAGTAAAACACATTTCTATACTAAAATATGGCTAAATCTTGCACAATAATTTTTATCGCAGTTATGTGAATGCTACAATAAGTAGCATAATATACTGAGAAAAATAATCTAACAAAACTTACCAAACTTTTTATCATTAATGAGATAATTCTCATTATATGTATTTTTACAAAAATTTTAAAGAAAAATTACCGAGCATTTTTAGAAGTGCAATAATATTCATTGTAATTCAATCACTCTATATTCTAAATACTAGTCATATCTACTCTTAATTATAATTAAGTAAATTATGGTTTTTAAATAAATCCCCGTGCAATCAATCACAAATTAACGTATTTACATTAAAAATATGCATTTTGAAAAATCTCTCGTGAGATTAGAAGGGGGAGGAGAGGGTCAAGCCAAATCTCATGACATCTCACCAAGGGGGGAGGGGGAGTCGAAAAATCACCCAAATCGACTCACGTCATTTATGGACAGCCCCTTATGTGGTACACTACTGTTTTCACAAAACCCTGTCTCCAACTCGATTTTGAAACTAGTCTGATTGATACTTCAGATTTGTAAGTGTTGATTGAGAGGAATGATATTTAATAATCCAGGAGATTTTAAAAGATTGTAATGTGCTTCTCGATACACCAAGCATGTTATACACATACTGTGATTCAGAGAAAGAATTAGAGAAGCAATGTTACTCATGGCAAAAATATATTGTGGAAAATAGGGATATAAATAGGTGAACTTGTATATAAGACCTACAGCATGAAATTTTACTCTCCTTTTCCTTCTCCTTCCCCTCGTCCTCCTCCTTTTTCTTCTCCTTCTCCTTTTTCATTCTTCTTCCACTTGTTGAGGCTTTCAAGTTTTTGAGAATTACTTTATTAATGCTATGTTTGGAGAAGATATAACCATTTAAAAATGAGATCTCAAGATTTTGATAAATTCATGTTTTCTGGGTTGCTGACACTCTTGTAAAATGATTCTTAATTTGAAAATGTACATGAAACGCATTATGCAATATCTGAACAATGCTTTTGATTTCTCCTGTGAAGTTTATTTTTGGACTTAGCTAAATGTCTGTTACAATGTAAGTGGGTGATTTAATCAAAACTTTTCCATCATTGAAAATTTGAAGATGTTCAAATATTTTTGTTGATACTTTTAGCCAAATTTTGAAGCAACATTGCATGTTGATGATTTTTAATTTAATTGTAATATATTAAATTTTTTAAGGGTCTGCATATGTTAAACTGAAGATCAAAATGTGCATTTTTTAAATCATTAAAAATATTGAACTCGTACACTTATCATTGTTTTGTATGTCCAGTAGCAGGTAGGAAAAAGGCCTATAACATTTTGACTCGTTACCTGGATTTATACGTTTGTAATAGAGACATTACAAAATATTTTTTTATAAATCATAAAAAATGTTTTCATTAACATGATTTATTTTTTTAAAGATTAGCAAGTGTAATTATTAAACAAAATTAAAATATTAATAGAATATTTAAGACAAGAGACCAAGAGTCAAAGATATGAAATGAATGACCATTTATTTTTATTAGTTCAGGTTATAATATACTGCTCGGGCTGTTCAGTGTACTACTGTCTGAAAGGTAATTGTTTCTCTGGACCGTTATTTCTTATATAACGTAGCATTAACTCTTTTTCTCTCCAGTTTTGATTGTGTTGGACTCAAGTTCTCTGGAATGCATAGATAACTCACATCATAATTTATTTCGTTCTCTTTTTCCTTGTTATAAAGTATTTGAAGTTCTACAGATATTTATTGGCTTGAACTAATTAATGTGAAGAAAACTATCTTTTGTTAATATATGATTTTTATACACATTTGTACTATTGTAAAGCTTTGTTTTGTATAGCCCTATTATTAATGAATTTTTAATTCAATTTTTATCAAAACCTTTGTGTGAGTAGAAATTCCCTATGTACCCAGTGCTTTGGAATCACACAATAATTTGTTCATAAAATTAATAGCATCAAAATATTTGAAAAGCATCATATTTTGTGATAATAAAATGATTGATTTCAATCTTTGTGGGTTTTTGTGATTATGTGATTAGATATTTTATTGTAATGCAAGATTTGATTGCTCTAATAGGCAAGCTGTTCTCAATGAGAATATGATGTGTTATGTATTAATAACAGATTAAGTGATACACAATTTGCACTATGTTATTCAGGAATAAATAGACCATCACACCATATGTCTAGTTCCTGGCTCTGCAACCCCCTCAAAAGTTTGTGTTTATGTGCATTGTGAAATATGGTAATTATATATTTCTTTCTTCTTTATTTGTAAATGTGTCAAGTAACACACCATTACTTTGTTGACTATTAATAGAATTGTTAATATTCTAATAAGTATTAATTCACTAATTAAAAGTTGCCAGTTTTGTGCAAGTTGGGAGTGCAGCATAGGAACTGGACAATGTAGAAAATATAAAAAAGCATTTTCTAGTTCTTAACCTCTGATCTGTTATTAGTAATAATCAGGAAATAGTACTGTTTGTCATTATTTTATTTGTTTGATACAGTTGGCTTGTATGCTTTTCTTTTGTTCATTTGTGGTAAACTGAACTGTCATTTGTTTTTAAATTGCATGTTTACCCATATTCTTACTCTTTGTTAGTTTCTGACTGAAGTCTATAGCATGTGTAATAGTGCTTTCATTCTTCCTCAGTTTGACATTAAATTTAGTGCATAGAAGGTGTAAGGGTGTAGAACATCATTGTAGAAAATTGTGTCTTTGGGATGGTAATGGAAGAATAACAGCACGTTTATTTTCATTTATTTGAAAAAAGATTATTACACATGTTCAGCCAGAACACACTGATACTCGTAAATTAAACCATAAATAATACTTAATGATAAAATTCAATTGATTGTTCCTAGACATGTATTAGACACTCCAAAACAGTTGAAACCATTACATGCTTTAACATGAAATCAAACATTCATACAGCATCTATATATTTCACACATTGTGTGTATATATATATATATATATATATATATATATATATATATATATATATATATATATATATATATATATATATATATATATATATATATACACACATATATATACACACACACACACATATATATATATATGTGTGTGTGTGTGTATATATATTTTGATTGATGTATAGTCCCGTATGTCTAACCATTTATGTAGTATTTTGGCGTCCTGTAGCTTAACTATAATATAATCAATAATGTACTTGAAGTACATCGTGAATAGCATACTTATTAAAGTTCCCACTCGCAATCAAATATTATTTCAAAGATTGTGAATGTGTTATGTGACATTCATTGCTCAAATTGCTGCTTTTCAATGAAAAGTTCTAGTAATAAAAGCTATTTATGAAATATATTGCAGTATTTTAGTATCCTCTCTCTTCCAGTCAAGTGCAGCATTATTTCACTATGTGTGACAGTAATTTTCCTTTATTTACCTCTCTATGTGTGTATGTGTGTGTGTACTATCCTAGATCCTATTTTCTCAGATACATTATAAATTTGCAGAGACACCATGTATTCCTTTCTTTGCAGAATGGTCTTAGCTTTTTTTTCTTTTCTTTCTTTCTTTCCATTTTCTTTTTTCGTGATGGTTTGTTATTATCACTGCATTGACTGTTGCATTGCACTTGCTAGTTTCTAGTGCTTGACCATCCCATGATGGCTAGCATGCTCTGTAGACATCTTCGGTTTTTCTCAGTCTATAAAGGTTTATGACATATTTCTTTCTTCTTCTTTTTTTCTTTTTTCTCTCACTTATTTCAATATAGTTTTGTCTTACAGAATTCCCCTAAAACCTCAAATGAGAAGTTTCCAAAAATGTCTACCAACTATTGTTGTTAGTTATATGATGCAGGTATACATGAAATGAAGGACAGTACACTATTCTATACAAAAGGCTAAAGACACTTGAAGGCTTTCACTTTCCAATGAATATTGAAGAACTTAATATATAGAAGTTGCCATACCTTATTATTAAATGTCATATATTTCTTGTGAATAAGTTTTTTATTTTCAAAAACTGCTAAATTATGTGAGACGATTAGCACAACCCATTTTAAATTCGTTTTGAAGGATGGGTCAGCAGATAGGGAGAATGTATGTTAAGATTTGAAAGTGATAGCAATGCAAATGGTAAATGACTGGTTCATCCGTTGTGAGAATTACCATTATAAAATGTTTCTGATACACAACAGAAGTAAACTAATATATCTATGGAATTGCAATAGCCAATGTAATGAAATTTTAAATAATTCTTCATGCCGATATCAGATTTAATTCATAATTGTTCAAAACATCTTATTACTTGTGTAATATTGTGCATTGTTCATAAAAAATCTACCATATTCTGATTCATTTAATATAGTGATAACATGGTACAAGTATATTTATGTAGAACATTCAAAACAGTAGTGATTCCTATTGATTACTAATAAGGGCAGTCAAGGCAACTGAGCGAAGGATATATATGCTTGCCCATGTACAGTTCATTGAATAGTGGATGTTTAATGAAGAGTGGATTGTAGAGGCACGGAGAAGGCTTATTTGAAATTTATATTGCTTGTCTAACATCTTCCTACAGAGTTTGACAGTAACAAAAAGGAAATTATTTTATATTCCAACTCGTCTAATTGTTTGTGCAGCATGGACATTGTAATTGTAATTAAAAACTAAAAAGCAAGGCTCCATACTGATTTGTCTGTTAATTCTTAGCTGCTGCTGCTACTATTATCATTTTTCACTTTATTGCTAAATGGGACTTTTGGGTCTTAAGAGTATTTAACGCAGCTCTGTTTAATAATGCCAAAAATGAAATTTTAAATATAATTTTTAAGCCTGCCCATCCTGTGCTAGTTTATGATAAATTTTAAATGAAATGTGATATAATAAATCAAATATCATTAATTTTTATTTAATCAGGATGATTAAATACATGTGAGCTTTTCATTATTCAGAGCACTCCTTGCGTCAGCAGTTACTTTAATCAAGAAATTTGTAGATAAGCCGTAATAGCAAACTATACAATAACTCAACCAGATTTAAAATTCTAAGCACAATGGGCACAGCACTTAGTGATCCCTCTGTTGCAATGTCTCATAAGTGCAGACTTTGGATTTCTAGGTTTATTTTACTCTTTTGAGATAGTCACTCAAAATTAAGAATGAACACATGTTACGACAGTATCAAAGAACCCCTGGTATAGTGCCTGATAATGTCTATTTGTTGTGTAAAAGCCTAAAAGCACCTATTTGGTGTAATTAAATCTTGCGCCGGCGGCGCTAGCCGAATTCATTTACTACGCTCCATGAAGTCACGAAGGTTAAGCAAATTTGAGACTCGTGGGTTCCTGGTTGGGTGACCGGCAAGGAACCCCGGAATCTAACGGCGTCGAGCCCCTGGCCGAAGGGATAAAAGACACTGACTGACTCCGACGTGACGAGACTCGACAAACACCGTAATTACACAACAGTAAAGTAATGATAGTAATTACTTGGTGGTTACTTGGTAACGGAGGATTACTCCAACAAAAGTGCTCAACGCCCAACAAGGGTTTAGAGACGCGTTGCGTCAACAACGACGCAACAAATTAAAAAAAAGAAAGAAAAAAAGAGAATAAACCTTAAAGTTTCCAAGTCCGAAAAGTAGTCTGAAACTGAAATTTACATTCAGTAAGAAATGTGTATTATCCGTTGCACTCTACATCGAAAGTGAAAGAAACTGTTAATGCAGAGTCTATTATTTAAGAATTAAAATATGCACCACACTCAAAATATGCATTGAAGTTGAAATAGTAAACAGTTACATTTCTATCATTTCTTTTAATATTTCATACTTAAGTTTTTAATAAAACATTCAGTAGTCAGGGCCATTTTATCAGCATTGGGGCCCTTGGGCCAAAGTTAATTTGGGGGCACTGTAATCTTATTTTCACCAATTCCCCCCCCCCCCCCCCTCTCGATGCTGAATTATGAAGAAAATCTTAACAATTTATATTGTATTTTGTAATTTTTTAAAATCTTTTGAAAGTATTTCTTAGAGATTCAATTTAACATTATTCAATGTTGGAAACTTCGTACCCATGAATGAGTTTAAATTATTCAAAATATTTGAATATTTAAAGACAAGCTTTTAAAAGAAAGTAAACTTCTCATTACAGAGTGACATTCTCGTATCAACCAGCAACATTCCATCCTATAAATATTATTCAATGATGCATAACATCGCTCCATTACGCCAATTTTTTGCATATAGTTTAATCATACATCACTTTTTTACATGGTATTTTATTTTTTTGAAAAATTTAGTATTAAATAATTTTTTTTTAAACTATTGTGGGCCCTTGAACTTTAGGGGCACTGGACCCTAGCCCTTCGGGCCCATGCTTTAACATAGCACTGTGAAGTAAAATAACATTTCACTATCTTCACACAGTCATTAAGTTTTATGTTCTTTAGGGTTTTTGTCCAGATTTGTTTTAGACAGTCATATACATATGAAAACCAAAATCAAATTAATCAAAACCCATAATTTAGATTGAAATTTTATTAAAAAGTTCTGTTAATTTTTGAAACATTTTACATCTCAACGTTTCAAGGAGCACTTTTCTTCTTCTTCAGAAGTCTAATTTGAATATAAACAGAAATTATTATAAACAAAATTAAATTTTCTAATTTAGATTACAGTAACTAAGATTATAGTAAAACAATTTGAAATTATTATAATAAATTTGTCTCAGGTACTTGTGTCAACTTATCTTAATAAATTCGGCCATTTCTTTTTGTACTCTATTTTCAATCTATGTAAAATTACTGCATCATTAAATGAAGCCATTTCGTAACAAACACTTCCATGGTGTTAGAGACCATACTAGCAGAAGAAGTGGGGAGGGGGCAAATTGATAAAGGAAAAATCTTAAGAGATATTAGATATTTGAATAAAAAAGAAAAACGTTTCTGAGATGGACATTAATATACTTTGTCCTAAAATTTCTGTTATCTTTTTATTTTATGTAGTACATTGTCATAAATACTAAAAATTTGACTACTTTCAACATTCATATTCGTTGTGTCATTTAACTTTATATGTAAATTTTCTGAATTCATTCTGAGACAAATCCTACTTTCATTGTCTATAAAATCTACATTTTCAAAATCCAATTTGAGATAAAATTCAGTTCTAGGTTTGGTTAATGAATTTTGTTGGTTTGGAAGTTCTTTAATATTGTTTTTATACTCATTAATTCTTTTCACCAAATTTCTCTTTGACCTATTTACAAGGTATGTCCCAAAAGTGATGCATTGCATTTTTAAAAACAAGTTTATTAATCAGGTAGGTACAGCAACTTAAAATTCTTTAAAATATGACCCTAATCTGTCATTGCATTTTTGCCAGTGTGATTTCCTTGCCTCGTACACTCCCAGGAAGTCCTCAGCAAAGAAGTCCTTTAGTGTCCTCGTCATATTTATTTTGATGTTGTCCAAAGTCTTTAAATGTGCTTTTCATTACCCTTTTCAGCCAAGGGAATAAGAAGAAGCCCCCTGAAGCTAGTTGGGACTGTCGGGCAGTTGTGGAAGCATTGCCAAACTGATGCACGTCAGGTAGTTTCTGAAAACAAAGATGGTGTGGGCTGGCACGCTGTCATTGTGATGCTTCCAGGAAGCGCTGATCTCCTTTCATATGTGGGTGGCCCTGTCCTTCACAGTCTCTGGAACCCTCGTTTTGTAGAACTGGTTGTTTACATTGTGTCCAGGAGTGCAAACTCTCTGTGTACTACACCCTTTTGGGTTAAAAAAAAAAAAGCAATGAGCATGACTTTCATGCGCGATTTGCTCATGTGAGCCTTCTTGTAGCGTGGAGACACTGAGGTATGACACTACACGTTCTGCCCCTTTGTTTCCGGGTCGTACTTGAAGATCCATGTCTCGTACACCGTGATAAAAGTGTCCAAAAATTAGGATGAAACATCTTGAAAGGTTCCACTGGTGTCTTGTTCAGCTTCACGCAGAACTTGATTGCGTATCTTTCATCTAAAGATTTCTCCATCGCAAGTAGGACATGACTAGTACACAGGAGCTTACAAACTTAACGTTCAAACCTCCCAAGGGCACAGAGACAACTGACCTAGGAATCATTAAAAAGCTAAACTTCCGTTTACCCTACCCAAACTAGTCCAACCGTTCTGTGACTTATAAGTGGCTTCAAAAAAAATTGCGACACATTACTTTTTGGACATACCTTGTACATTAGTTGACAATTTTTACAAAAAATTGATAAACAAGGTTATTTTGATCCAGGATGTCCACTGTCCAGAAAAATGTCCACAAGCATTTTTCCGTTGCCAATTGGTTCCCTCCCCCAATCTTCTGCTCAGTATGATCTCTAACACCGTGGAAACTTTTGTTAAGAATTGGCTTCCTTTTATGATGCAGTATTTTTCATATATTAAAAATAGACTTCAAAAAGGAATGACAGAATTTATTTAGATGAGTTCTTTTGTACCTGGTACATATTTAGTATAATAATTTCAATTTGTTTTACTATAATCTTAGTTACTGTAATCTAAAATTAGAAAATTTTAATTTGGTTTATAATAATATCTGTTTATATTCATATTAGACTCCTGAAGAGGAGGAAAAGTGCTCCTAGAAACATTGAGAGATGTTAAATGTTTCAAAAATTAACAGAAATTTTTAATAAAATTTCAATCTAAATTATGGGTTTTGATTAATTTATTTTCAATATGTATATGACTGTCTAAAGTAAATCTTGACTAAAAACTCTAAAGAATATAAAATAACATTTATTTGAATAAGTTATTTTCATGTCAGTTCATATTTCTTTAAACATAAATACATACATTGTGAGTCATTTCAGGTGTCAAAAAATGTTATTGTGATTGTGTGTTACCAATCATCATGGTAGTGCCAATGAAAAATATGATTGATATATCCTTAATATGATCCTTTACTGTTTTGGCCTCAGCGGCATACCCATAAAAAGTAGTTTTTCGTAATTTTCTAATTTTGTTCAGCCTCTAACTTACCAGGACATACATGTTTTCAAAACTTAAAGTGTTGCTGCAATGTAGGGAGGTCATTTGCATAGTTAGAAAGGCATTCTGCAGATTATAAACATTACTCACTGTGGATGTTGATAGGACTGCATTGCGCTCCATTTCATTAAAATAATAGTGCAGCAGTCCTAATTTGTAATGCTATAATTCAAATATTTGCTACTAGTGACTCATTTTCTTGTTTCAAACTTTGTATGATTCAATTTTCTACTCTGTGAAGATGTCATTTTTAAAATTTGAGCTTTTTCATCACCCTAATGTACACCTTAAAGAAAATATTACTTTTGGAATGGAGGACCTTTTGCAGTGTTGTTTTTATTATCTAATAATATGCCAAAGAAATGCTTTTATTGATTTATTGGATTTCACTGATATTACTAGTTGTGAACAATGAAGGGATAAGCATTCTTAAAAATCTCCTGCTTGTAACCCACGATTTCTCTGTCCACCTAGCATAAATGGTATTAACAGGTCTTCTTTGATAGATTTTAGTCTTCAGTAATAAAAATAGTTTTTGATCAAATTTTTTCTTCACTGTGATCCAGTGTAGGTATCTTCCAATTGTGAAATCACTGTTATCAGTGCATTGCATTACCATGTGAGACCACTCGCAGTATTCCCTACAAATTAGTTAAACCTTGCAAAATGCAGACTGCTGAGGTTACCCACGATCATGTTGTGAGTAATACATAAAAGAACCTAGTGTGATTAGCCTCTGGCCATTATAGAACATCATTGAAAAACTGTTGTGCAGTAACAAAGAATTTCTCAGCAAAATTACCTAAAAAACATTTGTTCTAGAAACTTTCTAATTGTGCAGAAAATAATTTTTACATCTGAAATGAATCTTCTAGTATGTGTTGTACAGCTTCAAGTGTATCAGTGTGTTTCAGAAAAAAATGTACAAATGCAGAGGACAGGAAGAAAAGGTGAAGGGAAGCAGGTGGTGGTTGTTGCTGTTGTTGTTTTCTTCTGTTTTTTTCCCCATGAACCCTGGGCCTAAGCGTTCAGGGCTCAGCATTAGGCTGTGTCAAGAAACGTGTCTCACCCTGCGATGTTAGAATACCACAATACACTCATTTGGTAAATGTGACCATTACTTCAGGCTGAATGAGGTAAAGCAGAACTTAAAACTCATAATCATAACAGGAGGAGTCAGTGAAGGGCACCACATTTTAGGAGAAAAAGGACACAAAGGTAATAGAAAATGAATTACGATGTCAGCATTACGCATTATTGTTCTTCAGGAAAATAATTTAGAACTGAATTAAAATAAATAGAAAAAAAAGTGGAATCGTAATTCATTTCCCTTTACATTTGTACCCTTTTTCTCCACTAGCTATGAGGCTTTTTGGGAACTTGTACTGCAATTATTATGGCTTTAAGTTCTGTGATAACTCTCTCATCCTGAAATAGTGGCCACCCATATGACTTCACTGCCTGTTGGGCCGCGTGATAGGGTGACCCTTTTTTTGATGTAGTTTAGTGCTAAGCTACTGTCTCTTAGACCCAGTAGGCATTGACAACAACTTCTTCCCTTGATGAATTCTACCCATCCTCTGGGTTTGTGCACTTTTTTCTGAAGCACTTTATACCAGATTTTCTTAAATTCAATATTTATGGAATTATTCAAGTATTAATTTCAAGGTTGTTGCAAGTAATTGAAAAGTAGGCTATTCAAAATCCTGTAGAAAAGTAATGGATGTTCTATTTTCAAAAAATACATGAAAAATATCACTACTTGAATTCAAACTGTAATTAGTGTGTATTATATAAGTATTACAAATTCCAGTATTTCAAAACTTCAGACCTCTTTAGTTAACCTTAATGTTTAAATAAATTACTTAATTATGTGTAAATCCCTGCTTGAGATTTTGAAAATACTAAAGAGAATGATGTAACTGGTGGTGGTGGTGTTGGTAGTAGGGCTATTGATAACAGGTTGTGTGATGAGAGGGTGGATATGTGGTGGCAATTCTGTCAGAGTAAGTATTTAGAATGATGGTCATTATTTTGATAAAGTTTCAATGTTTTCAATCTTCTTTGCTTGTTATATTTTTATAATGTGCAAAATTTGAATATCAACAATGTTCAGCCCTAGTTATCTAATCACATTTTAATTTTAAAATAATATTTTTTGTTTGTGATAAAACACACAATGTAATACTCATACACTGCGTAAATTACCCGAAGAGAATTATATTTTACCAAATTTCATCGATTTATACAAAATACTAATTTTACGCAACTGTGCAAACTTAAAAAATTATGTCCTGAAAAGTAGTTGAATTTGACTTAACTACTTATTCATTGCGCGTACCGATATTATCTCGTGTTTACAGAACAATGGATAGTAAAGTAAGAAGGACCTTGGCAATGTCTTGAAGTGTATAAAATGTCATGCTTACAATTGGGTTGCAGGTATTTCTAGAAGATATATTTTCACTGTATCACACTACAAGTCAATCTGGAAGATTAGCTTGAGCAACAAAGTTACAGAGCAACTTTTGCATGAGAATCAAGCATTACCATGAACAAAGGGACCTGATAGGAGGATTCTAGAATTAAGTATATTGTGGGTATTGTTATAAATTTATATTAGTAATGCTCATGATAACATTGAAATGAACATGTGCAACCATTAACATACATTCATATTAAATGGATGTAAAGAGTAAAATATTTGGTTTTTTTTTCATACTTTCCTTTTATTTTTTATTTCTGTGAAAATAAGGCAGCATGTTTAATGCAATGGTGTTTTATAAGTTAGTAAATACAGTATCTTGACTTAAGTTCTGATGGTTTTGATTTTTAAGAATGAAAAGTATCCTGAGTAATTATTTATATTATCATATCCATTGATAGTGATTATGACTGAGCTTTTATCCATCACTCAAAGATTTGTTTTTAGCATTTACTTAACAGTTTAACTGTCAGTTTGGACAAATCTTCACAGCAATGTATTTAGTTGACATTCATTTACTTAAATTACATGTATCAAATTCTTAATTAGAATTTAGTTTTTATGAATTCTTTTGTTTCATTTTCTTCCTAATAATTTATTTCTTTTATGCTACTGAAATATCAGACTATTCTAAAACAGTTTTTGTTATTGAACTTAAATTTTGAGAATTATAAATAAGAATCTTTTCTTTGAAATTGAGAAGTAAATGATGATGAACTACACTTATTTGCCTGACTATGTTTACTCCAGTTGCAAGGTGCTATTTGTGGATGGTAAGGTGGATTGGATGTGATCAAAATGGGATTTTCAAATGATTAACACAACTGGAAAGACAATCATATTGCAGAATTTTATGTTTATTTTGACATTAATGAATAGACAAAAATATCATACATTTTTGGTGAGTTTTTATGTTTTCAGGTGAAACATTTCTGAAGATTCTGTAAAGAAAAGCTATAGCAATATTAGAATTTAAAAAAATTCTCGAATGTTTTGAACCAACTGTCTGTGTTGTGTGGTTGTGACCAAGAAAAACTAAGATTTTCCTATTTTCAGACCACACATTCCCTCTCCTCCCTCTGTATATAAAAAACGTATTTTTAAGATTTTTCTCCCTGTAAACTATAAACGTTTCAACTTCTGGAGTGTGTAAGACTGACTTCCTAAACACTGATATAATGCCAACAAAAAGATTTTTGTCAGCATTCAGTTACCAAAATCTTAATTTGGTAATAATGTACTTAGATTGAACCCCATCACCATGGTTCTGAATCACAAATGTTTGCAGTCCCCAAGTGCTAATGGGTAGGTCAACATTCTCACCTGCACCTCCGCTTTCTCAGAAAATATATCTAAAATACCATAATTATTTGTTCTGAAGTTCAAAAATACATTTTGTAATCCCTCTTGTATGTTTTAATGGATAAAGAGGAAAGAACAAAGGAACTACATGTAATGAAACAATTGTGGCATTAAGAGTAAGGGAGGGTAATGCTTCTGACCTCATCAGAAGCTTGTTCTAATGAAAACTGTTACTCTTAGATTATAATATGTTCCCGAATCCTGCAGCTACAAGGAGAGAGATGAAATGAAACAAAGCGAGAGAAATGAACAAAGCAGTAGAGATGAAATGAAAGAAAGGATGCCTAAGCATGTGATCTTCAGAGAAAATGGGAGGTAGAATTTCACGGACAAAATTCATTTCGGACCCAGCCGACCCAGACATTAATGCTTGAGGATTAATTGTCCATTTTTATTGTTGACAAATATTAGGTAAACCAGTAGAGTTGAGTTTTATTACTGTAAAGGAACATCAGTATTTGTGAAACAGCTGAGGTTTACTGTTGAGAAATCTCTTGTCATTGCTATCCATAAACAATGAAGAATCAGGCGAGATCTGAACTTCTAAAAGAACTTTCTCAGTATCACATACACTGTACATTTTTTTGCATTTGTCTCCCCAGCATGAAGTTAATCAAATGAAATATGTATGGAATAAATTAAACAAAAATATTATTTGGAGCATGTTATAACATTTTTGTTTTCATTTTTCCAGATTTTCCAATCGACCTACTAGAAAAACTAAAGAAGCAGCTGCATTGTATATGGAACTTTTGGGAAAGAAGTTAGTTAGTCGTGATGGTGATGCAGATGAAGATTCATTCTCTGTGGATAGTTTTCCAGAGTTACCCAGTTCAAAAAGAAATGGTATGTTAACTTTCTATCTCCTTTCAGCTTTGAACTGCTTGTAAGATATTGTTTTAATAGATATCTGAGTGATGTTTCATAAATTTTTGTTTGCTTTTCTTTCAGAACAAAGGGAACTTGAAATGAAAACAAAATGTACTAAAGAAGTACAGCATCACCATTCTCAAGAATGTCCAGTAACACAACATCAGATTCAGAAAAAAGAAAACTCGCTCAGCAAAAGAGAGATTCATATAAAGAAAGAAATTCATATTAAGAAAGAACAAGGTAATCCTAGAAAGAATGATGTTAAGAATGATATCATTAGTAAGTCCAAAATTGAACGGATTAAGGACAGTGAGGTGAACAAAGGGAAAAATCAGAAAAATCAAAAAGATATCAGTAAACTAAGATCACAGGTGGTTAAAAGATCCTTGCGAATTGCTAAAGAAGATTCTACTGAAATCAAAATGGACAGAATACGAAAGAAATCTGGAAAATCGAAAGTTACAAATTTAGTTACTAAAAAAACCAAAAGTAAATTGGAAATAAATCCTAAAGTAAGTGCCAGAGATCATTTAAGTTTCTTCACTTTTGACACAAAATTAAAAACATCTGTTGTTGGTCATAGTTTAAGAAGTAGAAAAACTACTCGTGTTTCTCTACAAGTTGAAGAAAATGAAACGGAAATTGGCACCAAGTCCACATGTCCCCGTCGAAGTCTTCGCAGAGGTTCACGTGATGCTGTGCAGTCTGCTGAAAATTCATCCCCAGGAATCACCAGTGATAATGATTTAATTAAGTCCCAAAAATCGAATAGCACCTCAGGACATCTACTGAGAAAGTCACTTGGAAAGGCAAGTAAAATTAATTTGGATTCTTTAGAAGACAAGTTCAGTGATTCAGATGAGGAACCTTTGAAGAAAATTGCTTTAAAAAATAATGTAAGTAAAAAAATTGATGTGGCCGAAGAGGAACAAGGGGAAACTACAATCAGTAGAAAGTTATTTGCAAGGGAAAGCAAAAATATACCTCAAATGTGTAATAATCTCAAAGAGAAATGTAAGTTAATTACCAAAGTTACTAGAGCAAGTGCTTGTTTCACTGATGAGACTTCCATTAAAGTGAAAGGAGGTGGTTCAGTTAGTATAAAGAAAGTTCTAAAAAAGAAGTCTGTGAGATACTCTAAACTAACAGTCTCTGCTGACAGAAAAAATAAACAGGTGCTTGAAAGAGAAAAGTTATCTGTTGGAAAAGTTAAAGAAATTAGTAGAAAACAGCGAACTGATGTCAATTTCAGTATGAATGCACCTGAAAATTGTTTGAAAAGCTCAGGAAAGTTAGGAAAAAATAAAATGTCTGAAAATAAGAACTATAAAAATAATTCAGGGTCTCCAAAAGTAACGTGCTCGGACATTATAACTCAAAAGGAGAAAATTGTTCGAAAGAAGAAAAAAGAAAAAAATGATGGTAAAATGTCTACCAATGTAGAGTTTTCCAAAATTGCTCTTGAAGGAAAGAAGAAATTGGAAGATATAATTGGTAGCAAGACTGATGCTGAATTGTGTCTTCCAGATAAGCCCATTCCACCCGTTTTGAAGAGTCCTGAAATTACCTGTTCATCAGATGCAAATTCCCCAAGTAAAATATGTTCCCGTTCTGTTGAATTAATTTGTGGAGAGAAGGATGAAACAAGAAAAATAAAACAGAATGTCCAGAATAGTGAGAAAATTAGTTATGATGTTCTTATTAAAAGTTCTCATCTAAGAAAAGGTAAAATAGATAGTTCTGAGAAAAAAAGTGATTTAGGAGCTCATGTTCATCCCATGAGAAAATGTTTAGTGGGTATAGAAAGTGAATTTAGAAAGATCTCTCATACAAATTGTTTACAGAGGAAGGGAACAGGTCTCTCGAAAAAGGAGTTAAGACCAGATGTTCAGAGACGATCTAGTACAAGTTGCCCCAAAGAAACTGAACTGGAATTACAAAGGAGATTAAGTATGGTGTGTTTAAAAGAGTCAGAAACTGACACTGAAACAGAAAAGAAATCGGAGAAAGAAGAAATTATTGATGGAGAATCTTCAATGAAACCTGAAGGAGATAAGCAATGTATTGAAACTCAATTCTCAAAATTAAATACTATTCATAATTCAAATCAGTGTGTTGATACTAAAGGTGTTACATTATGTGCTGCTGAGAATGTACTTAAATCAACAAATGCTCAGGAGCATTCAGCCAAAAATAAAAATGCAACAAATATTAATGTAGTTGAAAAGATTGTAGATAGTGATCACTTAAGTAATGTAAAATCTGTTTCTGCTGCAAAAAAAGACATCACAAAAAAAATTGCTTCTACAAATGTGAATTCTGATCTACAAAGAATTGTTGAAAAGAATCTAGTTGCACCATTTACATGTAAAAATGGAAACAACTCTAGGTATGAACTTACATTTGCAAACCTAGGAAGCTGTGTGAATTCTGGTGTAAAACTATGTGCTGAACCAGACCAGAGAAGTTCGTTTGGAAAAAATGATAATATTGTGAACACTGGCAGAATTTCTGAAGAAATGACATGCAAAGAACATGATTTGCCATGTGACTTAATTAGTGTGAATTCAGAAAGAAATTTTTGTTCTACAAAAGGAATAATTTTATCTGATCCTGGTTCTAAAGGAAAATTGGATTTACAAGAAAATCATCTGTTAGATGATGAATTGTTCCAATCTCGTAATTGTCTTATTAATACATCAAATCAGGTGAATGATTATAGTGATGCTCTTTCTACAGCAAATGTTTCTGATGGTGTAACACAAAAATGTGTTGACTCAGGCTTACTATGCCCTGAATTATTTGAAAAAAAAGATAAGAACATGAAACAAAGTCCACATACACTGTGCAGAAGGTCATCAGAAGTAAAAATTCAGGAGCAAAGTGAAATGTTGGAGAAATCTGAACCGTATAATCCAAAACCTGAGACCTCCATTGGTTTGGAGTGCATTGAGAATAATACCCCACTCAAGTTAGGAGCTAGTGGAGTTGAACTTGAAAAAGGAAATTTAGGTATAAATTCTTTACTCCCTCCTGATTTGGGCTTACGTGACATGAAAGTGAAAGAGAAACTAAATATGTCTGCTGAGCGGGTTGAAAAATGGTTAAGTGAAAGCTGCACAGGTAATTTAGAACATAAAAAGGAATGCACGTTATATGACAAGAACATTTGCAACTGTGGATTCTCTATAATTGATGATGATTTGTGTTTATCAGACTATGGTCATGATAAAATTACGATGGACTGTATTTCTGGTGATTGTGAGGAGGAGGGAGCTGTAAAAATGGCTGCTACTGTTTGTCCTTTTACAAGTGAGTTTGCAGTAATGCAGACTTCAGAAAATTTGAAACCTAGTAATGTGGAAGAAACAAGTGCTAATGTTATTTCACCTGATGATCAAGTATGTAAAGAGAAAGAAATTTCTCTGTCAACATTAACAGAAAGTTCTAGTATAGAGAAGGTTGCTGAAGCACCACATAATTATAAAATCCTCCAAAACCCTGCAAGTGTGTCTTTTGATGTCCTTGATAAAAATAAAGAGTGGGAAACAAACAAAAAATGCACAAAAGCCCCTGCAGAAGAAGGTACACGTGCTGTTTGTACAGAAAGTCACTCTCCACCACTGATTAATTCAAATATTTCAACATCCTCTAAGAATAATCCACAAAAAGAAACAATTACAAAAAGTAATCAAATTCTAAATGTAATGCAGAATCAAGTGCCTATTGTTTTAGAAAACACCAATAGTAAATCTGAATGTGTTCAAGAGAAAGGAAAATTGTCTTCAATTTTAAGTGATAAGACTACTAAAAAGTCAAAGGAAACTAATAAATCTGAAGTGTCTTCCATGGTAAGGACAGGGACCAAATTATTGCAAGGGTCAGAACGTGTGAGTGAAAAAAAATCAATATTTCAACAGCGAAGATCTTTTCCTCATAAAGTAAAGGAACGTAAAGATTTGACCCCTAGTGCAAATGCTTTTTCTCCTGAAAATGAAAGTAGTGTTTATGCATTTGAAACAGAACCAGATTCTCCACCTATCAGTACACCATTCAGACGTCGTGCCCGAGACAGTCGAACTTCTAGTACAACGACTTCAAAATCTGAAGAAGATTTGGTAAAATTAACTGATGAAGATGTGTGTATGAATAGTTCTAATGTGTCTTCTTCCCTTCTAGTTCCTTCTCCTGAGAAAGTAATATCAAGCTCAGCTGTGAACAATTCATGTTCTAGTGAAGCACAAACACCAAATGCCATGCAAGATTCATCACATGGAGTGTGTTCACGTAATAGTACATCAATTGCCGTGCAAGTTAACCTTGATTCTGAAGCTTGTTCTGAGACTAGTCCTTCAAATGTCCCTCCCGTAGAAGCGATTATTCCTGAACCTATTCCTCAGCGAAGTATGGAATGCTCTACTCAGACTGAAGTTGCTGAAGAAGAAGATGATGAAAGTGAAGGACATCTATTTTATATTCCCTTGCAACAAGCACCAACTCCAGCTCAGCAGGTGATTCAAGGTGTTGCTGTCAAATTAGGAACTGAAGGACCTACTGGCCCCAACCAAAGAGTAATAATGCGTGCCAAACTAGTTACAAAGCCTCCAAGCTTCAGTAGACCAGCAACGTCTGCTCCAGATGGTGCACTTGGAATTCGAAGGTTAGTAAGTGATATAAAGTAATAAAGCAGAAAATCTAAATAGTTGTTACTTAGTGGAGATTGTTGTACCTTTGAAATTGTAGAATGCGTGTTTCAAGTACAAATCACTTTTATTTTTTTTATGTTCATAAAGAACCTCATTTAGTGTCAAAACAATTAATTTGTTTGAATGACATACAATGCATCTTCCACTTTTAAAAGAAAATTTAAAATTATTGAGAGGTACATGATGGTCATGTATTGTTGGTCACAACCTTTTGTACTAATGTACACATTTTTGGGGGAATAAATTCAAAGAAAACTTGAGAAAAATGTGTAACTTCACATAATACTCTTAAGATATATAAAAATAAAGTTCCTGTTTTCCCCTATAATTTTTAACCAACAATTTAACTAAATTATAAAACAATGAAAACAAAATATAATTTTTTTAGTTACATTCATCAAGCATTTATTTCACGTAATATTTCAGACTTGCAGAACATAACTTGGAGTACTAGCTGTTTATTCTGTCATGAGATACCATTTTCCCCTGGTTTTGGTAATTTCATAACTACAACAAGTTTCAAATCCATAAATGTCGTTACCTACACAAAGAGACTTCAGCAAGCTATTTCAAATTCAAAATCTACATTTTCAATATTTGTAATGCCTCCTATGTAATTGGTATTGTTTTTCTGCTTTAAAAATTGCATGAACACAAAAGTTCCCAATGCCAAAATTATTATGTACAGTTTCATCAACATCCTTCAAAATATCAGTCCCTATTTCATCGTCATCTTCATCGCTACTATCCTGCATTGCTTGCTGGATTAAAACCTCTTAAAACGTACTCGCTTAGGTGACTCAGATTATCAATTGATCTCACTGCAGTGCCTCTACCCCTGGAGATCCTAGGGTTTGAGTAACACTAGCTCAAATAGCTCTGTCAAATTCAGCTGCTGTATGGAGGAGATTTCTAGCAGCTGGCTGCTCTGATCGGTAGTTTTCTATGGTTTCTCCGATCAACACCAGGTGAATGCCGAAGCAGCACCCTAACAGACGGGCCATGGACTGCGCACGATCTTTCCTTCCTCTTCCTTGTCCTTCCTCACCTCTTCTTACCTACATGTACACTTACATGCACTACACTATCACACATGCCAGCGGACCAGTCAGGCACTTAAAGCTTGTCCCGGCTAAGGCAGTGGCCTGGAGGTGGGAGATATAAAGTTGGGGAAACCCTGAAAGCCGATATGTAGGTTGGTGCCGGATCTCGCCATCTAGTGGGTGAACATCACTGCCACCTGCCATGATAAGAAACGTGCACCACACTTAAGGAATTTATGACCTTTACCATTGACGTGCCCAGAAACGCTAATCAAACAATCAATTAATCTTAAAACGTCCTCAGAATAACTGTAGAATGGTTTTTGTAACATTGTGTACCTATAAATAGTGTTGTACAGAATATGTATAAACCTGTTCACAGATTCAAGATGTTAAATTCAGAAAAAGCTGTGCAGCTCTCTTATTAATTATCCTGAAAATAATTATGGAGAAATTCCCAGAATATTAGCTCAACAAAATGCTACTCTTCAGGGCTGAAAAACAAAATCTTGGCTGCAAGGATCAAATGCCTTCTTAATAAATTTATAACAGAACATAAATCCTCTCAAGTATGTACTTAATAAACTAACATGTATAGCAACCAGAACCACTAACATGGCCTTAGAGTTCAAGTGTTTGAACAGGTGCATCAATGGTACAACAGTCTCTCCTATAACTGTTATTCTCCTTCTCTCATATTTCATCTTTAACCAATGTTTTTTTGAACAAAAAATATGTTTCTTGCTTTTTCCTGTGATCTTAGAAAATTTAATAATTGAAGAAATATATTGTTAACCTCAGAGGAGTGGAATTACACAAAGTTTGATTGTGATCAATAAAATTTATTAAGAATAGGATTGCTCATGTGAGATGCATATGGAGTGGTGACATGCATATGGAGTGCTACACTGACCCCTGCCAAGAAAGGACACACAATTTTGTTCCATCACTTCTCATTATGACTCATGGTGTAGGGATGACAGGGAGAGGAGGCAATTCAAACTCCAGATAAGATATTAAAATGCATATGAAGGGGTTGGGGCAATAATAGGATGAGTCCTAAATACGAATATCTTGATTTTGGTGAAAGTATGGCTAACTTTGTTATTAGAAATGTCTTGTTCATAGCCACTTGGCTGTCCAGGAGACGCAGCGTCTCCTGGACATCCAAGTAGCAACTGACTCCCGTTGCAGAAGCCCATACTCTCATGTCTCATTCATATTTATGGATGGCTTGGACAGGAAATCAGAGAAGACACTCTCTCTTTCTCTCTGTCTCTCTCTCTCTCTTTCTCTCTCTCTCTTTCTCTCTCTCTCTCTTTCTCTCTTTCTCTTTCTCTCTTTCTCTCTTTCTTTCTCTCTCTCTTTCTCTCTCTCTTTTTCTCTCTCTTTCTCTCTCTCTTTCTCTCTCTCTTTCTCTCTGTCTCTCTCTATCTCTGTCTCTCTCTCTATCTCTGTCTCTCTCTCTGTCTCTCTCTCTCTGTCTCTCTCTCTGTCTCTCTCTGTCTCTCTCTCTCTGTCTCTCTCTGTCTCTCTCTCTCTGTCTCTCTCTCTCTCTCTCTCTCTGTCTCTCTCTCTCTGTCTCTCTCTCTGTCTCTCTCTCTCTCTCTGTCTCTCTCTCTCTGTCTCTCTCTCTCTCTCTCTCTCTGTCTCTCTCAAGCAGTAGCAAGAAAGTATCTATATAAAAAATCGGTGCAATGTTGGACTTTTCCAGGCACTTCCAACATTAAATATTGTCATGCACCAAGTACTGATTGCGACAAAACTTCAATAAACTTAAATCATAAAGTTCAATTTCATGTTAATGTATATCATGCAACGAGTTCTGTATACCTCGATCACAATGTTAATTTGGTGTAACAGAGGTAAGCCATTAAAGCTAGTTTGAAGGTGGAAATAAAATTTCGTATAATCATTGTAAAGCTGAGACTATTCAAAAATATGTTTTAATAGTATATTTGTTAAAAGTATATTTGAAATAGATTGTAGACTGTCATGTATAACTTGCTAAGCAACATTCCACCTTAAAAAAGACGTAACACGAATACTATTCCTTCCACGAAGTTCCTTATGAACTTCGCGAGAAACAGTTAGTTCAAACCCAACTATTTTCATTGTTAGAAGAAATTTTGAAAAATGAAAATATAACAAACTTAAAATTAAATTATGAGACCACTTATAAATTAGCGTATATTATTTACAAAAAGAGATATTTGAGTTAGACAATAGTTCAATACAGTGAAAATGCTTTAAAAGACAGTGTTATTAATATTAATTTTTTGAAGGATGGTATGGAATATGGTAAATAAAGAAAAGTCATAATATGTTTGAAACATTATTTCTGCTAATTCGCTATGAGGGTTGCAACAGTGAGTTGGCAATTGTGAAGTGGGAAACATATTCCTGGGCTATTGCTGCCTTCAACTGTGTACCATTGACTGATGTTAATAATACAAAATTTTTAGGTCTCTCAATTCAGTCAAACCTTAAATGGAACATCCATTTAAATGAATTGAACACAAAATTAAGTTCATTATGCTACACATTCAGAATTCTTTCAAATTCAGTCAGCCTTCATACTGCTCATTGTGTATATTTCATGAATGTTCATTCCCGCCTGAGATATGGCATAACATTCTGGGGAAATACATCTTATAGCTCCCAGAATTTTTGATTACAAAAAAAGAAGTGCACGAATAATAACCAAATCCCACCCACGTGATTCTTATAAGCCTCTCTTTATTAAACTAGGAATTTTACCTTTGCCTTGTCTGTTGATCACATCAGTGGTTTTTGTCAAAAATGACTTGCTTAAGGGTGGGAATATGTTTTCAGAAAACGCCTATGTCTATTACTAACACTTGATGTAGAAATCATATTCATCAGGTGACAGGCTCATTACAAAAAATGCACATACAATACATGTACATTATTTTACAACACTTTGCCAGATCACATTAAACGATTAAATTCGATAGAAAAGTTTAAATCCTGAGTGAAATCGTTTCTGCTGTATGACTGTTTCTATACAATTAGAGACTATACTGAGCATCACAAGGAAAGTAACATTAATTTTAACAGTGATATTTAATGCATTATTTACCATGTGGACTGTATAAATGTAAACAACCTGTAACAAGTATTGTACTGCAGCTTCCGGGTCAATGACCCCCATCTCGATCAGGTTTTTCGTCCAGTTTCCCTGATCCATTGAGCAAATGCTGAGATGGCCCCTTGTTTTGCTTCTGGTCATAAATGTAACTTCATTATCTGTGCACGTCTTCTAGAATTCAGTGGGAAATATAGTTATTCAAATTATCGTTTTCATGTTTTTGCTGCAGGAAGTATTATTCCTTGACAAAGGACATGCTGGATAAGAGACCAAAATGTACTGCGGATTTATCCTTGGAAATAGATTTTATTACATCGGGGCGGTTTTTTTCTCCTTCCTGTATTCAAAATTCAATTAGTATATGGCTTAGGAATGGTATCACAGAATTTTGAAAACGTGAACAGGATCCACTTCTCTCCATAGCATGTGATACAGAGTTTTTAACTGTTTTTGACGTAAATAAATAAATAAAACTGTGATCGGGTGGTGAAATGTAAAGTGTAATCATCACATTAGGTGTGATTTCCAAAAAGCTGTTCGAAGAGTTGAATGTCTTGGTAGTTCAAATTGTCAGAGCAACTGGGCATATACCACGACATGCGGGTTCAATTCCCACCTGGGGGAGTCAAGTTTTTTGAACAGTTAAAAATAATTTGAAACATTATTTCTGCTAAGCAGCTAGCATGGCGTCGAGTTCTTCCAAATCTACTGGTGAATACCAATTTCGGAGCAAATTGCCTGAAGATAGCGTTGACCGCAGACATTTTGCCCTCAGCCAATTTTTCGGTATCAAGGATCCACAAAACATGGATTCCAAGAAAATAATGAGAGAGAGAGAGAGAGAGAGAGAGAGAGAGAGAGAGAGAGAGAGAGAGAGAGAGAGAGAGAGAGAAATATATCGTACAATTTTTCGAAAATTTTAGTACTCTTCGCGTAATTTTGCGTGAAATTACGGGAGAGAAAGTACAAACCGTTGGCACCACTAGTTTAAGTCCGAATCGTCATGCTTAAGTTGTCGTTGATGTGAGGGCGCCACTGGAAGTGTAACCATACTGCAGTATATATTGCAGTCATAACACGCGACCTCATTTTGTAGCACCATCGGTTGATCCCACGTACTCGGTACATCCTATTCTCGGCTATTATCTTCGGCTTTCCCGCGTGCTATGTACTTACGTAGTGAAGAGAAAGTATTGTAATGCTGCAGCGGAAAGTAACGATATTTCAAAAAACTCGATTTGTGAACCCTAATACCAGAAAAATGAATACTTCTTGTACCTGTATGTATATTAAATTACTTCCTTTACCCCCATGTGTAGTCAGAATCTACGTTTTGTGGATTCTTCAAACCAAAAAATTGGTTTACAGAGAAACGTCCGTTCGCCTGTGGTCATCTAGCGCCCAAAACGTTCAGACATTTTTTTCCAAAATTGATATTCCGTGATCGACCTGGCCGAAAGCTAGTTTAAAACGGATACTTTGATTTTTGGAGGTTATTGAAGTCTTAACATCCTTTTCAACATGGTCTCCACATAGGCCCCAATTTTTTGATTTTTTTCTCGGAAGGAGCAAAATACGTTTTAAAACAGCAGAGGTCACAATTTCGCTGAAACTTTTTTTTTACTTCAGTACTTTATACTACAATATTGAAAATAATTATTTCTTTCATGAATGAAATCTGTTCTTTATTGATATATCTATAAATAAGGTTATGTACAATTTTTGGAAAATCTGAATAGTTTTTGCGTATTCTTCCGTAAAATGTAGACAATTTTTTCAACAAGGTTTTCCCCAAAATCGGCTCAGAGGTTTTT
The DNA here is from genome assembly GCA_011170035.1 of Teleogryllus occipitalis. Taxonomy (NCBI): domain Eukaryota; kingdom Metazoa; phylum Arthropoda; class Insecta; order Orthoptera; family Gryllidae; genus Teleogryllus; species Teleogryllus occipitalis. Next base: position 52,842 of record BLKR01009106.1, on the reverse strand, counting down.
CTTGATTATTTTCTCGAAGTACACTTATAAAATGGCACAGGTCCCATTTTCGGTGAACTCTGTATTTCGAAAATTGGAAAAAAATAAAAATCTGTTCTAAAAAATCTTTAAATAAAGATATGTACAATTTTTTGAATATATGAGTAGTTTTCACGCAATTTTTGCTTGAATTGGAGGCAGTATATTGTACAAAAATAATATTTTCTCTAAAATGGGTCCATTTTTTTCTTTTTATCTGGAATAGAGAAATTGGCACGTGTTTCATTTTTGTTGAACACTGATTTTTGAAAATTACAAAAGTTGTTGCATCACTAGTTACTTTCTCGGATTTTCGTACACGTAGTAAAGGCAACGTATTATAAAGCTGCGAAACTGAATGTCGAGATTTTGACGGAAATACATTTTTAGTTTTCAAAACTTGTTCACTCAGCAAACAGCACTAGCGCCTAAATCTTTCTCAAAATTTTCTGCAAAACTGATATTTTCCGATCAATCTGGCGGCACCCGGCAGACCCTGCGAATTTCAAACGGATCTTTTAATTTTTTCATGTACTTTACATGAAGCCCCATTTTCGAAATTTTGCCGAATAGAGAACCTGCGTACGCTTATAACGTACGCAGGTCCAATTTCTATCTAGATTTCCACATTTTCGAAAACGTTGTGAAAGTGTAAATCCTTTTGTCCCTCTTACAACTGTATAATTGAAAATAGAGGTGTTTTCTTAATGAAATTGTTTCAATTTAGATCTTTAAATTGTCCTGTTCACTTTTTCTAGTTTTTTACGCAATTTTGAGAGAAATCGTGACTAAAAAACAGAAACTAGGATTTCTAAAAAGTAGCGCCATTTTATTTATTTTGTATTAATAGAGGAAAGTTTGCTTAATTATGAGACGTAGGTCCAATTTCCATTAAGAACCCTGAAATTTCCTAAATTGCAAAAGTTTAATTTTTTGTCGACGCCCTTGTACTACTTTATTAAATGTAGATTTTTCTTATAAAACTCTATTCTTCAAAAGTAGGCCAATTAACCATTTCATGTACACTTTTTGAAAATATAACTAGTTTTTCCATAATTTTAGTGACCTCGAGACAATTTTCCAACATTTTTTCAAAAATGGCTCCAAATTTTTGCTTTGAACTTTTTGTAAGGATGGAGCACACAATACCCTGAATTCTATGGTACAGGTGCCATTTTCGTTTAAACTTTAAAAGTTTCAAAAACGTAAAGTTTGTTTTTTAATCTCCTGTTCATTTGGTAAAGTGTTTTCAAGAGTTGGTGCTGAAGTATTAGTAGGATATACATTGCAATTTTATATTGTGGACCCAATACAAATTATATGAGTAAGTATGTGCTATTGTAGCACCGAGTTCACTACTCCCATTGTTGTTACATTTTGTTTTATATTTGCTTTTTTGTTTCTTAAATATTGCAAACCTTCGTTATTTAGATGTTTGGATGTTAAATTGGCTGCCTATTATATTTGAGCCCAGGCAGGCACTGATGTCAATCATCCAAAGTTTCCAAATTATAATACAGTGTCTTTTATGGCATTTCATGTTACTGTTTTTTTCATTTGCAACAAGACACTACAATGATGTTGCAGGAAATAATTTCGAGGATATTCTGTGTATAGTAAATAAATCATGGAAGTAGGTCGTGAATGCTGTGAAAGTAAGTGTCGTGCAATTTTTAAACAATGTCCACAATTAAGGTGTTTAAAGAAAAATTGCCGAACTAATAAACACCTAATTAATGAACTAGTGAATTCGTAAGCTTAATTCCAATCTTGCTAGCCAATAAATTGGTACAGTTAATCTGTATGATTTTTCACGATTGGCAAGCCAAATACAAACCATGTGTAAAGAAGTAAAGAAAATTGAGGGTGTTGAATCAATCAGAAGTGTATGCATGCGTGAACATTTTCTTCCCGTGCGGGAAATTGCATAAGAGACCGCATATGCAAGTTACACTTAGACCCACTTTTATGAGTTTCTCGCCAGTAAAACACAGAAGATTGCTTCCAAATTATTTTCTCACATGAGTAAGACTCAGAATTTGAAACGACACATTTTCCCATGTGGCGAGCCAGGTGACTTGATGGTTTTATTATCAGTCCCCCTTAGCGAAGAGTTCATAAGGAGCGATTCCCATCTTCAGGAATTATCTTCCAGTAATTCCAGATTTTCTGCGCTGTAGGAAATCTGCTGCCACTTTCGCTGTGTATGTTTTGTGGAACGCACCTAGGTGTGCGGGCTCTGAGAACTCGACCATGCTTTATTACATTGTGTGCAGGCGAGCAGAAACATTGTAAACTGTGCAATATTTCTGAAGGCGCGTGAATAGTGCTCCGTTTGCATGGAAGGGAACGACTCACTTTAAAGGTAAAATTTTTTATACACCAATTGCGATGGTTCTAAAATGGGTGTTAATATATGTCTGCTGGTTATTGAGATTGGGTCACAAGAAAGAAAACACGCATTTTACATTGCCGACGTTTCGGCCGTGACCCAATCTCAATAACCAGCAGACATATAATTACATCGGGTCAAGAATCATTGAATATAGATGTTAATGTTCAGTAACAAAACAAAATGACATCAAGTCCAGAATAGTGAAAATATGAGAAGAGAGACGTAGGCGAAGATAATATGAATTTACATTAGCATTTCCGTTTATAAAAGGTTCGATAACTAACACAAATCTGTGTTCCCAGATCTCTTACCCCGTTGACTGCCGCATCAGTCGAATGTGACCGGCACTAATTTCTTGTGGGCCATGTCACACACTTTCTACAGAGAGTCCTCAATCCAGACGGGACTGTGTCAGACGCTGCGATTGACGTCTTAGGCGATTATACGTAGCACAGCACGTAGTTTTGCGTGTCTCGGCGACAGTACATGACCGAACCCGTTGACCACTGACAGACGTTTTGCCGTAAATCAATTTATCAAGGTCCCACAAAACATGGATTCTGACTACATAATTTTCTAAATGCTACATTAAATAGCGTACACTACGGACTTAAAGACTAAGTAATTCCTATGCATTTTAGAATCCCATGGGTTTTGTAGACTTCTCCAGGGGACTAAGAAGTTTCTTTCTGCATTTATTAACAGCAATGCTCCTTCGTTACTCCACCCACGTACATCATACTTCACTTGTTGCACACGATTGAAATTGTACAACAAGGTACACAATGTCCAAGTACAGACAAAAAGTTAAAATTTGTTGCGGAGCGTTATCATTAAGCCGATACTGAATTTGTGTACTGTGTTATTGAAACGAATCTAAATTAATAATTATATAGTAAAAATAGCACACTTTAAATTATTGTTATGGGGCCACGGAACCATCCAAAAATGTAATAGAATGTGTGATAAAGTCTCGTTTTGTAGTTTACGGCATAAAAACGTAACTCGTGACCCTTCAGTTCACGAAAACCTGGTTTCAAGGCCAAAGACGCATCGTTTCCGTGATATCCGGGACGTTAAAGGGTTTGCAGCGTAATGTGTTTTACGGGTTGGTTGCATGTGCCTATGATTAAGTACATACGCTATCATATTCAAACTTCTTTGTTTTTCGTCTTAAAATCTAGGAATTTTACCATTACCTTGTCTGTTTATTTACGAATCAGTGGTTTTTGTCAAAAATGACTTGCTTAAGGGCGGGAATATATTTTCAGAAAATGCCGATGTCTATTGCTATAACACTCGACGTATAAATCATCAGGTGACAGTATCAGCTCAATACAAAAAATTCACATACAATACATGTACATTATTTTACAACACTTTGCCAGATGACATTAAACGATTAAATTCGATAGGAAAGTTTAAATCCCAAGTGAAATCGTTTCTGCTGCATAACTGTTTCTATACAATTAGAGACTATACTGAGCATCACAAGAAAAGTATCATTAATTTTAACAACGATACATAATGCATTATTTACCATTTGGACTGTATAAATGTGTATAAACAACCTGTAACGACTATTGTACTACAGCCTTCGGGTCAATGACCCCCATCTCGATCAGGTTTTTTGTCCAGTTTCCCTGATCCATTGAGCAAATGCTGAGATGGCCCCTTGTTTTGCTTCTGGACATAAATGTAACGTCATTTTATGTGCACGTCTTCTAGAATTCAGTGGGGTATACAGTAATTCAAATTAATGTTTCCATGTTGTCGCGGCAGGAAGTATTATTCCGAAGGACAACATGGATAAGAGCCAAATTTATTGCTTAGTTATCCTTGAAAATAGATTTTATTACATGGGAGGTTTTTTTTTATAATATATATTGTGATCCCTACACCTTAGTGTAGGGATCACAGAATTTTGAAAATGTGCACACAATTTACTTTTCCACATAACACGTCATACGCAGTTTGAACTGTTTTTTGACGTAAAAAAATGTCTTTGATGCAGATCTGAGCGGTAATTCCGTATCCAGCAGTACAACACTCACGGGTTTTTAAGGCGATCGTCTTATAAATTGTAAACTAGAGGTGTTACAGAATAAAACATTCTTTCTCTTACTAGCTTGTATCTAGATCTTTTATTGAAGATGGGACTAGAATTTCGAGTTTGCACCCCTCTCCTCTGCTGCCATCGATTGGGTTCTAAAAGACATACACGGAGCTCAGACTCCCCAAATAACACTGATATAGGCCATTTCGTTTCTGTATCATTACGTATATGACTGTGGAAGTGCGTGATCCCATCTCTGAGGATTTTACTTACTCAGTGAGCAATTGGGTTTCAAAATGGCTCCAAGTGTTTTGATTGAACTTTGTCAACGGATAGCGTAAAGTAGTAGTAGTAGTAGAACGAGAATTCTACAGCTGTCGCCGTTTCTCGCTACCTAATCTCCATTTCATCTTTCCAGGCATCATCTTCTAAATCTCTCGCCGCCATCATTGATCTTACGTCGTCCTCCCACTTCTTGGTCTTCCTCTATATCTTCTTTCATCTGGATGGCATTCTCACACCTTCTTTGGTAGTCACTCACTGTCCGACCGTCTTAAATGCCCATACCACAATAGAGCCTTTGTTTCTATCAGTTCTAAGGTTGATTTTCCAGGTTTCATTATTTCTATTATTCTCTGATTTTTAAATCATTATTTTCTTGGAACCGGACAACACTGCCTTCAATAGTCCATTTCTGTTCCTTGGTTCCCTGTATCCATGGCATTAATAGTCAACAATTATTTTGTACAGTGTAACTTTTGTGCTTCTATTTATGCTTGAATTCCATGTCAATGGATGTAAAGACCTTTTAACTTTCCTACTTCTATTGATTTTGTTTAGAACATTTTTGCTGTCACGACCATCACTCGTTAAAGTTACTCCCAGAAAGTTGAATTCCTTTACACATTTAATTATGCCCCAATGGTTTAACAGGTCCTAATCATTGCCTCGCACTACCTTATATTTTGTTTTTTGAAATATTGTCATGTCCCCACTTCTCATATTCAATTAATTTTCTAGTCATGTAGTGGATATTATCCTCTACACTGGCTAGAACCACTGGTTGTTTGCATACATCAAGGTATACAAGAAATCGACACCAATAGGTATTTCCATGCCTTTACACTTTCCGGGTGTGAAGAACTCGTTTAATATTTTTAAATAGAGTGGAATATACAACAACCTTGCTTTAAGCCTTTGTTTATTTTTAAGAGTGAAGAACTACTTCAACTTTTACCAGCTTTGACAATTCGCATATAAACGCTTTATAGCATTTATATTCTCATTTTCCATAGTATCCCACAGTTTAGCTAGGTACTCCTAGTCCGAGTCAATTGCTTTTCTTAGATCTACAGATACCATATGAATCTCTCTGCCTACACTAATTATTTTTTCAATATTTTTTTAGACTATGTTGTCAAGACTAGATCTCTCTGAGCAAAAGCCACTCTGTTCCATTTTCTCTATCTTGGTTTCCAATCTTTCTCTTAATATCCGGCCGTAGAGTCTTCCAATTGTACTGGTAACACTAAACGTCGATACCTGGCGAAGACCCAGTAGATATCTCACAGTCCTTCTCGAGTGCCGTGACCAAGACCGTTAAAGTAACAGCAAACTACCAAACAACCTGCTGCGCCAACATTGTTGCATTTCTTTTGGCAGGTGTCTCCAGAGCACTTCCTCAGGAACGTCTTCCCGGCAAGGCGAAAAAATAATCATTCGCATTAACTTACAGGAAGTTAAATCAGCTGTCGTAGTATACCCATGCCTCATCTATTCCGCACTGCGCAAAGGTTGATGACAGTCGTTTAACCATTCCCGATTCACCTCCAACTGATCGGTCTTTTTCCAAATCGTTTAATCCTGCCCTCGAGACTCGCTTTCAGCGAACACGTGGCCTCTTTAGGAGTACCTAGGAAGATTCGCTCCGGAGGACGCGTTCCCCCCATATGGGGAACAACGCCGGAAACGTAACAAGGTGTCTCGCAACAACGCAGGCTGTCTCGTGGCTCAGAGCGATGTTGCTCGCCTTTCACCAACGAGGTCTGGGTTCGATTCCCGGACAAACTCATGTGAAATTTGTTCCAACAAAACGAGTCTGCCTGCTTCACCGGGGCTAGTCCAACCCCTGTGAAGTGTCCTAAACCCTACCTCTTTTCTCATTCCTTCCCGATTCTGGCCGCTGGGTAGTGACGCAGGAGCGCGTAGTAAGAGGCGCTGATAATGGAGGATTACTCCGAATAAGGCGCTCAATGCTCGATCAGGGGCTAAGAGACGCGTTGCATCGAAATCGATAATTAAGATTAAAGAATCTATCGACGTTTAGTGCAACGAATTAAAGAAAGGAAAAGAAAAAGACTTAAGTTTTACACGAGTATGACTCTCCTATCTTGGAATCTCAATCGTTTTTTCTCCCGACGAGACCATCTAAAACTGATGTCATGTTCTATGTCTTTGTTCTGTTTACAGGAGACACGTAAGACCACTCCGCCCCTGCCCTTTAGCGGTACAAAAGCACTGACACGACTCAAGCGTTATACAACCGTGGAAAATAAAATTTAATTAAAAAATGTAGAGCGAAAACGAGATAAATTGTTTTGGAGAAAAATTCATCAAAAAATTCATTCGTCTCCTTCAATTGTCGTACGCCATCACGTCTGCTGTGGAGGAAAATTATCAGTTATATACCAAATCAAATGATATTCATAATCACAGTGCCAGGACTTCTTAAGAATGGAGAGATGATCACATTTCGAGACGCTATTGTAGAGGAACTAGCCACTCACTATGAAAAATATGTCGAGTTTGGCGAAGTACACTCGAGACCATCTTTTGGTTAATGAAAGAATGCAGAACCATGCATTGGATTTTTCAAGCCGAGCAGTTGATTACATCTCATTCCCCTTGTTTAAAATGCGCTCTGCTCTCGCGCTTGCGAAAAGCACTGCCCCAGGTTCTGGTGATATTCAGAACGAAAAGCAACATCATCTCCCCCTCATCTTCCTCTCACTCGCTCATTTATCTTGAGGCAACACCTTGTGGCTTGTCTGTAGATTGATTAGTGATTCCGGGCGCGTCAACTGCTTAAGTCATTTCTCCAGTAAGGGTAGTAATGTTTTTTATCTCGTGAGTTGGTGGTAATCTCCCTTGATGGCGAGATCCAATGGCGACCTATACGTCGGCTTGCGTGATTTTTCCCAATCCGGTATCTCTCACCAGCAGAGCACCGCCTCATCCGGACTAGCTCCCGTGTGGGTCTCCCCGCACTTAAGAGTGTAGTGCATTTAAGTGTATGTAAATAAGGGGAGAGGATAGGACAAGAAAGTGGAAGGAAAGATCCCGCACGGCCCGTGTTAGGGTACTTGCTCCGGCATTCACCTGGTATTGGTCGGAGAAAACCCGGGAAACTACGAATCCGAGCAGCCGGCCGCTGGAATACTCCCCCAGACGACTTAATTCGACCTAGCTATGTATCTAGAGTCGAAAATGGTGCTACCGTCAGGACTCGAACCATAGGACTTCCTAGTCAGAGACACTGCAGGGATATCAATTAATGCCCTGAGCCACCTAAGCCGGCACCGTAATATAGAGTTGACATAGAAAAGGTTTACGACACCAATTGATAATAATAATAATAATAATAACAATAATAATAATAATAATAATAATAATAATAATAATAATAATAATGATGATTATTTCTGGCGAGGTTTAGGCCGTAAGGCCTGCTCTTGCGCCTAATTACGTAAATATTTTTACACTTACATTATTACAGTTGAGTCGTTCTGGCGGAAGAAATAACTGAATTTCACGTTACGAACGTGCAATGATCGTATTAACCAACGCAAATCCGCTGCACATAAAGTGTGAATGTATTTTCATTGTCAATTTTTCTGGACTCTAAAGCTAATATGATACAAACAGAGCTTTTGTATCTCATTTACAAAACGGCGTAATAAATCAATAATTTTACTTTCCCAAAATATCAGAAATCATCTCCTACACCCGAATGCTTCAAGTGTGAACAGCATTGCATACTAGGGTAAGAAGATTTTACATTTATATCTGGGATTCAAGACTAGGGACCATCGCGGCCCACACCCTAAGGGATAGTAAACCCAGGAAAACCTGAGTCATGGAGTTTTAGTAATTTAGCGTTGGAGATACGATACTTGATAGATGTCGCATAATGTTCCTGGCGCTGCCGATGCAACGGTTTGCCCACTGCGGGAGGTACGGAAGTCACGAAAGGCCTTGATGCAAAACGCATATAAAACACTATATCTAACTTCAGACTTTAGAATTATAGCACTATAGCACTTCAGAATTTAAATATTTTTGGGTTTTGCATGCGGTTCTACCAGATGGTGAAATTTCATGAGTATCCGAGTATCCAGCACGGTGAGTGTTGGGTGAAAGAGACTACAGCTTGTAGCTCGGCTTTTGACTGCACGCGGACACCTATTTTATTATGTCTAGCTGAACCCGTGCGATTTCATCGCACAGAAGGAAGTCCTGTAGAAAAGTTTCATCAGATAATATTGCATATCTATGAATGTACATATGTTTCATTGACAAGATTCTTTAATCCACCACAATTAATATTAGTAATCCTGGAAAAAAGATAGTTCTGAGAAAGAAAAAATGTATGATAGACAATTTCCAAGTAATCAGAACTTCCTCGCCTCTATGATGTTTTCCATATATATCACAAGAATGGTATACAAGAAAGTCCATTGAATACGATAGTCACAAACAATTGTTTCAACGATCACACAACACGATGTTCCCTAAGCAAAACCCTCTGTTCTTTCATTTCCTACGAACTTGCCAGGTCACGCAGGACGCCATCTTCCTGTTTCCATTCTAGCCGCACATTTCAAACAACGCAAAGTTCGTAGCATTTTATTAATAAAGGAAAAGTGAAATATCTTCAGTACATAGTGACCACTCCTTTTTTGTACCTCACTCGTTTAAAACAGATCTCTGAGAGCCGATTAACAGGGACATCAAAATCGTTTTCTTTAGAGCTTTAATAAAAATGATAATCCCATCTCTTCACACGTTCCTCAGGCGGAAGCGTGTAATAGCTTCATTCAAGAGAAACTGGACGAAAAACCTGATCTAGATAGGGATCATTGAACCAGAAGCTGTGGTACAATACTTTTTTTTTAATTTGTTGCGTCGTATAAATTGACGCAATGCATCTCCAAACTCCTTAAGGGGCGTTGAGCGCTTTGCGCTGGGGAGTAATCCTCTATTAACTTGCGCGGGAGTAATCCTCCATTACCTTTAAGTCATGTTACGTTACGTCGCAGTCAGTTGTCAAGAAGACCGCCAGGTAGCATCTCCGCGTACGCGACTCTTACTACGAGCTCCTGCGTCACTTCCCTAGCGGCCAGAATTGGAAAGGGATAGGGGTAGGGTTTAGGACACATCACAAGGGTTGGACTAGCCGTCGTGGAGCAGCCAAACTCGTTTTGATGGAACAAATTTCACATGAGATTCGACGGGAATCGAACTCGGACCTCAGTGGTGAAAGGCTAGCGACTTCGCTATGTGCCACGAGCGCGGCTTTTTACAGACATATTTAGTCTTTTAGAATTATACAGTCTAAATGGAAACTAATACATTAGATATCATTGTTATCACGAATGTTGTTTTCCTTTTTCATACTCAGTATATTTTGTAATTGTATAGAAACAGTTATGCAGCAAAAAAGACTACTTGGCACTTAACTACTTGACAACTTGTGTATCGATTTTAATTGTTTAATATCATGACAGTGAGTTGTAAGATATTGATCATGTATTGTATGTTAATTGTTTGTAGTGAACTGTTGATACTGACTCCTGATGAATGAGCTCTACCTCGTGTTGTAGTTATAGACATCCGTATTGTTTGAATGTCTTACCCTTGAGTAAGTCATTTTTTTTTACAAAGACCACTGATTTGTAAACCCAGAGGCACGTCAATGGTAAAATTTCTAGCTTAATAAACAGAGGCTTACAAGAATCACTTGGGTGATATTTACTTATTCGTACAATTCTTTTCTATAAGCTAAAAGTCTGGGAGCTATATAATGTGTTTCCTCAGAATTTTATGCCGTGTATCAGACGGAAATGAACATTCGCGAAATACACACAACCAACAGCATGAAGGTTCACTAAATTTGAAAGAATTCTGAATGCGTAGAATAATGAACTTATTTTGTGTTCAATTAATTTAAATGGACGTTCCATTTGAGTTTCACTGAAATGAGAGACCCAAAAATTTTGTTGCGTGAAAATCAGTCAATGGCACATCGTTCATAATCAGTGGAGTAGAGAATTGTTTATTTGAAATGGGAAACTGCATTGAAACTTCCCTTCTTTACTATAAATTTATTACGGAACCAATTTGAAATATCTGATATTGAAGTTACTGTTTCTTTATTGAAAATAATATTCATATTATCAGCGAAGAGTACTGTTCTCCCACCGCCCATGGAGGCGGCGATGGTGTAACGGTTAGCGTATCGGGCTGTTATACCCAAGTTCGCGGGTTCAAACCCGATCGTGGGTTTTTAAGGGCGAAAAAATCCTTCGTACGCCTTCCTTCGGAGGGGAAGTGAAGCCGGCTGTCCCTTGTTAGTAGATTTACTGCATGTAAAAGATGCTCAAGCCTAAATGAAGCCTATGTGCTAAATTCAAACTGCCCAATAATACCTTCTTTCATCCCTTGTAGGTGAAAGCAGCGTGGTTAGACTCATGGCCTTAGTCTCGCCACGTAAAATAAGGCATTCATTCATCTCGAATCGCCGAGGGCTATCGTTTACTTATAGTAGGAAGATAATAGGTCCTAAAATTGAACCCTTCGGGTCCCCATGCACAATTGGCAATGCATCCGAAAGGTGAATTAATAATGTACCTTCATTTCAGTACGGGATTTCTAGTCTCTGAGATCGTTATTTGAGATATAAACATAACCAGTCCAGAGCATTACGAAGGTAATTTCGAAAGTAAAATATAATAATAGATGACGTCAAATGCTTTTGAGATATCAAAAAATATTATTTATTTTGTGCTTTATTTTGATTCCTTGATGAAGCGACTTCAAGAAAAGAATGGCTGAAAATATGGCTGTTTCTGTAGTGTTTTTGTGTGTATACGTGTTGGCAATCCGACAACCCTTCGTATTTACTGAGAAAGGTTTCCATTCGTAGAAAAGTATTTGTATTTTTTTTTTTAAACTGACCAAAGGGAAATTGGACAATAATGTTTTGAATTTCATTTTTGTTGCTTTTTTGACAAACATTTTAATCTTGACTGTTTTCAAAATGTCTAGGAATGTTATGGTGCTTAGGGATGCATGTGAGTTAACGGTTGTATGATATCGATTCTATCTCCTTAACGGAATTACATTTGTATTCAGTTGAAAATGTTTGAAATCTCTATTGTACATTTTCGTATGCTCAAAATTATTTTATCTTACTTTGCGTCTTACAGGCCTCTAACAAAACGAGCTAGAACGTTCTTAGAAATACTAAAGATAACTAAACAAGGGTAACCATCGCTCTTTTGAGTGTTGTATACGGAAATTTTATTTCCGTATACAACAATTCCGAAAAATTGATTTCCCGGACATCTGGCAAAAACGAGTAGTTTCTCTATTTAATTAATTCTTTCATCTTAAATATTACAATAAATGTACCTTCACTGACTACCCTTCATTCAAAGAAGGCAGTAGATCAAATGATAGCAAAACAACTACTAGATATGAAATAGCAACAAAATATTGAATATGCACTAACTACGGTTCACAAACTCTTACCATTACAAGAAATGCCAACGTTGACACAATAAATAATGCACGTATGAGAAGATTGTTTACTAAAAGAAAATTAAAAGTATTCAGGAATTACTTGCATGAATCATGGGACGCAGTTTCATACAATAATGTTGGTACAAACGATAAATATAATTCATTTTCATCACTTTCATTTCACTTTAACGCGTGATTTCGTCTTCAATAAAAAAGGAAAATTAATTCTTCAACAGAAAAGCAATTCTTGAATAACACGAGGGATTAGAACATCGTGTAAAAGTAACGAATTCTTTATTTTATTTCTAAACATCATAACGTATCTCATAATTTCCACCTATACTTCCAAAATTATAAATTATTGTTGAGAAAAGTCATACCGCAGGCCAAAGTCTTGAAACACGATAAGGAAGTTTTGAACTCAAAACAAAAGCAATGTACAAAATACGACCACATCAAGTTTTAAGCCACAAAATTCAACATCTGATGTTTCCACAAAAAGTTTGGACACGATGTTTGTTTCCGAAATTTCTTTCTATGAAATCCTTACAATAATCCGTAAACTAAAATATAAAATTTATATTTAATATTCGGCCAGTTTAGATGAATTTTCGGATTCTTTGTTAACGATCATTATACACACGTTAACTCTCATATTCAATGTATCCTTATTCACCGAAACGTTTCCAGGTATTATCAAAACGGCTAAGATTAAGCCGCTCCTCAAAAGCAACAAAATTAAATGCAGAATTATCCGTCAATTTCTCTTTGTCCGGTTTTTCAAAAGTATTAGAGATACTTGTTTACATATGAATGGAAACGTTTCTCAATAAATACGAACCTTTTTCAGATTGCCAACACGGATTTCGAAAATCAAAATTTACAGAAACAATATTTTTTAAGATGTCGCTTTATCTATGGATCAAATTAAACACCTATTTGAATATTTTTAGATCTTGCAAAGCTTTTGACGTAATTGATCATAACATTGTTCTTTCAAAATTACCTTAGTATGGAATTCGTTGTATGCTCTAGATTGGTTGTATTCGAAACATAAACAACAGTGAGAGTAGAAATACCGCATTGGGATGATGAGACATTACTGGGTCCATTGTAAAAGTTATGCGCATTTTCTGGGAAATATATAAAATATTGATCGGGTCGGAACAAATGCTTAAAATTCTTCAAAATACTCTCCCCCTGGGTCAATACACTTACGGAGACGTGCCTGCCACGCCTGAAAGGCGCCCTGAAAGTCCTCGAAGGGCATCTCTGTCAGGAACGTTGTAACATGCTTTTGGTTTTTTCCCACGGTCTCCCAATGCTTTCCTTTCAGCTCTCTCTGCACTCGGGGAAACAAAAAAGTCACACGGACCCAAGTCGAGACTAAGGGGGATGGAGGACCACTGGAATGTTGCTCCGAGCCAGGAAGTTGGTAACGATGGGCGGGTGGCTGGGGGCATTGTCATGGTCGAACGTGACCGTGTCTTTGATGTGAACCCTCACGCGCGCGACGCGGCGTTTGAGCACCTCCAGGCAAAAGGCTGAATTAAGTTTCTCCCTGCGATACAACTCAAAATGAACGATTCCTTGGGCGTCAAAGAAGACTGTGACATCGTTTTGATGCGAGACTTGTCTATTCGCGCATTCTTGGGGCGGAGGATGGTTTTGTGTGCTCGGACTTTTTGATTCTGGATCGTACTCGAACATCCAGGATTAATCTCCAGTTACGACAATGCTAAGAATACCCGGCTTATTTTGAATCAAATCCAACAATTCGTGACAGCGCAAAACTCGAAGTTCTTTCTGATTTTCCGTCAACACTTTCGGTACACAAGCTTTCGCAGACCTTGCGCATTGGCAGATCCTCGGTCATTATCCCGTGTACCGCAAATGTGGACATGTGTAGGGTGTCAGCAACTTGCTGGATGCTCAATCGACGGTCGGAACGCAAAACTTCGCGCACACGATCCGAGTTCTCGTCGAACTGGCCGTTGATGGCCGTCCTGAACGGGGTTTGTCGGCGACCTCCTCTCGGTCCTCCTTGAACTTCTTGTGCTTCCTCCTGGACTGTGATCTTGAAATGTAGGCTTCTTGAAGCATCTGGAATGTTTCAGTTTCATTCTTTCCAAGCTTCATGCAAAACGTGATGGCGTATCTCTGTTCATGAGAACGCTCCAGCGCGCTGTGTTACAATATCGAAAAAGCACTCCCCCGGAGGCACGTCTTCCCGCTCACAATGCTCGGAGCAAACTGGCGACCGGATGCGTTGGAAAGGCAACCCCTCACCACCACCACCACCACCACCACCACCACCACTACATTTCCCAACCTGTTTTACCGCGCTGTCATGGATAGTCGCGTCACTATAAAATCATGCGCATTACTTTCATAATGGATCCTTTCCGATTCATTTCGAATTGCGCATAGGGTCCAGCAGGGTTCGATTTGAGGCCTTACACGAGTACTCATCCTGCTATAAGTAAACAATAAACGACGAAGCGAAAGAACTGATATCTTTGCGGATAATATGCATATCCTTATGCTTATTTCTTTATTAGAAACAGTAAATAGTACAATATCAGATTTTCTAATTGGTTTCTTGATAACAATAGTAAACGAAGGGAAAACAGTTTCAAAGCAGTTTTCCATTTCAAATAGGCAATTGTATACTCTCGCCAAAAAGTTTTATATTAATTAAAAGTGACGGACAAAAAAGTTCAATAATTGTATACTCCATTGAAAATGAACGGTGTGTAATTGACTGATGTTAAGGTAACAAACTTTTTGTGTCTCTCAATTCAGTGAATCCCAAATGGAACGACCACTTAAAGCATCACAAAATTAAGTTCATTATGCTACGCGTTCAGAATTCTTTCAAATTGAGCCTTCATACTGTTTGTTGTGTACATTTCGCGAATGCTCATTCCCGCCTGAGATATGGCATAATATTCGGGAGAAACACATCATAGTACTCCCAGACTTAGATTAAAAATAAGAATTGTACGAATAATAGGAAATACCACCCACGTGATTCTTGTATGCCTCTGTATCAAGCAAAGAATTTTACCATTGCCTTACCTCTTGATTAACGAATCAGGTTTTTTTGTCAAAAATATCTTATTCAAGATCGGGAATATATTTTCAGCAAACGCCGATGTCTGTAACTATAACCCTCGACGTAGTAATCATATTTATTAGGTGTCAGTATCAACAGCTCATTATATGGACATTATTTTTATGTTTTTTATGTGGGCATTATTTATATGGACATTATATATGCTCACATACAATATATGGACATTATTTTACATTTTACTTTTTACATTTTACACATTTTACTCAGTGACATTAAACGATAAAAATCGTTACACAAGTTTAAGTGCCAAATAAAATCTTTTCTACTACATAACTACTTCTGTACTATTGGAGACTAAATCGAGCCTCAAAAAGGAAAGCAATATTAATTTTAACAGTGATATTTAATGTATTAATTTCATTTGGACTGTATAATTCTAAACATCCTGTATCAAGTACTTCAACTTCTGGGTGAATGACCGCCCATCCCCATCTCGATCAGGCTTCTCTTCCAGTTTCCCTGATCCTTTGAGCGACTGCTGGGTTGGTCCCTTGTTTTGCTTTTGGATATAAATGTAACTTCACTATTTGTTCACGTTGCAAATAGTTATTACACGGAGCTAATTTTTCCATTAATTCTTGCCAAAAACTCTGCTTTCCATATGCATTCGTAATTCAACTGGTACGAGTAGATGGGTTAGCGTTAGGAATCCCAGAATTTAAGGAAACGAGCACATAATACACTTTCCATCATAGTACATAGTTGTTAACTGTTTTTTTTTTAATTTTTTTAACGTTAAATGAAGGTTTCTGTAAAGCCCATCTTGTTTCTAGGCGTAAGGAAGTATATCGCGTTTTCGTGTCAGCCATTGCTGCTTTTCGTAAGGTTCTGGGAGATGAACCTCTCCCATATCCAACACTTCTAAGGCTCTCTTGAACGTCCGTCTACTGCATACGCAATATAGAGAAAGTATTGTAATGCTGCACGAAAAAACAGGGAATTTTCGTTAGAAACTTATTGCGGGACCCTAATAAAGAAAAAGGGCAAGTAATTTAATTATCTTGTCCCTATTTATAGTAAATTACTTCGTCTAACACGTGTCGTCAGAATCCATGTATTGTGGGTCCTTGATACCGAAAAATCGATTGACGGCAAAATGTCTGTCCGTCGGTCCGCCCGCTCGTCCGTCTGTGAACGCGGCTAGCGGCTAAACCATTCAGTGGATTTTCTTCAAAATTGATATTCCGGAATCGATCTGGCTGATGTCGCGGCCCCTTGAACTTGAAACCGATATTTTAATTATGGGGGACACTTTACGCGAAGCCCCTGGGGCATTTAAAAAAAAAAAGAAGCCATTGTTTTTGATTAAATTTTGTTGTTAGACAGAGTGAAGGACGATTAAGAGAATGATGCAGGTCTCATTTTCGTTTAAAGCTGATTTTTCGAAATTTGCAAAAATTCAAATTTTTTCGGGGCATTTGTACAATTAGTATTACGAAGGTAAGAGATTTTTTCCCTCCGTGAAATCTGTTCCACAAAGATCTATTTTCAAATAAGGTCATGTACCATTTTTCGAAAATTTGATTACTTTTCGCGTAATTTTGTGTGAAAGTACGGGCGAAAAAGTTCGTGCGTTTTTAGCACGATGAGTTCATTTAGATTTTTAATACAGCCTTTGCTTCCACAGAAAGACAAAACACGACCGTCTCTTCGTGTTCAGGTTTAAAGGTTTATATCAAGTTTGATCGCGATCGGTTCCAGGAGAAAAAATCAAAATAATGTGAAAAAGGCAGAAAATGGGGAAAAATAAGACAAGATGACTAAAAAATGCATCATAACCTAGAATAGGTAAAAAAGGCAAAATGAAAATATACTAAATCAACTCCAGATGTGCAATTAAGTGATTCATATTGTCAAAAGTCGTAAGATACTAACAAACACAAAACAGTAGTTTACGTAGCAAGGGCGCGAAACAGGTGATTCACGCAGTCGTGTTTGTCGTCTCAGCATAGTGAGGACGACAAAGAGACTTTTTATATCACGATATCATATACTATATACTATTTTTATAACACGCCGTGAGCGAAATGCAATGCGTCAAGTAAAGGAATATAAATTAAATATCAAATAACTAGAAATACCTAACTTGTACATAAGTAAGTGGATTCCAGCCTGTCTAACACTATTGTTTGTAAATAATAAACAAAGACGTCGTCAAGACGAAAGACAATTTCGAATCATTACAGATATTTCGCACTCTGTGAAAAAATTAGCTGTTTCGCACACGGAAAACAAGCACAAAAAACCGCGTTTCGCTCACGGCGTGTTAAAAAGGCATTTTGCCAAACTTCCGGGCTCTTCTCATAAGAAACTTTTCTGCTTCTGTCTCTTAATCTGTTTTGAAATAAGCTAGTCAAAATAAGAACTCATTTCATCCCCAGCAACAGCAGTTCCTGAAAGAACGGCTTTGCCGATGGGGATTCGCAGTCATCAAATGAAAACCATCGTATTTCTGAAACTATTCGTGTTAGTGAAAATCTAAGCACGTATTAGGAACCAGGGACACTAAGTAACCGTAACTCTTAAGTAAATCTCGCATATGTTCTTTTCTGATGGTTTTTTTATTGTGGACTTGGTAAGTCTTTATTTTGGGGATAATTCGCACATTCACGTTATGAAAACCTTTTATCACAGAAATGATGCATGCTAGATAAATTGTAAGTACATATTTGAAATCAAGACATGATTCATAGTAAATCACACGCATTTTTACTTCTGAAGAGCTGTCATTGTTGACCTGTTATATCTAATTTATTGTAGTGCTATATGAGAGTGTTCTATTTGTTTTTGAACAGTGTGCGTTCTACTTTTTGGAAATCAGTTTTGTGTGGTTTTGCTCAGAACCATTGCTATTGCTGCAGACCACTAGTAGTCAAACATAATTTTAGTGGTCATAGCGTGTTTTGTTTTCTTCTCAAAACATTTCTCTCTCCATCACTTTAGCGTCACAAATTTAATCAAAATGGCTTTTCCCTGATCCATCTGGCTGTGTCAAGGCCTCTCGAATTTAAAACGGATCTTCGGATTTTGAAGAGTAATTACAGGAATCCCCTTGGATATTTTCAAAATATTCTAAAAAGTTGCTGTATTTTTTTCTCGAATAGAGCAAAGCACTCTTATAAAAATGGCGCAGGTTTGATTTTCAGTAAAATTTTTGGCATTTCCGAAAAGTGCAAATATGCATTTTTTTAATTACATTAATAGATGAATAGAGATTAAGAAAGGTTCCTTTCTTAATGAAATATATTCCTCAATATTATTTCTTTAAATCATTTTATACATTTTCGAAATATGAGTAGCTTTCGCGTAATTTTAAGTTATATCGTGCCTGCATTGCATCTTGTGTGTTAGAAACCTACAATTTTACGAATCAATTTTCGCGCCCACACATAAGTGTTGTAGTATGACAGGGGAAAGATAATCGCTTCGCGAACCTTAGCTCTTGAGTTCAAATTCCCGCCCAAGTAATTGTTTCTTTAAACTGTAAGAACAGAGGTCAAGACACCGAATTCAATTTAAAAAAGCCATTTTTATTTAAAGTTTGAATTTTCAAATAATTAACGATTTTTTCCGAACCTTTCGCGTTTTATTAGGTTATGAGTATTTCTAGAGATGTCATAAGTCATAGTAGGAAAGAAGTTGCAATATTCCAAACTTGTTAATAATTCGAAATATTACGTCAATAATATAATATAGTATGTGATGGAACACCTCTAGATTAAATTCAAACTTTATTTTTTATATTAATAACCATACCTAATTCCAAATGGACTACCAAATTTAATGCAGAGAAAACATGAATTTCGCCGGAAAAATGAAGGAAAACAGATCCAGGAAACAGTGGGCACTTTTAGAACACCGATATTGCTCTTGCATTGCAAGGAAAAACACGTGCCGAATGTTTGGTGTATTACTCGACTTTATTGTATTCTGCAACATTTTTTCAGGTCATTGTTCATCAACCATAAAATAAAATTGAAGTATTGAAGCGCAGTGTCGTAGCACTTGTTTGCAAGTTGAACTTTTTCTTGTTTTAGAGTCAAAATGTCTCTTCTCCTTCCCTAATTTGATTTTTGAGTTGTGGCTATACATTTTACTTTAACCTTGTTGATTTTAGGTCGGTTTTGGGGACCCAACCTCCACGATCTACAGGAATATTAACAATTGACCAGAAGACTGCCTTTATTGGTCCATCCAATGTTTCATCTGTGAGTGGTACTTACCCGCCTGTTGTCCCAGTTCAACCAACATCTCGATCACAACCCAGTACGATTGTCTCAGAAAGTAAAAGTGACGCTACCACGGCAACGCTTGAAAATCGTGATACAAAGCGAACTTCTTTCAGTGATAGTAGCGCCCAACATTATGAAAGTAAAAGCGCTAAAAAGAAGGAAACAAATATAGAAGCATTTGAAAAATCGACTTTAGAAAATGTGCAAACTAAATTAGATATTCATGAAAAAGAGAAGAAAATTACAGATGCAATACTAACTACATCGTGTGCATTGGCCACATCTTCAAAAACTTCTTGTAAAGGCAATACCAGACATTCGAATGATCACATGTTGCCTTCGTTTAAAGGAAATTATGGAAATGCAAAGAGGTAAGGTTATTTCTTTTGTATATCAACCTTTTTTAATATGTGAATGTTGTATATTTTTTTCTTTTCTGTTTTCAGGAATCTGTTGAAAGGGAAAATGTCAAAAACGTCCGATCCTAGTTACACCTGTTTCCCAAGCAATGTGGCAAAATTTCCTAGTGTTGGTAGCCCTGCACAACTGGTAGAGGCTCCGGTGTTTTATCCTTCAGAAAAGGAATTTCAGGATCCTTTGGAGTACATTGACAGAATACGACCAGTAGCTGAAACATTTGGATTATGTCGAGTTGTTCCACCGCAAAATTTTAGAGTGAGTTGTGTACTGTTATGTAATCTCGTGTACTATTTTAATATCTGCATTTTCATCTCCTTTAATTTTGACGAGGTGTGTATCTCAGTCCACGAGTGTGTTAAACTTGAAAACATCAATGAAAAAACGCGTTATCCGTTATAAAATTTTTAAATTGTTGGCAGCATGATTTTCAGATTAAAAATTTCTCTTTATTTTTTTAATAAAAGTATTTTGGACTAAAATTGACATATTTGAATAGTCATTTCAAAATTTATGATTTCTGGGTTGTAAAACCGGTCAATTAGCCAGTTTCGAACAAAGAGGTGCACTTGTTCCTACAAAACGAGTTAGGCTGCTTCGCAAGGGCTAGTCCAACCCCTTTGAAGTGTCCGAAACCCTACCCCTATCCTTATTCCTTCCCAATTCTGGCCGCTGGGTAGTGACGCAGGAGGGCGTGGTGGGAGGCGCGTACGCGGAGATGCTACCTGGCGGTCCTCTTGACAAGTGACTGCGACCTGACGTAAAATGACTTAAACAGGTAATGGAGGATTACTCCCGCGCAAAGGATTACGCCCCTTAAGGGGCTTAGAGACACGTTGCGTCAATATGTAGACGCAACAAATAAAATAAAATAAAAAAACAACAACAACAACAACTTCTGGCAAGATTATGTGCCCGGAAACGAGCCTTCGTCAACCGAAATACTAAATAAAGTCCATTTTAAGCGGAGTCATGACGCAGGCTAATATGAAAATTATCAAAATAATGTTAACACAATACATTCATTTAAAAATCTTGAAGGATCTGCGCACGATTTCTTGAGTTCCAGTAACCCTCCCCCACACTATACATAGTTGAATATGAATAAACGTATTACCTGCGCTCGTTGTCTTGATCCCTCCTTTCGCTGGATGTGGGAGGAGTGAGAGGTTGGTTATTTGGATGACAGTATTATCATTTCAAATCTGTAGCTCGTTTTTATTTTCAAAATAGTTTGTATTATATGGGAGTGAACTATCTGGTAATTACATTTTGTCAAAAAGGCTCGTGGCCAACATTTATTCTTAATTCAACTAATATTAGTAAAGGAGTGAGGGTAGGTATTCCTGGGCTCAAGAAAATGTGCGCGCATAATACCAACGAGCGTGGTTGGCAACATTTGAAAACTAGATTCATTCATTGTTAGATGTTTCCGGGCGACTCAACCGTTTTGCTCATTGGTCCCGTTAGTGTTGTGCATGTTAAGTTCCGGGAGGTGGCGATGTTCCTCCCTCAGTGGTGCGTGAGTTCCCCCCGATCTCTTCCAGCGGGGCACTGTCCTTCCCGGGCCAAGCTCTTAGTACTACTTGCTCTTACTACTTGTACAAGCTCTTACTACTTGTGTGATAGTGTAGTGCGTGTAAAGGATGTGCAAGGGGCAGGAAAAAGGAATAGAAGATCTCACGCTGGTCGTGGGCCGTTTGATAAAATACTGCTCCAGCATTCTCTTGGTATTGAACGGAGAAACCACGGAAAACTATCGATCAGAGCAGCCGGGCGTTAGAATTCTCTTCCACCCGGTGGAAGATCGATCTAGCTACAAAACTTGTACGAGTATCGAAAATCCACGACCGTCGAGTCTCGGAACCTTAGGACATCCCGGTCAGAGTCGCTGGTGAGGCAACGGCAATGCTGCCTCTAAGCCAACGCATTTGCTTTGAACACTAAAAATTTTCTCTCACTTTCAAAATTTGTATCAGCAAACGATCTATAGATTTCATTACAGAGTATTGCTGGTTAAATGACTCCCTCAATTCGCAAAAGGAGAGCTCAACAAAACGCGCGCGTAGTGAAGCTACATTAATGGTCAGAAACAAAACAAATGGCCATCTTAGCATTATTAGTTCATTGGATCAAGGAAAACACGAAAAATCGTGATCGAGATAGGAGGCCATTCGCCCAGAGGATGAGGTTTAATTCTTATTTCAGGCGTATCTACAGTACGGGCAACGTAAAAGCGACCCTTACAATTCAATGCGCTGTTGCCTCACATTACTACTCACATGATACCACCTACATGACAGATAAATGAAATCAAAACATTAACATTTACAGACAGGCAATGACACGTCTTGATATCAGGTTTATAACCTTCGCCAAAGCCGAACCTTACCGCCTCTGTGACTGCGTAAGATGAAAGGAAAACGCTGAACCCCGGCTGTGAGAAAGTAAACAAATCCTCGCAAGTTGATTGTTTCAGAGCAGGTCACATGACATACCACAGCACGTGACGAGAGAACTGTCAGAGTCGCTTGGGCACTGCTGATACTGTAGTTTTCACGGTACGAATGGTAACTAATGCAGCATTAAAAATCTTGTTTTTTATGGTCAGTAAAGTCTCTAATCTTATTGAAACAGTTATGCAGCGGAAAAAAATTACTTAGCATTTAAACTTGTGTAGTAGTTTTAATTATTTAATGTCACTTACCACGTTTTATAAAATAACGTGCATGTATTGTATGTGAATTTGAGTTGTTGATACTGACATTTGATGAGTCTGATCCCTTCGATATGTATTGTAATTATAGATTAATAACGCATGAAAATGCAGGTGCTCTGTACGTCCGTAAAAACTTGTAATATATGTAAGATAATATCAAATAAACTCGAAAAAATGAGTACCTTGTGTGTATATTCCCCATCGTTTCCACGCAACCTCATCTTGAAAAATGCGCAAAACTTTTCATTCACTGACCTTCGTTTCCTATTTGTTTCACTTTATTGTAGCACTTTCTGGCCAAAGAGCATGTCGAATGGGAACTTTCGCAAAATGTATGTTCTAGGTGTTACAAATAATTTTCTGAGTGTGATATATTACAGCAATGTCGCACTGCTTCACGTTATTGTCATGTTGGTCTCATTTTCAACGAATTACACCATGTTACATCGAGTTCTGCAGCCATTTGAAGACTTTATGACAGATTATGAATGACTGGCAAAGTGGCAGGTTTTTCGGAACTAGCTAGGTAGAATTCAGTCGTTGCCTGGAGGACAATTCTAGCAGCCGGCTGCTCTGATCGGTAGTTTTCCGTGTTTTCTCCGATGGACACCAGGCGAATACCGGAGTAGTGCCCTGAAAGAAGGGGCACGGACCTTATTGGAAGCTTAGAGCTGGCCCCGTCTGGGGCGGTGTCCCGCTGGTGAGAGGTACCTGGTTGGGAAAAATCCCCTAAGGCCGACATCGATCGGCGCGTGATCTCGCCAGCCAGCAGGGGCAACTCACCTCGATTCCTCGAAAATTCCGGAAGATCACTTCGAAGATCCCGTGATGAAGACGTGCCCTGCAATTACGGGACTAATGACCTTAGCACTTGACGCGTCCGGAATCGCTGATCAATCAACCGACGTGTAGGTCGGCGCCGCTCTCACCATCGAGCAGGGCAAGAACACCGACACTTCTCATTATGAAAAACCATGCACTACACGTACGTGACGAATGATCATACCAGGAAACAAAATAATAATTCGCTAGAATGCATAATACTGACCATTTTACTTTTTCGTATATGAAGTATAGAATCGATGTCGTGATTGTGGCGGAAATACACGGTCCGTCCCACAGAAAATGTGACTGATACGAAATAAAATAAAAGACGTTGGTTATTTGTAGTGTACATGCTTTTTTATTCAAAGTAGTCTCCTTGTCAGTCAATACACAACTGGAAGCTTTGGAAAAAATGTTCAAAACAATTCTGAAGTCAACAATTCGAATTGCCTGCCGGACCGTTGTCGTAGCCTTCTGAATTTCGGAAATCGTGTCGAAACTCCGTCCTTTCATCGCCATTTTCAGTTTCGAAAATAGCCAGAAGTCGCACGGAGCCAAATCCAGTGAATAAGAAGGGTGGTCGAGCGCAACGAGCCTTTTTTCAGCCAAGAATTGGCGGACGATCTTCCTTTTGTGTGCGCCGGAGTATTGTCATGCAACAAACACCATGCTCCGTAGTTGCGGTATTCGGGCATCAGCCGAACAATCCTGGCTCATAAACGAGTTAGAACATCCAAGTAGTAATGTGCATTCACCGTTTGACCTGTTGGAGCGAATTCTTTATGGGTAATTCCTTTGGAATCAAAGAAAATAGTGAGCAGTCTTGACACGACTTTTCTGCCTTCGCACTTTTTTCGGTTTCGGAGATTCTAGACCTTTTCATTCCGAGCTCTGGCGCATTGTAAGTAGCTCGTCCTGAAAACACCATGTTTCATCGCTTGTTATGATGCATGATAGGAAGTCTGGGTCCTTATCGGCCGATCGTTTCATGTCTTGGAGTTCCATTTGCAATATTTTTGATCGTCCGTGAGTGGGGCACAAAGCAACATCTTTTTGCCCAAGTTTTCAGTCACAATGCGATGCACAGTTGTTTTAGGAATTCCAATGAGCTCCTCATTTGATCTGGTAAATGTACAACGATCATTTCGACGAGTGTCAGTCACTTTTCAAACATTTTCTTCGACTCGTGCTGTCGCTGATGCTCCTGGTTTGTGTGCTGTTAATTTTGTTAAAACTTCACTAGATGGCGCTGTAGAACAAAACTAAATACTCATGCCAGATGCAACCCGCAACACTCTGCAATATATATATATATATATATTGCATTATATATATTGCAACATATATATATATATATATATATATATATATATATATATATATATATATATATATATATATTCTTTAAATCTATATTGTTAAATGAAGAGTTCTAGGGCATTAAAAACTAAAATTTTGAGACCGTGGCTTCAAAGAGAGACAGGAACAGAGAGAGAGAGAGGGGGAGGGAAGGAGAAAGTGGGAGATGAAGGGCAGAACAACATCTGCCAGGTTCCACTAGTTTATTTGTAAATGTCTGTCCCTCTGTAGAGAACATTAGTGCTTAAATCAATTAGGATTTGTATTCAAAATTGATATTCCTGTAACGATCTGACTGCATCCGACACTCTGCAAATTTGAAACGGATATTCTGGAGGTGTATTTTACATAAAGCCTCAAGACATTTTCAAAATTGTCTCAAAAATGGTACATTTTATTTCTTTAAATTATTTCCTAGAATGAAACGAAGTTCACTTATTAATGTGGCATGTGGCCGATTTTCATTGAAACCTATCTTGAAAATGGCAAAAGTCGATTTCTTAATCCCTTCCTATGACTATTAATGAAGCTGGAGATTTATTTGTGAATGAAATATGTTCTTAAAAAATATATTTTTAAATAATGTCATCTACATGTTTTTCAAAGTATGAGTAACTTTTGCATTATTTTGAGTGATTATGACAATAAAAAAAAAAAAAAAAAAAAAAAAACTAACTGGACGTAAACTGGAAATTGGAATCGCCCATGCCCCAAAAGGCTTTTCACGATTAATGTTAACAATTTCTTTTAATCTGAGAACTCCTAAACATGCATTATAATACTTTATCTGTACATGTATGAGGAAAATTACAATCATTATGATTTATGGGGAGATGGAAAAATATTCATTTTTGAAACAATTGTTTATAAAATATTGTTTCTACATAAATAAAAATAAAGTCTTGTGTTCATTTTAGCATCTCGTGCGAGGTAGAATGCAAAGCGTTTTTTTTTACACGGTTATGCTGGTATACCATATACATTTTAAGAATGATTAACTTATCCATCCTAGTTGGTATTATTTATCATTATTTAAATCATTGAACAAAAATCTCTACTCTGTTTTCTTTCTTTTCAGCCTGAGTGTAAAGTATCTGATGACATGAGATTTACTGCGTATAATCAGTATGTTCATAAGATGTTGTATAGATGGGGTCCAAATGTAAAAGAGATGATGGCAATAAAGAAGTATTTAGTGACACAAAGTGTTTCTTTCACTCATCCTCCATTGGTAAGTTCTATAAGGTATTTCATTGTGCTTTTTATCGATAAGAAAGATGGTATTGTAATTAAATAAATTTTGCAGATTGGAGGCATGGAAGTTGATCTTCCACGTCTGTATCAAACAGTTCAAAGTTTTGGTGGTTTAAAAGAGGTTATTGAAAAGAAACGTTGGCAACGTGTTGCTGATGGCATGAAGATTCCCAAGTCAGCACAAGATAGAGTAACAAAGTTAGACGATATATATTGTAAATATCTTCTGCCCTATGATACATTATCTCCAGGTAATTCATAAGATCTTTAATTTCCTGCAATTGTTGACAGATTATTAGTTTTAATGTCGCCAATATGTTAGTAAATTAAACAAAAATAAATTTTAATTTTGTGTTAATAGCTATGCAAACAGTGTTTCACTTCAATTCTTAATTATTTTGCCATTTCATAGTGTTTTTTAAATAATGTTTGTATTTAAATAATTAAGATATTACAAATAAGTTCATTAACTGTTGTTTGAAGAATTATCGGGAAAGTTTGTGTGATAATTGATTAAATGTGTTTTCAGGTGAAAGAGAGAAACTTCTTGATGAAGTAGAGCAAGAATGGAAACAGAGGCAAAGTCGACCACTTTCACAAGAAAGTTGTTCTACATCTGATTCCCCTGAGGATGAATCAGATGCAGATATTGCTGATGAAGAATGCATTGTCAAGGTATGATGCAGTGAAACATCCCTGATAAACCACCCCTATTCAATGACCACCTCTCTCAGTGACTGATTTTTTTTGGAATGGATACTGAAACTAGTATGTCTGTAAATTGTACCCCTGTTAGCAGACCACCTTTTTCCCTGTCCCACTAGCCACTCCTTTGATAACAATTTTCATAATTTTCCCATTTTAAGAGACCACTTTCAGGAAAATTGTAAGAATACAGAACACTGAATTTTTAATTAAATGAAGTCCTATAGCTCCCTATATACCAGTATTGCCCATCTCGAATATCTCAGGATGTCACTGGATTCAAATATCACTGGACACATATTTCACAAACAACATATTAGAATAATGAGATATTGTAAGCTATTTCACAAAATTCCACAATTTGTTGAATTAAAAAAAAAATGCAACAACTTGTGTCCAGTGCAATGTTAAGCCTCTTTACAATGAAGTCTTAGAGCATGAACAGTAAGTAAAGGTTCACTGAATTTGTCATTCACGCTTCCAATATATTTTTCAAATTATTTATCTTCTTTCATGTATGGCCTAAGCCCTTAAGTACTCACAATTCTATTCTAATTCAGTTATAAATACATCTTAATTTTCAGTAAAATAATGCAAATCAGTCAGCATGAAGGTTTCTGTCAAATTTCATTCATATCATTCTTGAATTCCCCGGTATTGTTTACAATTTCATTGTTTTGTGCCACTGGTAATGAGGTGACCTCTGATAACAAAATGTATTTTTATTGTTGCTTTTCTTCCACCAAGCAAGGAAGCTTTCCATGTGTTTCATGCTGTCAGTATTTCTGAAGTCCTTTCTTTCTTTCTTTTTCTTTCTTTTTATTTTTCTTTCTTTTTTCTTTTTCTTTCTTTTTTTTCTTTTTCTTTCTTTTTTTCTTTTTCTTTCTTTTTTTCTTTTTCTTTCTTTTTTTTCTTTTTCTTTTTTTCTTTCTTTTTTCTTTTTCTTTCTTTTTTCTTTTTCTTTCTTTTTTCTTTTTCTTTTTCTTTCTTTTTTTTCTTTTTCTTTTTCTTTCTTTTTTTCTTTCTTTTTTCTTTCTTTTTTCTTTTTCTTTTTTCTTTTTCTTTCTTTTTTTCTTTCTTTTTTCTTTTTCTTTCTTTTTTCTTTTTCTTTCTTTTTCTTTCTCTTTTTATTTTTCTTTCTTTTTCTTTCTCTTTCTTTTTCTTTCATTTTCTTTTTCTTTCTTTTTCTTTCTCTTTCTTTCTTTCTTTCTTTCTTTCTTTCTTAGGTTGTGTTATCATCACAGTGATAAGTTGTGATTGAATCCCTGTTTATTCCACTTTAAATGCTATTAAATTTTCTGCACGGTTAACCGTTTTCAGTAGTGTTTGATACACTCTTTCCCAATAAAATGCTTGTTTCATTATTAAAGATTACTTTTGGTTTTTATACAGGGGCGAAATATGCCTTTGAATGCCTTCTATCGAATTGCTCGCAACACAATGGCAATGTGGTTCCGGCAACCTGAACCATCAGCATCAGAGGTTGAACAAGAATTTTGGAAGCATGTGATGTCAAGAAACAGTCATGTATGTGTTCACTCAGGATCTATAGATTCAAGTGGTTGTGGTTATGGCTTTCCTTGTTCCAAAAACAGCCCTTTTGCACGACATCCTTGGAACTTGAAAGTTTTGACCAACAATAGTGGATCCGTATTACGATCAATAGGGCCTATTATGGGTAAGTTGTTATTAAATTATTGATGTGTAAAGAATGTGTAAATTTTGAGTGAGTATGCATACTGTGAAGGTGCATGTTTCATAATTTCTTGTAGTTATTGTTTAAGAAATAGTGATTTTGTTAATTATTGTACTTTAAACTTGAGCTCAAGACATTAGAAGAAAAAAATTGGGTTAGTAGTATCTCCTATGCGAAAATGTCTCTTACGTCAATGGACATAATTTATGGCAGAATTGCCTGTTGATTCCATTGTCGGCTGAGTGACACCCACCCCTTCAACTCGAAGGCTGGCCTCAAGGTGCCTCGCCCACTATGTTGGCTTCTGGACTTGTGCTGTTACCTAAGAACTGGTTTGAGCAATTGAGTCATTTCCCGCTTCTCCTGATGCTTCTTGTGACACTTCTTTCAAATTTCGGTGGTATCTAATATAAACATTTTTTTTAAATTTATCTTTCTTGCTTAAAGAGAAATGTATGTAATGGGGCAGGAGACAATATTGATATTTTGACCAAAAAAGTATTTTTGAAGGTCCCTGATTCTGAAAAAAAAAAAAAAAAAAAAAAATCTCTTGCGTAGCATTTTGCTTTCTCGTAAGCGTACTATAGTCTAAATATACGTTTTTGGAGATGTTTTTTCTCAAAGCTCTCACCAAAAATGTGTTGTTTTTTTTCCCTCGAAGTATGTCTATGAACGTCATTAGCACCATAATATCATGCATGGCAATGTTAATTTTTTCTATTCCCTCCTACAAATGTATTATTGAAGATAAAGATTTTGCGTTCATATTCTTTAAAATTAAATTTTTAAATAAGGTAATGTTCATTTTTTAAACTATGCGTAGTTTTCGAATAATTTTGAGAGATCCTTACAATTTTTTAAAAATCCAAGATTTCCCAAAAACGGCTCCAAATTTGTTGTTTAAATTGTTTGCTTCAAATAGAGCAAACTTCCCATGATAATATGGCATATGCTCGATTTTTATTAAAACATGAAATTTCGAAAGTCGCAAAACTTTAACTTTATTTTTGATATGACGAAGTTGCTAATTGATAAGCAGAAAGTAAAGAATTAATTTTTTTTCTATAAAAAGTAGCTGAGTAAACTTCAATCCACCAGCTCGAGCAAAAGGAAAAATTAATGTATTTTTCTGTAAATAACATCTGAGATTAACCAAACCCATCTTCACTAGTTCATATTATCTACTGTATGGAATAGATTATTGATTCCTTTTTGATGCGACTAACAGTGGTCAATTTTGGCGCCGTAGCTGGACCCAACTGAGTCTTCAAACTTGCATAATCCAGCTCATGAAGGGTCGAATGAGGTAGATTTGCGACCACTCAGGGAAGGACAGCAAAGACGTCCGCTGTCTTTTTACGAAGTGCCGAAAGGGTGAACTATTTCGACGTCTACGAAAGCTGCGTAGTAGCTAGTATACGAGGTAGAAATGTATGTAATTTTACATGGTGTTCAGTTTTATGATTTAATTCTATAATTGTATTTGTCAATTCAATGGCGTGAATGATTTGGCGGAGTGTTCACATTTCTGCGTTATTTTGGGGGCATGGCCCCAAGATGGATTAGGCCGTAAAATATTTTTGGATTGGCTGAGCTTATTTCGTTATTTTTATGGTTGTAATTGATTGTTCTTGATTGTGAGGTTGGATTTGTTGATCCGGACATCGTTACGAGATGTGGTGAGGGGGTGTGAATGCTGGCTGTTCATGTTTGTGTTGAGTAAGAGTTGTAAATATAGTGCTAGTCGTATTTTCGAAAATTACAAAACGTTATCATTTCAAAACTACAAAATTGAAAATAGCTATTTTTGCCTTAAAGTCTGTTTTAAAAAAACAATTATTTAAAAAAACAGTTATTTTAAAAAGTGTTTTTTTTAAAAACAGTTATTTAAAAAACAGTTTTTAAAAAAACAGTTATTTAAAAAAGTTATTTTAAAAAACAGTTATTTAAAAAGTTATTTTAAAAAACAGTTATTTAAAAAAACAGTTATTTAAAAAAAACAGTTATTTAAAAAAACAGTTATTTAAGAAAAACAGTTATTTAAGAAAAACAGTTATTTTAAAAAAGGTCTTATATGACTTTTTTAAACGAGTAGATTTCGCATAATTTGTATCTGAAATTTAGGCAATTTCTAAATAAAACTTACCGGGAGCGGTAGCTCAGTGCATCAACTGATGTCACTACAGCGCCTCTGACCGGGAGGTTCTAGGTTCGAGTTCTGACGGCGGCAGGATTTTCGACACTAGCTTTTCAGCTAGGTCGAATTCAGTCGCTGTCTGGAGGAGAATTCTAGCGGCCGGCTGCTCTGATCTGTAGTTTTCCGTGGTTTCTCCGATCAACACCAGGCGAATGCCGGAGCAGTACCCTAACAAAGGGGCTACGGACCGCGCGCGATCTGTCCTTCCTCTTCCTTGTCCTATCCTCTCCCCTTACACACACTTACACTAACATGCACTACACTACCACATATTCCGGGAGACCGGTCAGGAGATAAGAGCTTGTCCCGACTGGGGCGGTGCCCCGCTGGTGGGAGAGTCCTGGTTAGGGGGAAACCCCACTAGCCGATGGTAGGTCGGCGCCAGATCTCGCCATCCAGCGGGGGAAGATCACCGCCATCTCCCGAGGGAAAAAACATACACTACACTAACGGGACTAATGACCAGAGCAGTTGACGCGCCCGGAAACACGAAAAAATCAATCAATAAATAGAACTTTTTTCCCCTCAAAAACAGCTCCACATGTTTTTATTAAATTTTCTCGTATGTAACAACGGAATGTAAATGGGGACGTGAGGGGGCTGCTGAAATAATGCTAGCCTTATTTTCGACGAATTCTCCATACGGAGAATACACATACGTGCGTGTTGGAAATATTTGGTTGAGTCAATTTTTAATCGTCACCCCAAGTTGGAACCTCATTGCGTTTCTGTACCGTAATGGCATGACTGACAGTGAGCTAACTCACTGTCAGTCATGCAATTGACAGTGAATTAACTGACAGTGAGGAGGACCTGAGTTCGAATCTGAGTACGGAAAATAATTTTTGCTATTTGAAAACACTTTTCCATGTTCATGTTGCGGAGCGGTTGGAAACAATGCGAGAAAGTAAGTTGTAGCACCAATAGTTCCTATTGCAAATTGTCTGTAACAATCGCCCCGTCTCGTTAACTCTTTTCAGACTCTCCTCGTGCATGACTGCCGAAAGTCTGTCAGCATTTTTTACAGTCCCCATTCCAAATATTTCCGCTCTTTCCCAGTCTCTTTTCCTCAGCCGAGTGTCAGCCCCATAAAATAGCGCAGTCCGCACGAAATATTTCCCACTCTTTTTTTAAATTCCATGTCTAGAGAGAGATTTCTCTTCCTAATATTAAATTTTCTTTTTAAGTGTAATACTTTTTTCATATAGTGTAAACTGTTTCCACGTTCCAATAGTATGGTCGGCTGAGTTTAGCTCAGAGCCGGCAAGACTCCGACCGGGAGGTTGAGAATCCGAGTCCCGATGACGGCGGATTTTCGATACTAGTTACACACGTCGAATTCAGCCTCTATCTGACTAAAAATTCCACCAGCTCTGATCTTTAGTTTCCCGTGGTTTCTGCATCGATACACCGGGAATGTTTTAATTCACTACACTATTGGGGCTAATGGTCATAGCAGTTGATGGGTCCGGAAACATTGAAGTTCATTGGCGGTTCGTCAGGTGGTGATTGTGCAGTGCCACTTCACCAAAAAATAATAAATATTGTTGAAAAAACAAACACCTCTGTTCGGTGGTGAGATACAGGGTGCATGTATCAAACACGTACATTCAATACAGTTCACAATATATTTAATATACTCATTAGCAACCACAAAATGAAGCCCTGAAATAACTTGTTAAACTTACATAAAAACCAAAGCGTGGTTCATCGCCAAAAGTGACTTCTTACACATAGGCCGTAGCGTGACCCATCTGCTCATCGATTCCACTCTACATAATTATACAGTTCTCAAAATGTTTGACGCACAACGATCGCATCATTCATGCGACCGGTGGAGCAAAGCATGTGGAGCGCTCTTTCTCTCATGAGTGCCGAAGACGCACTCACTGCTGAAGCCGGATCACCGCCGCACCGACCCCGGAGCTCGCATATTTCGGCGCTGTCGCGAGAGCCGAACGCTGCCATGGCAGAGCGTGGCCCTAGTCCATCCGTCGCATACGCGCTTCCATGACGGCGCGGTGTTAAACATAAGCGCGCTTTCGTATAGGAGGAGTTGGCGCTCACAAAAACTCTGGGGTGAAGTTTACGAACGGTGGCTCTCGGCGGCATTCGTTCTTAATTTGATGAAATCTGTCGCCAACTAACAATTGTAAATTTTGATAAGTCTTTTTACCAACCATTCGGCGATTTGAGATGCACAACGAAACGTGTAATGGCAATGAATTTGGTGAGCTTAGTAAATATTGTGGGAAACGAAGATGTTTTCAGTGGTTTCGTCAACAAATGCTTGTACCTAACTATGTTCAGTGTCATTTATGCGTTGGACCGGCTCGAGTTCACATCGCAGGCAATCGCAGAACCTCATTTGTGATGAGTAGGGAAGCTTTAGGTATGACTTAGAAGTGTTCGGAAAAAAACGTACCTTGACATTAAATGCGTTTGACAGACTCAGGAATGTGCTATGTCGATTGCGTAGACCGAAGTCCACGGCGCCATCATGAATTTGAACACGCATAGCGAAGCGCCAGTTTGTCGTAAAGGGTGAGGTTGATTGCTTCGCTGACTCCACCCCTTGTGACCGACGTGAGGGTCCACTTCCCCGATTTAATTTTGACACGGCTGCCTATAGCGGCTGGCTATTATAGCGGGCTATAATAATAATAATAATAATAATAATAATAATAATAATAATAATAATAATAATAATAATAATAATAATAATAACAATAATAATAATAATAACAATAATAATAATAATAATAACAATAATAATAATAATAACAATAATAATAATAATAACAATAATAATAATAATAACAATAATAATAATAACAATAATAATAATAATAACAATAATAATAATAATAATAATAATAATAATAACAATAATAATAACAACAACGAATCTTGTAATAGAATTCTCTTGTAAATAGAAATCTTGTAAACCTGTGGATTACATATTCAATAGGTGTGTGGTTGAATGAAGTACTCATAATTTTTTTCCATACTGCTGTTTAATGATCAAGGTTGTGTTTCTCTTACATGCATTTACTGCCGTTAGTAAACTAATGAGCGAATATTGATTTGCTATCCACAATGGGAAGGAAGAGTGTTACTTGCCAATGTCATGTTGTACAATGGCCGTATGAATAAAAATGAGCATGTGCTCATCTTGTACTCGCGTTTTCTGATCATGCGCGTGGTAGCATATGAATAAAACTTTGAAGAATATTCTTTAGGAAATGAGTAAATTCTCAAACATCAGAAAATACTTTCTTAGGCTCACTAAAGCATATGGACACAGGACGCAGTTGACGTGGGCGAAAGGGTAGGTGCTATAATAGTTGATTTTGCCAAATCATTCAATGCAGTTCATCATAAACCACATATTGAGAAACTTTTCTTATCGAGAATAGATATAATTGGGGTGGCATGGATTAAAGAGTTCCTTTGAAATAGGAATAAGATAGTTCGAGTAGGATACCAGTTTTAGAATGTCAGCGATTCAAGAGTTTCGTAAGGATGTGTAATAGGACCTATTCATAGAGTTCGAAAATGACCTCTCACTTGACTTTCATTTAAAAGTATTATTATTTGCGGACAATTGCATGATATACGGGATAATTAAATCAAAGGACGATTAAAATATTTTGCAACATGACTTGCGATATTGGGACCAAATAAATTGTATGGAAATTAATGGTTCGAAAAGAAAAGCAATTACATTTGGCCTTGGTCGTAATTACACTGTAGCTGATTACTATTTGGGTAATAACATCATTCTGCGAGTGTCGTAGGGTATGTATGTTGGTAAACGCAAAAGAATTAACGTGTACATCTCTTCGCCATCCTATTATGGAATATAGAGTGACTTGTTATAATCCAAATAGACTTTCTCACGAAGCAAATCTGTGAAGAATTCAAAAGAAAGCTTTGAAGCCCATGTACGTTAAAACACATTAAAACAATCATGGTAATCGATCGAAATAAAGAAAGCGAGGCCTGTGCTTTGTATAAATCATAAGTATACCAACGGCTTGGCCGGAAATTCAGAATAGACTGGTTCTTTACTGGTCTCCCAATGTATGTGGTGCACATAGTGTGTGAGTGTAGGGGGAGGAGGAGCAAGCATGGGAAAGGGAATATCTTGGGAGACTTTTGTCATTCAGTACCTAGGGTGCCGTGGACCGCCAGGCGTACCTCGCTGACGGCGCATGTGCTGTCAACAGGACAGCTGTGTTGTAGAACCCTGCAGACTCTGGCAATTTCGATAGAAAGATTCTAAGAATGTTGATAGGCGAGGAAGGGTGTGAGACTACCTTTGGCATCAAATTCAAATATCATATAGTAGAAAACTTTTTGATACATTTTTTTACCATTGAAACATAATTACCTTGTCGTATAATGAGAAATGAAAAAATAAAAATTAAAAAATCCCTGACTTCTAACAAATTTTGCTGATTGTCCCTGACTTTTTCCAGATCAGTGAAATTCCCTGACTTTTCCCGATCTTCTAAAAATTGGCCATTCCATAAATAGAATTGGTTGTATGTCAATCCATTTACGGGGTTGCCAGATGGTTTAGAGACCGTCGTCCCCTAATATCACGTATCAATTCCTCAAATTGTCAGTTTAAAAAGGAGCAAATCGGGAATTGATCATCTTTAAGGAAATAAAATATATTATGGACCCCTCTTAAAATTTTCATTCCACCCCCACCCCCCATGAGCGTACGCCTGTGAAGATGGTGAGTCCAACTGGGAATGACTCAAGTGTCACTAAAAGCATTTGCGATAGGAATGACTACTGCAGGTGTTCTCGGCTGTTCAACTTTCTGGAGCACAATATGCGAAGCTCTCAGCTGAAGCATTCTGGCTCCTTCACATGGTGGAACGTTTCGGCTACGCACTTCACAATCCAAAGGAAATTGTTGTCATAGCAACTACCATGTAATCTCGCTTTGATCGCC
Source organism: Teleogryllus occipitalis (assembly GCA_011170035.1). Classification (NCBI taxonomy): domain Eukaryota; kingdom Metazoa; phylum Arthropoda; class Insecta; order Orthoptera; family Gryllidae; genus Teleogryllus; species Teleogryllus occipitalis. The sequence goes on along the minus strand of BLKR01009106.1, from coordinate 17,055 downwards.
AAGCTATGCAATGAAGATATTCGGCAATGCCCTAAAATCGCTTCTCCTCGCACGGCGGAGCCGGGAGGTACGTGTTCGTTCTACGCCTTCTCTCGCCAGGGCACGGCTTCGATCCCGGCTACCTCTCATTCCTTTTCCCCAGCACTTAGCAACTGCAACGCAAAGAGGCTTCCGTTGAAGCTGTGGAAGTGGTAGTGGCAGTGTCTTCTGTGGGGAAAAGTCAAGATTTTTCTTGCCCCTCTACAACAAATTAAAAATTTAGTCAAATCTATAGATGCCATCGCGGTATCTTCCTTTGTAAAATACAGAGAAGTCAAGTATTTCGTTGTCACTGCTGTGTATCATAAACATTCCGGAAAAGTCAAGAAAAGAGAGGGATAGCCTCACAGAGAGTATCCTTTGTACGATTTTCTTGAATTAATAGAACACCAAATGCTCTTGTTGTAGCCTTTATGTTTATATCTAAAGATTTTTATGTTTATTTGCATTGCTTAATATTAGTTTGAGCAAACTTCATAACTAATGTTCAATTTTAAATGTAAAAGTATGCTCACTGGCATCTTTAAAGAGTTTACATTAGAAACTGCTTATTTTGTTTGATGAAACTCCCGATTCTAGACATACACTAATACCGCAAATATTTTGTGCATTACCCTAGACGTTCAGAAACTTTTAAAATTTATGTGAGAATAAACATAAAAGTGAGAAATACCTTTTTTCTGTACTTATTTGTTTGCTATTAATGTTCCTTTGTGTCTTTTATAGGTGTAACAGTTCCCACTCTCCATGTAGGTATGCTATTTACAACATGTTGTTGGTATCGAGATCCACATGGTTTGCCATGGATAGAATATCTGCATACTGGGGCAAATAAAATATGGTAAGAAGTGACTAGTATAATATTTTGTTGTATTCTGCTGTATAAAGCAAATATGATTATTGTTCAGCCTACATGAGCAAGTGTTATATATGTGAATGAATGATTGAGATCATTTTTTTGTCACTAACTCTGCGAGGTACCCTGCACTGCCAAACCATTATTTATCACGTTCATCTATTTAATAGGAAAAGATGTGAATTATAATGGTAATGTGAAGGAGAAGTAATTTCTTTACTTTGCCCCACTCTATGTTCCACCCCACCCACGACGAAAGACTGATTCAGAGTGTATGCTGCAGTTCCATAGGTAATAGCAGAACAGGAATCTAAGGTTGAGCCTTTCGACATGTGTTTTTGATATGATTTATACTTCAGGAAATATTCCATCTGGTTGGCTGAGATACCTCTGCCAAAGAAAACAAACTCCTCACAATTTCAACACCTGAATCGAAATCAGTTTTGCTGTTCCAGAGATTACCCTGGACAAGCAGACAATCGCAGAAACAATTGAAATTTAAAACAATTGAATATTTTTCGAATTTTTATATCATACTAGTGGCCCTAGCAATGCTTTGCTGTTGCTATATATTACTCTTTATCCGCAACCGGTCACGTGATTCTTAATCACGGTTTACGCTACACTCTGCAAAAACTTTAATAGATGAAAGACTATTGTGAGTATGGGTTTGTTCTATATCCTGCTTTGGACATGGTCGTCCAGTATTCTATTGTTAAAACATTCTCCCTCAAGTTTGGGCATGCATTCGCTATGGAGAAATTTAATTTATTTATACAAGATAATGTTCAAGCAATAATTGTGACCAATATTTTACAATCGCAAGGATAGGATATGGAGCGAAGATGCTTGGGAAGACTTGAGGGTGCGGCGGGTTGCATAGAATTTCTGTTCAGAGGCACTTGAGTCAGCAAACAAACAAACAAACAAACAAACAAACAAACAAACAAAAAGAAGAAGAAGAAGATAAAATCATCAACGTGCATCTATGTGCAAGAAACATACACACATTCCCATTGTACTATGCCTATATTCTTTGTGCAGAAGCAAGCAATAAGTTGGCAAAGTTTTATTGCAATCGGATGAACGGTACGGTAGCACATAAAATGCAAACATTGATTTTTATGTATTAGATAAGTAACTATAAGAGATTTCAAAACGGCAGTTATTTTGAAATCATAGATAGGCACTCCAATTTTATTGATATACCTTAAGTTGAATTATGAAGACAGGTGGCAAATTAATGGTTTTAGCAAGATTTGATAATAAAGATAGCGTTACAATATTAATTTCTACTATGTGATCATACTACTGCCATATTAAGTACTACCATACAATCAGTTACTATCCCTCCTGTCACTAACCCTCCACTTCTCCAGCTACCTGAAACAGAATGGAAGGCGTTTTTAATGTCTCGATTCATTCTAATAGGCATGGGAAGGTATGGGTAATGCACATACCCAAAAAAAACAGATACATTTATTACAAACAAATTTAATTTGAATTCAAATGAAAAAGCTTAAAACAGGACCAAGCGAGACTTCATCACCCTTGTGTCGTGCCAGGGACCTCTAGGGTGTCTCCCAGAGAAGGAGGCGCCCGCCATGGAGCACTTGAGGCCCTGACACAGCTCTCCATGACTCCTGCGTTCATTGTGTCCTCATAAGTCGAGTTGAGGAGACAATACAAAATAAAATCTATTTACTTCAAAATCAACACAAAACAAAATCGCATTAAGATTAATAAATGTCTCCCTCAATCCGCTACTCTAAAAACAAATGCAAATACTCCACAAAAGTCTTTCATACATCATTGTGTCGAAAATTTATTAAATCCCTATCCATTCCTATTTCATATTTCTTTTTATATTAGATATTAATTCTGCAATTGTGTCGTAACTTGGTTGCAGAATATCTTAATTTTACCTGCAGTAAGCTTTCATTGAGTAACAATAAGTTACAAAAAAGTAATTAAATAAAAAAAATAATAAATAGTACATAATTGCACTGCACAACACTTAACTATGACACATTTCTTCCGCATTCCTTTCCCTCTTCATAACAACACTGCGCTGCACTACACTGCACTGCACTGCACTGCATTGCACTGCATGAATAGTATGATAATAATAATTAAATAACAATAATACTATTACAATTACTACTAATACTAACAATTAAACAACTTAATAGGAAATACTACTAATTTAGCAGTAGAAACTTAACATTGACCTAAAATATAATTAGCTAGAAAGCTAATTTATTTTTAAACGTGCTCAAGCTTTAAGGAAAGGGTTCTAAGATTGTCGTAGGCAAACTGTTTGTCTCTAATAGGTCGGTTGGTAAATGAAAATTTCCTGACGTCCATTTTCTGTATTCTTGTCTTAATTTTGTGCTCGTGGTCTGCTCTACCGAAGTATGTAGATTTTCCTAGACTGAGGTGGATTTCATTCCAAGCAGGATAGCTTGTTTATGCTGTGTACATGGCATGAATCTCAACTTAATCCGCCTCTTTTCTAGTGACTCCCACTCACCTCAATTTTTGAACGATGCTCTGCGCTGGACCTTTTCTAGATTACCTTGCTGCGATATTCTGTATGGGTCCCAACATACCGCACCATATTCTAATACATGTCGCACTAGTGACATATAAGCTAATTCTTTACCTCTCACTGTACTCTTCTTTAGGATCCACATAACGAAATGTAGAGGTCTCCAGGCTCTCTCCACAACAAAACTTATTTGATTTTCCCAGCTCAATTTACTGTCTAATTGTATTCCTAAATATTTGCAAGATGTGATTTGAGGTATGACATTTTGTTCAATTTGTACACACTGTCACCATAACTTTGACTCCTACCAAACGTCACCTACCCTACATCTGCTTCTCCACCTACATCCCGAAATAGCATCCCAAGCCAAAATCAATGTCTACAGGGCGAGGTGTCTGCATCTCTCCAGTCAAAAATCACACATTTCACATGTCCGTTCAGTAACATGCAACAGCACAATTAAACTACAGTACTTCAGTCTACTCCCCTCTCTTTTCCTATGCCCGCTTCAGCAGCTCCAAAATTTTTCAGTTGTTTCTCTGCGTTTCATTGCATTATTAAATGTAAGCTCTGCGTCATAGTAATTGCATGAATACAGAATACTTTAATGAAACGTAACAATATCCACATTTGAAATTTCTCGCTAGAATTTGTTCCGTAATCAACTTCAAATTAATAAGGCCTTTGTAGAACACATTCAAGCTGCCTTTTCATATACATTTGCTTACCCAGTCATAAATAGGCATTTCTGAAGAGTGGATATTTGAAACATGACATTTTCGGTTTTCTACGTAGATTCTGGGGAAATCGTTTTTTAAAAGTACATTTTCCTCAATCCAAACTGTTGCCTGATAAATTTAAATTTATAAGAAATAGTACGAACATTTTTGTGAATGGAGTAATAATACAAATTTTAAGCAATGTTCTGAAACTTTTAAAACAATGTCCTGTTCTCTCCGTCTTTGATTAGACATCCTCATTTTTATACTACCCATAAAAATACTGATGGTTCCAGGTTATCAGTTAGGTCTTCGCAACCATCTCCTCCACCACGTTTCCCCTCCCGGTACTATACTGAGATTTAAATCTTCTACACAGTCGTCCCTTGAGCAATTGCAATTCATATGAAATTCATGCATACCTTTCCCTTACAAATAGGATGAGTCAAATACTATAGTAAACAAATGATAAATGAACGTGAAATTTCTGTAGTCAAAAACTATTGTAAAAAATTAGTAGTACTCAATTTAAACCTAACAATATTTCAAATAATCGTGTAACTAATACCATTTGTGTTTATCGATAGTATCTATTTAATTTAAAATAAACTATTATTTGTCTAATGAATGACAACTGCACTGTCTCACTGTCCGAAGGCCTGCCTAATAACATATTAGACCGGTAGTGGACTTCGGTAGTGGCATGGCACTTTGTGACCATGACACCATGTGCTTTGTCCCCCGGAATCTGAAGTAACATCAAGCATGAAACTGAAGCAAGCAGTCTAGCGTCTCCACCGCCAGTTGTCCCATGAAGGACCTGACCTTCATTTCCGCAGTGAAACTGAGTGGCACAAGTTCATCAGTAAGGTCCCCATTCTGGGTCCGCTACCTCCACCTGAAAGGAGACTTCTTCAATTATGACCTTTGGCCGACTATTTTTTCCAAGCTGCCTAATGTTGGAATTTGTGGCACTGAGGGAAGAAATTAATATCCAGGACGTAGAATCTCCTATGTTCATTGTGGCCGAGGTTCAGCGTTTACTATAACCGAATCGTCTTAGTGTTTTTTTGTAATGTAAGTGAAACAGGACCAGTAACTTAAGTTCACTATATTCGAGTTCACTGCAACCGGAGTCAACTGTAAATGTTGGGTATTCGGCTAGTCTTCCGATAAAGTGTAAACAAAAGGTGAGTAGATACTTTTCCTGAGCAGTGTATATTTTATGGATATAGTGTGAAACTTGCTGATTCTAGAATTAGCCTTTTAATGTTCACGTTATCCGAAGTGGGTGGATAAAGTCTGTAGTAGGAAACCTTCTGAAGCATATTTCAGATGTTTGAAGAATATCTCGGTCGGATGAAGTTCACACTAGATAACATGAGGTGGATACAGTAGGACAATGGCTACTTTCCGATGACAAGGAATAGCAGATAGAGAAGTTTCCTGTTTATAACATACCTAAGGCTAGTTCAAAGATGGGTTATTTTACGTGACAAGGCTCAGGCAATCGAGCCTGCTCTTCTGCTTGACCACGTAAATTTCGTTATGCTCCTTTCGGCATCTAGCAGCGAAAGGAGGCATCACTGGGCGATGAAACAGGTGATTAGAATTTAGGTCAGAGATTTCTTTTAGATTTGAAGTAGTCTTTTACATGCAGTAAATATACAACATGGAATAGCCGGCTAGTGAGGTGTGTTGTCAGATTTAAAGATAGTGACTCCCTAAGGTTGAAAGCTGAAACGAGAGGGGGACATTGTCATCCAATTGAAGCCTCAGTACCACAGATTTGTCATAACGAAACTCCCGATTGGATAGCCGTGTCTCAGCTGATATTTGCCAAACGTCACTATATCTAAATCATACAATGGACATGGCAGCAGCTCAAGTGGCAAATTCACACTAGAGGAAGTGCACAACAACCTTTTACTCTTGAATTACTTTCTGAATCACTCTTGTATGTTTATGTGAATTAATTAGAAAGCTAGTTATGATTAATGTGTAATTAATATAATTGAATTTTCAGGTATGGTGTACCAGATTCTTACAGTTTTGTATTTCAATCTGCTATGAGCAAATTAATACCTAGGTATTGTAAGAAGAAAACTATTTGGCTACCATCAGACACTGCCATGGTGCCACCGTCTCTTCTAGTCAAACACGGAGTTTCATTATGCCATACTGTTCAAGAGCCTGGACAGTTTATAATTGTTTTTCCAAGAGCGTTTACATCAAGTATTTGCACTGGGTATCTTGTCTCTGAAAGTGTGTACTTTGCTCAGCCTCATTGGCTCTCAAGAGCTGAAGAAGTGTTCAAGGTAAAATATTCTATGAACTATTATGGTTTGTAAGAAATAGTAACAAGTTTTAGTCAGAAAATTATGTTTTACTCATTTGTTCGTATATTTTTTGTTAAAATGCTCTAAAAAATACTACAAAGACCAGTTTACATTAGTAAAAATACTTTTACACATTACCCATAGTGGAAGAGAAAACATTTAAATGGTCTAGCCCAGCTTTATAAAACTAGAGGGGCTCCAACAGCACACTTCTCACATTATGGGGAACTGTTATGTAATATAATATTGCAATTTCTGCCGTCACTTGAAAAAGTCCAAACAAATTCAAATGAAGCATCTGTGGTACTTATCTGCAATTGTTTTGATAGACACAGTAACCCTTTTGTACTTCTTCAAAAGATAAAAACATGAATAAATTTCAATTGTTACAATATTTGCAGCATATTATATAAACAAGCAAAGATAATTTCACATAAATTAAACATCAAGAACTGAAGGACATCCAATATATTGTCTTATGAATGCTTATACTGGGTGAGTCATGTAACTTTAGCACCACCTGTAATTTTTGAATGATTGAAGTTACTGCAATGCAGTTTTCACGGAAGTGCCTGAGGGAATGGGGCTAATTGATAAACGCAACAGTCCACCAGCCTAGGTCACACAGCGCTCTCCCTGGTAATGCACACTTGGGGCATTACAATATTTGTTGAGCAAGAGTCACAAAAAATCAAAATTACTCAAAAAAATGCTTATCTAAACATGACAATATGTGTAACATAGCATTCGTCTTGTTATGCTCGTCATTATAAACTAAAAAAATATGTATAGTTCCATTTGGAAAAACAGTTGCCTCAATATCTCGTAAAATACAACTGATAAAATGGAAATGAATGTATTATGTGACTAGCCGCATTCCCTCATAAACTTCTGTGAAAACTGCATTGCAATAACCGTTCAAAAATTGCAGGAGGTGCTAGTTATGTGACTTACCTTGTATATATAGTATGAACGTGAGGTGTCATTACCATCATACGCAAAAAAAAAAATTAGTCTTTCTTGTATATATATTCTTCCTGACTTTAATATAGTTGAATGTACCATTTTATTGAATATGGTGACATTGTAACATTACCATTCAGTAAATTAAGCCTCCTTTCTCTATCGCTATCCCATCCATGCTGCCATCCTACAATAAAATTCTTAGAATAACTTCTCAAACAGCCAAATTGCTGCATTGTATGGCAATGCCGCATGAAAGATAATCTTAAAACACTGGTAATAAATAACTATTACTAGTTAACTAATTAAATAACTCCTTATGATTATATAACTCCCAAAAGATTCTACCAAATTCAAATATGCAATTTCGAAAATTTGAAAAATTACCTTCAACTACTCATATTTTTAGAAAGTTGAACCTTACCTTTCTTAATGAACTGATTTTTTAAAGCAGATATCAGTTAACAAAAAATACCTATCATCAATATTGTACTTTTTCAATGTTAAATTTTTTTTTTCTTCTTTGAAATTTTTAAAATTTCAGAGTACAACAAAAATGTGATCAGCATCAGTTTCTTTACCATTTTTTCCTATATATGAGGAGGGGGGGAAATAGGGCCATTTTAGAGAAATAAAATTGAAAAGTTTATAAATTGCCCATTTCTCACAAATTGCACAAAAACTACTCATATTTTGGAAAAATTGAACATGGGCTTATTTCAAGATATGGTTTTGATAAGTAGATTTCAGTAAGGAAAATTTTTCTATCTTCATTATTCTAGCTGTAGGTACACTCAAAAAAATTTTTAAACTTTTGCTATTTTTGGAAAATCAGAGAAAATTCAACAAAAATGAGACCTGTACCATTCTCTTAAATGTCCTTTACAGTATCCAGCAGCAAAATTTAATAAAAAAATTTGGAGTCATACTTTTTTAAATGTCCCAGGGACTTCATATGAAGTTCCTCCAAAATTAATATATTTGTTTCAAATTCAAGGGGCCACTACATCAGCCAGATCAATTGTGGAATATCAGTTTTGTTCAAAATCCTACTTTCAGTTTAACCACTATGGTGTAGCCACAACATGCATTGTTGACAAACAGATGGACAGAGGTTTTGCCATCAATCGATTTTTCGGTATCAAAGACCTGCAAAACATGGCTTCTGACTACACAATATGTTAGAGGAAGTAATACAGCCAAGATTTGTGACGTTTTTCATTACCAGGGTCTGGCAATAAGAGTTTTTCTGTGGAAAATTTGCCGTTTTTTTACGCAGCATTAGAATACTTTCTCTATACTGTATAAGCTGAACTTAACTGAGTTGGTGTTACGAAGCTGACTCCTAGGTGGAGCTGTAGTTCCCTCCAACAAATGCAATTGCAAAAGCTTATTTGCTTCCTTTCACACTCTTTGTCATTTTCACTCAAGTGAGACACTCTCTGTCCATGACTGTCCTCTTAACTGCCAGTTGTACGAGTTCCAAATGATAATGTGGTTCATTTTGTCATCCAAATCATTGACATGCAGTATGACTATACTGTCTACTATTTCTTTATGTCTACAGCACATCTTTCATTGTGCAGTAAGACACAGAACTGAAAATATAAAAAAAATTGAACACTAACTGAAAGGGAAAGTACTTCGGTTTTCAGCTGCTATTCATCTTTTAATGTGCCCCGAGACAAGTTCTATTCAATTTAGATGAGGGAGGTAAAGGGGTAGGTAAAGGGTTATTTTGTCAATTTTTTTATAATAAAATCAACTTGTACATTGCAGTGACACAAGAAATAGATGAGCCAAAATTTATTTGACTAGTACCCCCTTAAAAGTTCCCAACTCCTGTAAAAGTGGGATTTTAAAAATCATCATTGGGTATTGTTAGTGCCTGCCTCGTCTGCTTTACAATTTTTTAAAGAAAATAGGCTGTTTTATGCAATAAATTTAGAATAGCTTGTCCTAGAGACACGTTCATTTTACTTTCCCGACCAAATACTAAATGGTATAAAGAAAGTCAGGTAACACGAAGAAGGTAAAAGAGAGAAAGGAAGTCAGGTAAGAGACACACTGTTACCTGAAAAACACATTTTGTGCGACTCCAATACCAAAAAAACAAATTATTCTGGTACCTATGTGTACTACTTTCTTGTATACGTGGTATAGTGCAAATCCACATTTTGGGGACATCAATATCTTGAATCTGAAAAAGTTTTTATCTGAACGTCAGTCTATCTGTTCATTTGTGAACAACAATAGCTCCTAAACCGTACATAGGATTTTCATCAAAATGGGTATTCCCTGATCAGTGTGGGTGGTGTTTGGCCCTTCAGATTTTCTTAAATCTTGGGAGAATTCTTTACAGGGTAGGGCATTTTCAAACTTTTTTTAAAAGTGACTCCAAATATGTTTCATTAAATTCGTAACTCGAATAGAGCATAGTACGCTTTTACAAATGATCCAGGTCTGATTTTCAGTTAAATCTCTGCATTTTGGAAAATTGCAAAAGTCAAGCTTTCGTTTTAATGCTTCAGGAGCATTGTTTAAGTTACAGTTAAGCAGCACTTGGGTGTGTAATGGATAAGGTCTATGCTCACCTATCCATTGAAGTTTGAATCCTAGCAAATATTTTTGAATTGGGGAAGTACTTTTGCAGGTTCAGCATTATATCACCAAACTTACAAATAATGCAAGAAACTATTTGCTGTTGTAACAAAACTAGGTAGTTTTAGTTTTGTAGAGAATGTTACTATCTGTAACATCTTGTTCAGACTTGTTTGACAAACGCTTGTTCTTTTTAATATAAATAAGTTGATTGTTTTAGTACCTCATTATTCCAGTTCTTTGAAAGGTTCAACTTTCCTACACATTTTTTTCTCTCTTTCTCTCTCCCTTCACATTAGATAAATTCTCAGAATTTAAAAAAAATTGCAAAAGATAGCATTGATAGTAAATTTGTATAAATCTATTACTTTTAAATCATCTATACCGTTCAATTACTCTTCCCAAACAATGTATGTTCACCCTTAGTTATTTTTATGAAATTAAAGAAATTATCTTTAAATAAACTTATATTTGAATCAGAAATTGTATTCTTCAGGATATTCAAGACAGCTGTGAACCATCCATGTTCTCCTTGGAAAGGCTGCTCTTCAGTATTGCTTCTGATACTCGTTCTCACATCGATGTTTTAAAACAAGTAAGTTCAATATTCAGATTAATTTTTTCTCATATTCATTGATGTTGTACTATCATAATCCTTTACTATTGAATTTAATTTTTCGTACATTCCAAATAGGTATGCAATTTCTAATTTTGTAGTCTCGTGCAGAGGTAAACAGTTGTTAACTTTCAGGGATGATGTTATGAAAGAATTAAGGCAGATACAATACAAGATAAGCAACATCAGCCACGGAATGTCTTCCGCTGTTCATAAATGTTAATATCTTGAGTTTGGTCAAAGTTTTACTTGTCTTGTTACAATTTATGTCTTGTTCATAAATATGAAGGGCTTGGGTCTGTGACAAAATGAGCCACACTTCAACCAAAATTAGAAATATTAACATTTACTAATAGCAGGAGATATTTAGTTGTTGGTGTGGCTTATTATGTTACTGCCCTAAAGCCTTTATGTATGGAAGGTCTCACAGAAAGTTGTTTTGTTTTTTTATTTATTATTATTATTATTATTATTATTATTTCAAATTTTATTTGAATGAAAAGAGTTTGATTACTTATTTACTCTTACACATATTTTCTCAAACAGAGAAGAAACATTTGGCTACATTATTTCAAATATTACTACATGTTTCTCCTCTTACTGACTTTTTTGATCAAGCTGAAAAAGACACATCTTGCAAACAATAAATAAATAAAAACTGTGAAAGAAATCATCAATTGAGAGATGTGTGATATTGAAATATTCAGTCTATACAAATATAAAATGCAACAACAGTTGTCACATTAATTAAAAGTTGTATAGGTTGAATGTAAGACTACAGCTCTCTGAAACCCACTCTTCATACTTGATGTCATGAATTACTTTTGAAATGAATTTAAATTGTCAGTGATAAATTCTTTATTCACAACAGTTGTATTACAAAATACAGCTGCAGTAATTTTAACTATCAAAAGTGCAATGGTAAGTTCAAAACATTATCTCTTTTATCTCTCTAGTACATGACGGAAGTTTGTAACATTCATTATTCTGAGTCACCATGTACAATATGCTGAAGAAAGTTGGCAGTTTTGTACCATTTATAAGAAGCCATAGGCACAAAACCCTGTATGTGTACTTCATCTTTGTTGGGAATCACCCGTCTTGCTTTTAACAGATTAAGGAAAAATTAAAGTTAGCTGTTATTAATATGGGGAAACAGGAAATGTAATGTTACCCACAACAAACCTCGGAAATTCATTGCTAACTCTGAAACAATGCTTCCAAAGCTCTTAAAATCAGGTTGATGTATTCGTAAAGGGACACAAGTTTTCTTGTCCTGAAATCTACAAAATTAGATGGTTTTTGAAGTTCTATTACATTTTAGGAGGGTACCCCCACTCTGTAGTAAAGGTTGAGAAAAACATTCAAAATAGATTTCCAGCATGTAAGTATTTTCACTGTTAAATAAAAACTAAAAATACACACAAAAATAATGACACAACACTAAAATATTATTTACTTTCAAATGCACCATTATTGCGAATGAGTACATATTTAAATGACATGATGGATTTTTCGATTATGCAACAATTACAATTTGTACAAGTCTTGAGATGTCAACTGTGAGATCTTAAATAGTGATTCTTACATTTTTGATATGTAACTATTAGACTTGTAATTCTTTCTATGTTGGACGGTTGTCCATTTTATGAAATCAATCAATCTATGATTTACAAGGTGTGAAATATTTCACATGGGTCCAACCAAAAGACTTTCTTTAATATCAGTATTGCCCTTATATTTGGGTAAATATGGTCCATTCCATTGTTTTAATTTTGTTCTGTGTGTACATCTGTCCATTCTTCTAATTTTCATTATGTCATGAAAAATTTCTTGCGATGTTAAAAGAGACATTTGTCTCTTATAAATTAAAACTTAATATTTCTTTTTAAGGTTTTCAGTTAACTCTGATGGCTATTTATGCTCTGTGATCATCTAGTTTTGTTTGTTGTATAGTTTCTTTGATTTATTTTGGTTATTATTTGATTAATGGCATGACTGAACTTTTCTGTTATTCTTGTGGGTCCTAGTAAGACATGGATATTAAGACTTCTTATTGTTGTTGTTTTTTTGTTTAATTATTTGTTGTGTGTATGTTTAGGTTTCATTTTTATTCTAGTTTATTTAATAGCTCTTCGAATTTTGCCATGGAATATCAATCATTATCAGAATCTGGGGTTCTCTATTTTCCTATAATTTTAGTAATTTCTTTTTCATGTGTCAGGTACTTCAGATACTTCTGAAACCAAACTATATTTATTTTCCCCTTTAATTTTTTTATATACCTTTTTTGTTGTTGTTGTTGTTGCTTCTCCAGATCCATCCTTCTCTACAAAATTGTGATGCTAGAGTGCATATTTCCAGTTTGTATGTTTTAATTTCTTTTATATTTCTCCAATTCTCAGTAAAAAATATCTAAGCATTTATATCATCTAAAATACTTTCTATTAACTCACACTTACTACTAATATGTTGTGTAGTTTGGTGGATAAACCCTCAGGCTATTTGTTTCTCTCTAACAACCACAGGATCTATCCTATTTTTTTTGTGTACATTTTCTAATTTCACTCTCTGTTGTGGTCATCGCATAAAATACTTGTCTTGAATTTTGATTAAGCACTTTGAAGTGAGTTAGAGATACATCGAAAAATATAATTTTTAAGTGAATCTTTTTTTTTTTTTTTTTCTTCCTTTAGAAATTAGAACGTTTTTTAGAATGTCACTTGCGGCTTCTTTCTATGAATAGATATAAAACTGTGATCAAAAATGTTTTGCTGTTGCATTTTTTGAGCATTTAGTAAATGTTTTTTATTGTATATCTTTTGAATCACTGAAACAAACTGTACCCTTTAAAAGGTTTGTTTAAAAGAACTTGTTTTAAAATTACTTAATGCGATAAATATTTCGTAAATTCCATATATTCTACATATATCCCATTAATGTCTGCAAAAATATTGTTTTTCTCTACGAATTGTGACTAATTAATTGTAAGATTTGTGAAAAAGTTGGATACTCCTGTAGCCGTATAAAAAGAAACAAAGACCTCTCCTAAAGAATGTTGAGATGTTGTTTAAGAACTCTTTTTGTTTTGTTTAGGTATTACCAATGATTTTGAGCATAAAGCAGAAGGAGGTGAACAACCGAAAATTACTTAATAGCATAGGTCTTAAAACATCTGAGCGGCTTCCACTTCCAGATGCTAATGTAAAGCGACGTAAAATACGACCTGCTCAAGAGGAAGAAGGAGATTATGAATGTGAAATTTGCAGAGCAAATCTCTTTGTTTCCTTGGTAAGTACTGATTTGTGAGCAAGGAATATTCAAATGTCTGATTCTCATGTATTGTTTTTGTACCATTGACTATTTTTAGGAGCAAAAGAGGCTCCCTCCCCCACCCCTGAAGCCAATGATACATAGTCAAAATATAGCTTTAATACTTATTTATATACCAACAAAAGTCATTCAATATATATATGTATATCTATATATATATATATATATATATATATATATATATATATATATATATATATATATATAGACATATATATATAGATATAGATATACATATATTTGTATGTGTGTATATACACACACACACACACACACACACACGCACACGCACACACATACACACACACACACACACACTCCTACTACCTTCCACACATGGTGTGAAGGCGTGATAGAATGAAGCGAGCTTAAAATTCTCAGGAAGCAGGATCTTTTGGGTATGAGAAAGGTCTGAACCCTTGACACAATGAATCAGATAAAATACGAATAAAATGAGCATATATTCAATGAAACATTAGTTATAGCACAATTATAACAAAAAAAATTGGCGTCACCTAGATTGCCTGAACACACTTTCACCAATTACAATTTACAATTTGCTCATTCCTCTTTCTGAATTTGCATCTACCAAATTATTTTACTCTTTTAACCTCTAGTTTTTCCGTGCACGGCTTTTAAAATGAATTTTACACTTGTTTTAAGGAATCCCGTTCACAGGTGCTAGCCTTGGGCTTCGCACTCACTATAACACTGACCTTTAAAGAGAAAAAAAACAATAAAACGTAATATATACGTTACTTAAATCTGACCCCTTTACATATCACAGAAAGCAATTACTTTTAACACAATACAATAAACTATTACTTTTCCAGATAACATCAACTGTACAACATGTGAAAATCATGAATTATTTAAGTAAAATTGTACAAGGTATGGCCTCTTTGAATGAATCTAATGACCCGTGCAGTAAATGAACTTGAAACTGCCACTCACATCGTTCGGAATTCTTCTCCTACTTATTCTGGACTTTTCACTCACTTTTCACACGATTTGTCGTGTATTTACGGCTATTCTCTTTCCCCAACTGATCGCCGCATAAAAGTTACCAGTTCCTTTACCTCAAAAGCTCCGCATCGCCCGCCTGTAGGTAACCTTGGGGATTTTCTGCCGCTCGCAGCCTGCGTTGCCACTCGTCTTCGCTCGCTGTCTCACGATGTTACCAGTTTCTTTCCCTCGAGCTCTGGACTCCGCCACCCCTCCAATTTCCACATCCTTCTCCCGTTCTCCGGACTAGTACGATTCTCGTTCCAGTCCAAATCTTTCTCACCTACGCTTCGCTCTTCCTGGGGTCGTCCTTCTTCTTCTGCCGCGCCTCGTACAAGTTTGTTCGCGCTTCCAGCCTCGAATAATTAATGTTGCTGAAGTCATGCTTTAAATGCTCGGCCTACCTACCACACTTTGGGCATGTGTGGTCTCAGCGCGCAATATGTGATTGCGTTAATGATTTAGTTAATGTCCTTCTGCGCGAATTTTACAAATTTGAAATTATTTCGGAGTCAAACAGTCACTTCGCTTGCTCTCTCAAATATTGTGAATGCGAAGAATGCTTGTGCACTCCACTTCTTAATTACCTCACTTTCGAAGATACCCTTCACAAGCTTTTAACTACCAGTTAAAATAAACTCCTATGCTGTCAAGTTACAATCGCCGTCGCTGCTGCAGTCAAAAAGAGCTCAGTCTAGTCGCCGTCGCTGCTGCAATCATAGAGAGCTCAGTCTAGTCGCCGTCGCTGCTGCAATCATAGAGAGCTCAGTCTAGTCGCCGTCGCTGCTGCAATCGAAGAGGGGTCCTCCGAGGCGCGCCGCGATACTTATGGTACTCGCGCCTGGGGAAATTTTTGGAGGGGTGAATATTCTCCTCTTTTCGTGATCTCCCGGAAAAACATTATTCGCTTGTTCGGGCGTCAGTTCGAAAAGCTGTGGGTAGATGGCGCCATCGCCATCGCCACAAGCCATCGCTCCGCCGCGTACACTCTGTTCGTGGGCTTCTTTTCGTAACTGATGGTGGCGTTGTGGGGTTGTCTAATCCCATGACGTCACTATATATATATATATATATATATATATATATATATATATATATATATATATATATATATATTGACACAAACTTTTATATAATTATATAAAAATATAAGAAAACATCAAATCAGCTGGACACTAGTACCCTCGCATCCCCACAGAAAAATTCTGGGAGTTCCTCTGGTAATGTGCAATAATGTTTTGTTGACTTGCAACCTTTCTTTTGTCAATTTTCACCAGTGGTGGGACACCCCATTATTTGAAATTTTATTGTAAGTGTTCCCTTTCCAAATTATACATATTACGTTATTTCAAGCATTGTACTTGTTATCATATGAAATATGAGTGATTGTCCTAATTATCTTTTTAGTGGTTAGATTTAATGATTTGATAATGGGTTCAAAAAGACAATTACATCTACAATAATGTATTTCTTCCAGATTTTTTTACCATTTCAAAATTAGGAAAGAAGGTATCAAAATAGAAATCTGTTCTTGACATTTGTCATAATTTCTATAAGTTGCATAAACAGAGTATGACATAGCGCAGTCACCTGCGGATCATTATTTTTTTCGTTCATAAAATTCTTGGAGAAAACAATATTTAAAGCATCACCCTTGAAATTGAAATGTATTGGTTCACTATCAAATTTTTTTTTTGAGGTGATGCAGAATCATACTCTCTTCCCAGCAAATAAAATATTTTAGATGATATACTAAATTTTAAAATACAGTAAAACTCTACTTATACATTTTTCAGGGGACTAAAGGGAAAAAGCATAAGTGAGAAAATCCACAACTGAAATTGAATATTGTGAGCAAACTAAAATCTCGATATTTTGAGATTTGCACACGTTTCTTGGACCTGCACGCAAGAACTACTACCAATGTTATTTTTTATTTATTTGATTTGATTTATTGAGTCAAATAACAGTTAAAGTTGTATGTGACTTATGAAGGAGAAGTACCATCTGTTCATGTTTTCTTGAACTCCAGA
>BLKR01009105.1:0-201084 GCA_011170035.1 Teleogryllus occipitalis | reverse complement strand
GTGCTTTACTTGATCTCCAACTCGGTCTGTATATTCAAAAAAGCTTGAATTGGGAACCTGTTTTTAATACTTGTACGGGAATCTGGGATTTGAGCAAGGTTGAAATGGGATAGGTGGTCATTTCGATTGAGGTATGAATAGAATTTGCTGGAGATCTTATTGGAATGGAATTATGTATGGGATATTTAATTCTTTGTGCAACTGTAGATTTGAAACGAAACATAGGGCCTGTGTAATTGTTCTTAGGTATTTATTTTGAATGATTTGGATTTTGTTTAGGTTGGTTCTTGCAGCATTAACCACGCATACGCCATAATAGGTCGGATAATGTGTTTTTTACGGCTATTGCATTGTTTAGAGAGATTTTACTTTTGAAATTAAATGAGTAGTTTTAGTTGGAGGATATTTATTTTTGCTTGATGTGTTTTTGCATTTATATGGTCTTTACATTGTAGCTTCGTATCAAAAATTTAATCATAGATATTTGATGTTTTAATTGGGTGAAGTCCAAGAAATTAGTAAGTTACTGATTTGGAGGGGGAGAGGTAAAAGTGTGTCTGAGTGTAAAGATTTTTGTATTAGATTTTCGGTATTGAGTCATTGAGTCTGAGTTTCTATTTTATCGACCATTCATCTATCTTGTGTACGATGGTACTGTTCCTGGAAACCTCTTCGCCGAATCTGTGCCACTCCGTAGCAGCAAAATTTGACATCTCAATGAGCACGTGCGAGTCAGACGCGTTGTATAGCACGCCTACGAGACATCGGAAACGTCTAAAATTTTTTCTACTCTGCTAACCGTTTCATACTAAATAATATTTCAAATGTCTCTTGGTAATTTAATATGTTCAAAGCAATAGTCACCTCGACCGGAAACATTGTCTCCTGGATGACACTTGGAAGACATCTGGAAATGTGAAATAATTGCTCATTCAAGGTGACAGGGATGTGGACAATCGAATATCTCTTAAAGTAATTATTTTAATGTCTGATGGTGTACGTGGTTTCCTCTGATGAGATCCAGACTTGCCCTTAACTTTCACGAAAAAAAGAATTGGAGCTGAATCGTTTAAGACAAACATACACGGTTTATTGGAGAAATGAAATTATCACATTTTCTTTCTTTTGAGCAAAACGTCACACTCAATAACTGCGATTGAATATTACCGCATGAAAGGATTGTGAAAGTTTTAATTTTCAAATAAATTTCATTATTTAC
Organism: Teleogryllus occipitalis; assembly: GCA_011170035.1. Lineage (NCBI taxonomy): Eukaryota > Metazoa > Arthropoda > Insecta > Orthoptera > Gryllidae > Teleogryllus > Teleogryllus occipitalis. Next base: position 199,865 of record BLKR01009105.1, on the reverse strand, counting down.
TGGTATGAGAATTTACATCTTTACTTTGGATTGAAAAGGAGAAAATATAGTAACTGCAACACATAATATACGCGATCGATTTGCACTTGGACGGAGCCTTCAAAATACATTGTATATCCAAATCGTTTTTCCTTGCAGGTACGAAATATTTTCGAATTGTGCTTTTGTTATCAGGGTGGAAACGCTCTCGACCGCATACTTCTCTTTTTCAATAATCGATACAAGAACAATTTAAAAAGGTGTTTGGGGAGAATGTTCAAGGAGGGAGATTCAAGCATTCCTGCAGGATTCTTTGCTTTTTTTTGCTTTTTTTATTTAGAATCCACACATTTTTAGAATTGATTGAAAAAATACTTTCGCATTTTACTGAACTTAGGGAAGGGGAACTCTTAGGGAAGAGGAACATAAATTTGTCAAGGAAGATTGGAGAATACGTATTTGCTTGTCAATCCATACGAGATAACGACCTATGCATACAATAATTAGATAGAAGTTACAACTGTATTAGAATTTCTTCAAATATTATTTACATTTAACGATTTTATCATTTAAAATAAGACATATTGATTAAAAAAGAATTATAATTCGTATATAAGCGTGTGTCTATGTTTACTGCAAATACAAAAATAAGTTTAATAATGAGGATATATGGACCTCTTGGATACAACATTCATTAGATAGTCGTTTTATACTTAAGGCAACAAAAATAATTTTATATTCATTTTATTACATTGCTTTTTACATTATCCCGAAATAAATAAGATGTTACTAATTTAATAGCAAATATTAAATTTACGAAATATTTAAAATTTTCGAAATCCTTCAAATCTTTCTATATTGTTACACCTGAAGTAGTTCCACAACACACATCTCCAAGAAACGCCATTCGTTCTTTCTGCTACGAGACTCTCATGACGACCTACGGATCTCATGCCGACGCACTTGGGCGGATCGGTGTGTGCATGTGTGTTCTAAACGCACTAGGAACCTTGAACCACTTTCACAACCAGCGTCTCGAGAGCCCCGCGACAACCAACACAAAACAAGGCCCCCTCATCACATCGCGCAGCGCAGCGCAAGCAGAGCTGCTCTCGGCCTCCTCCCAACCCTTTCCACCCCCCCGCGACCACAGCCCGAGGACATTGACCCGGGCGCCCCAAGGAAAGACGAGGGTCTCGGAGGTCGCAGCACTCCACCGCGTGCTGTGTTTGTTTATTTTCGCGCTAGACACACGGCCCACCCCGCCCGCTGTCTCTTCACTTTTTCCTCCCCTCACTAACCTTCGGTAGGCTTTTGTAGGGGAAAGGAACGGAAAAGAAAAAAGGGGGACATAACGGGGGTGACAGGGCTCTGGGTGAACACAGAGAAGTGTTAGGATACTCAAGAGTGCTTCGTGTGCATGTCGAGAGGAAAGGTCACAGTGACAACCAAGGAAGTTGAGGGATGATAAGAGTAAGGGGGATGGAGAAACTGTGAAAGGAGGTGGAGGATATGAGGACAGAGAGGACGAAGAAGGTGGTGGAAAAGGTGATGAGGAAGGAGATGATGGAGAAGACAGATGATAGAGACGTTGGATGAGGACGGATAGGATGGGTGATATGACAGAGGACGACTGGCGTCATGGAGGCGAGATATACAGAGCGACTAATGCAGTCTGGTGCTGGGCGAAGGGATGTCGCATGGTGCCTGTTGAGAAGCGGGGAAATTACTGGGAGGCGAGGCTGGATAGCAGCAAAGTAGCGGTTAGCGGTGGGGCGATGGGGACGAGGGCGCGTTGAAGGGCGAGCGCGTGGGTGACGGAACGGGTGGGAGCGATGACGATGGCGATGACGAGGGCGAAGACGCGGGCAGGAGCGATGGCGATGTGAGTGCAAGGGCGAGAGCGAGGGCGAGGACGGAGGCGGAGGTGAGAGTGAGTGCGAGAGGAATGGCGTGCACAAGGTCAAGGGCGGAGGCGAAGGCGAGGACGTTGAGGAGGGCGAGAGTGAGGGTGAGGGCGAGGGCGACGGCGAGGGCGAGGGCGTTGGCGAGGGCGGAGGCGAGGGAAAGGGAAAGCGCGAGGACGAGAGCGCGGGCGAAGACGCGGGCAGGAGGGATGGCGATGTGAGGGCAAGGGCGAGAGCGAGGGCGAAGGCATGGGCGATGAGGACCTGAAGGAGGGCGCGGGCGGCGGAGGTGGCGCGGGAGGCACATGGCGACGTACGCAGAGCGCAAGAGAAGTTGCTTCGTTCTTGGGCGTTTTATTGTAAGCAAACACTTGACTCCGTCACTTTGTAATTACAGGGAAGTTATACACCGTGCCCGTTGTTTAGAAGGGCTCTGCCAGGGAACTCCGCGGCAAGTTGAGCCCTGCTAGACAAGGAAGCGCCCCCTCATCGCGCCACTGGGCGCATTGTGTGTGTGTGTGTGCCAGAGAGAGGGGGAGGGGGAGGGAGAGTCGGAGGGAAGGAAATGAAATGACGTGCTGTGGAATGCGGAGACATCTAACATGCTGTAACACGTACCACCGTTCCAAATACCACTCGAAATATCATTTGAGAATGCGGTGGACTTTGCATTGCTTCAACGTAGCGTTTCTTTTTAGTTTCTTTCAGCAGACGTATATTTATTAATAACTTTTTTACCTTCAAAGATTTATGTTCGTACAGGTGCACTTTTAACTGAACATCCGGTGGGCACTTCAGGGAAGCATAATGAGAAATAACGGGCAATTGACAGTGTTTGAAAAAGAATAGCAGCGCAGTTTCTCCGAGGTCTCATGCATTTACTGATGCCTATCAGACACTACATTCCTTTTATATGCTACATGAAATAGTTATGTTATAAAAGAATGTACGTACAGTTCTGACAAGATTCCAGATTTCTTTGGAATCACAGCAATGCGGTGAAAAATGAAAGTATTGTGGTTCCGAAGTTAATCATGAGTTGTGATATGCACGTGAATATATTTGCACCTGTAACTATACGATGTCAGTCAACAATCAGTTGAATTAGCACAAATTCATATTTTATTGAAGAAAAAAGAGCATCATAGGTCAAAGTAAATGTAACACATGGTGCGCATGGAATGCATGTTAAACGGGTGTTCTGAGAGTTTCCACAGAAAATAAAACATTTATAGAGTAGCTGAAGAATGAAGTTAAAATTAATTCGTAATTCATTACCAGTAGATAAAAGCAATATCCTAGTATATTAGAGGGAAGAGTAAATGAAGACAAAAATCAAAAGGTGAAATAAATTATCGAAACAACAGCATGAGGCAATGGGTTCAATTTTTTCTTGGCCTAGAATTAATTATTTTTCCATTTATTATGTTCTATATTTATTTCATCTCTCATTAGGCAGTTACCGTTCGGAATTTCCCTCTTACCTTCTCTAGAGCAGTATTCACATACGTGTATTACACATACTTTCATTCGATGACGTATTTCTCCCGGTTGTAATATCCTTCTTTCATGTAGCACATTACGGACCATAGACACAATTCCTACGCCAAGTTATCTTATCTCCACTTCGGTATCACACAACACAGCGACCGCTTGACACACGACACAAATCCATCGAGCAACACATGCAGCATCGCATTCTGTCACATACAACGGTCACACCGTGCGCCTTTCAAATTCGTCGAAAACAACGCACAAAGGCCGACAGGTGGACTGATTTAAAAAATATAAATTAATACACCAATTTGGACCGTGACGCTATAAACACACAAGCGCACTTTTGAATTTTAAATCAGCGTAATTATTTCAATGCGCCCTTTTATTCCTATGTGAATACAACGGACGCGTGCGGCGAGGCTAAGACAAAGAGAAGTTTATTTTGGAAAACAAAAAAAATTCACTGCTCTTTTGCATGGATAACGAACCTTTTGTTGAAGCCACGACCGCCCTCGTACGCCATTACCGAAAACCACCACTCCGCGCTCCGGGATGCGAAACAAATAGCGGTTATTTTTGAAATGTTTTGCTTTCAGGAACTGCACGGCGGACCTTGCCAACGAGGAATACAATATCCCAGAGCTTTCGAGGAGGCCCGAGCGGGCAGCGGCTCTCTGGGGCTTGTCCTCCCGAGGTGGCGCCGTGTTGAAGTGCAGTGTGGTGTGCTGCTGAGTGTTTTGATAAAATTGACGCTTAAAAGAACGGTAATCGACGGGAGGAGGTTCTTTAGATCGTAGCCCTTCGAAAACAGTTCAAAAGACTTAAAGGGATGGATTTATATGCCCATGTGAACGAAGGAAAGGGAATATTTATTCAGATGCATTAAACCATAAGTGAGTGACACAAGTGAATTTCCTCTTAATAATACATTTTCTCTAGAATAATATAAACAATAAAATTAGAACTACTTTAATAAAAGTCCAGTTAACGTTTATTTGGCATTTAGTATTCATTAAATTATTTAAATGCATCAAGGTTAAAATATACGTATTTCATAATTTTCGGTTCCAAGGTATCATTTACATCATAGATGTACATTAATTTTAACCTTTAAAATTTCTAAAAGAACAATTTCTACAATTAAAATTTGAATTCAAAGAATGCAAAGTTAGACTCATTACTTTACGAAGATCGAAACTCAATTTTAACAATTACCGGAAGCAGGGAAGGAGGGGGAGGTGATCATTTAGAAAAATTATTGCTTCAAATCAACAAACCTTTTCCTCTTCCTTTTCCATTAATTTTTCTAAACACTGTAGTGCATTTTTATGTGTCAATAATAAAATAAACAAGTTAAATAATTAAGAAAATGAAAAACTGAAGTTCGTAACACTATTTGAACATTTGAATAAAAGTAGCTTTGGAGAGTTCAGGGTTGAACACGTACCTACTCGTAATTCCCAATAAGAGACTAGATACGTATATGTGCAATTTCTTTGGTTAACCGGTGTACTAAATGGCGAATCGATTATGATGAGTAGTATTTTACTATCAACATCACATGTGTAATAATACGTTCTACTCTTAAAAAATTGTGTTTTTTTACGCTGCCTGAAAGTACATATAAACGTAAACATTTTTCATACAACTATACAGATATTTGTGTTTGCTATATACTTAATCATAAATAAAATTTAATATTTAATATCCATAAAATAACATGCTATTTTCACTTTGTTTAAAATTTAAGGAGAAAAATCTGAATCTTCAAACGTTTCTCGGTGAATTTAGATTTTGCTTTAAATAGTGCCTCGCATGCGTTAATCATTTTTCGCACGCAAGAACACTTCTCATCAAAGTTCTCAGAATTATTTATTCTTTAAAACAGAGAACTGATGCAGCTTGTTTAGAGAACACGCACAAGCTGGTTTCTAAGAAGAGACAAATCTTCCTCCAAGAGTCATGTCGACCCACGGACATCTTACTGCAGGCAACGGGTTTTTTACAATACACGAATTGAGATGAGAAATCTCTCTTCAAGCAACTGCCATTAATAAGAGTGAAGATGGTCACATTAAGCTAAGACAGAGTCTAGTTCAAACCTCAGTTCCCAAACAACCAAAACTAATACACAAAACTACACAATATATTAATTCAATCATGAGATTATGGGAGAAGGGGAGAGAAGAGAGGGAAAAGAACCTCCCTGAAGGGTGAGTTCAGTGTAGTAAGGAAGTGTTTTTACGGACCTGTTACGAGTGCTTCTAATTTTGTTGTTGTTGTTGTTGTTGTTATTGTTGTTTTTTCGGGGCGCTTTTCGAGACGAACTCGCAATTTCCGGTGTAAAGACATAGACTTCTGCGTCCGGAGTCAGCAAAAACTTGACTGGACTGAAAATGAAGCGTTGCTTTCTACCGATACTGCGATCTACGGCATAACGTACCTGTCGTTAATCGTCTTCCGGTTCGTTAACCTAGTGCCCATTCATCGCCTTGGCGCATTTTGTCCTGAAGAATTTCGTAGTATGACGATCGAAACGACTGTCAAGTCTAGGAATTATTCGATCGTTTTCGGGATGGTTTTTCAGTGACATCGATGGTGATGACATCGGTGATGGAAACTCTGGCAGGAGTGACGGTGGCGGAGGTGGCAGTGGCAGTGATCTTGGTGGTGGAGGAGGAGTCGGTGGCAGGGGTGGCAGAGTCGGTGGCGAGACGGAGGTGGAGGAGGAGGTATTGGTGGAGGCAATCTGGATAGCGATGGCGGTGACGGTGCTTGGGCTTAAGTGGTGGGAGAGGAGACGGACGTGGAAGTGAAGAGGACGCAGCGGCGATGGCGCTGGTGATGCTGTCGTCTCTTCCTAACGCAGGGCGCCGGCGGCGTTTAATCTCGCATGGCGCGCGGAGCGGTGCGGCGCGTGGCGGATATGGGTCAGGAGGCCCCCGGAAATAGCTCATGGACAGCGTTCATTCTCGGCACTAACGGCGAGCATTCGCCGTCTCTCGGGGCGACCAACACGTCATCGCCTCAAAGCGGAAATCATTACGAGAGGTACTGAATCTCAGTGTTCTCCACAGTGCTCCTCGTTCCTTTGCTCCTGCAGTTGCAAGTTTCGAAGAACCGAAGGCACTAGGTTCGAGCACAGTCAGTGACGGACACCAGCTACGAAGCTGAATGGAGATCAATCTCTACCAGAAACGGTTTTTTCTATGAACCCATTTAATCAATCGTACCTTAAAAGGCTTCACGAAAGGAGAAAGAGAAGAGAGAGAGAAGAGAGAGAGGAGATAGAGAGAGAGAGAGAGAGAAAGTAGTAGGAGTTATAAGGGAAAAGGCCAAGTAACCCCACTATATATTCCATTAAGTAGATTAGTGAATTATATTTGCAGGCATAAAGCAAATAATCTATGAACGCAATCGATAATATTTAAATGAAGAATGATCCAACATGATTACGACTCGTAGGAGAATGAACTGAAAATTGTGAAATTTCGATTTCCAACACAATTACAATCATTTGAATCACTACAATCAACTTGAAGGAAAGCGTTCCTTTGAATATTTTAGGCTTCAAAAAGCGCCTTCCAATAATTGAGAATAGGAAACAGTTAGGAATGTAAATCCAAACAGGTTCTTCAGATAATGCTTACGCATATTGGAAAACGCGGACATTTTTATGACATGTGTGGTTATTTTATAACATGTCAACGAAAGATATGAAGAGAAAAAATTCAAAATGTTTAAGGTAAAAAATACGTATTTAATGAATGTATTTTCCTCACTGAGTTTCCCAGTTTGCATGAACCTGAGCAGAGTTCAGTAACACTTGAACCCGCTTCGACTGTCGCACCCCACGTTGCCTTCCCTTGTGCTACGTCGGCGACAGCGGATAAGACCTCCTGTTCCGGCGGTGCGGGGAGATTCCTTAAACAGCTTGCCGGAAGGAATCACGTACCCGGGACTTAATTAAGGACCTCGGATCCCGCGGGAATCTCAGAGTAATTAATTCTAAACAAAATAGCGCGGCCTCGCCTCCGCGGCGCGGCAGAGGTTGCGCCGGGCCGTCCGGCGCGGGCGCACTCTCCGAGCGGCTGCAGCGAGTGCTGGACCCCGAGGTCACGAGATGGGCTATCGAGAACCGGCCGTGATTTATGAGCACGGGAAGCGCGGTGCTGCACGGCCAAGGGTCGCGGGGGCGGCCTATTATTAAAGTCAGATCCAACTCGCGGGCAGGAAACGCTCAGTTGAAGTGCGAGGTTCTTGACCTGCACGACCGACCTTGCGTGCGCCGCGTTCATTCAGTTACTGGCGACAAAAGTGGTTCGACATTTCGAGAAATTCGAGCCATGGTAGTGGGCAAAATACGTACTTGTGATATTTAGGGAACGGAATTTATTGTAATAAAAAATGCAAAATATGTACTGTGACATACCGATATGTCACATGAAAATAAACAAACATTTATTTGTAGACTATATGGTGGAACATGCATTAGAATATATCACGAGAGCAAAGACTTAGCAACGACCCTGAATAAACAATGTAGTTTTTGTTTTTTGTAAATGCATTAAGAGGTGGCTGGATGCCGAAAGTAGAAAATTTGGGATTGGGCGAAGAAGTTTAGACGATCAAAAGGTCAGCTACACCAAATTATAACGAACGTATGGATTGGCTGGGTGAGAGAAGGACGGTCAAATGTTTAAAAAAAGAGGAAGGTAGTTGAATACGAAGTCTTCGAGGGGTGAATCATGCAGGAAGATTTCATTCTGACCGGCATCGCGTGTCTGAACTGATCGTAGGTTCGTGAGAGGAGCGAGTGTAGTGCAGATAGTCAGAGTCGGGTTATCAGATCGTGAAATTTTAAGGACAGTAAATGATATTGCAGATATTGCATGTGGAAGTAATATTGATGCATAAATTGGGACTTTGTCGGGAGTGGTAATCGAGTAATAGATTTCGGGACTATGTCATAGGACGTAATCGGGACTGATAATTTTGATAGTTTGAGACCAGTTTGGATAGGGGCAGAAGAGGATTTCTTGGGACTTTGGACTACGGCAAGCTCGCAAGATATTTCGACTGAGAAGTCTACGAGGGACATCAACGAAGAATAGATAAGTTAACCGCGGTATAAAACTGTAAATTCAAAGATATCTTGATCCAAGGCACAACATAAAATCATTTTGTTAAATTCACTAAATTGTTTGCTAAATAGGTAACAATAAACTTTGTTAAATTTTGTTCTTCAGAAAAGAAAGTGATCTTTCATTTAGTCAATCCAAACAGTAATGAACTAGGAATAGAATCATTCTATTTCAGATTCCCAGCTGCGCTGTATAGTCAGCGGATCCTATAATCCATTATTAAGGTAATAAGGATTATAATATATCGTGACCCATTGACCCAGCAAGCCGGACGCTAAGATCTTTGCAAGATATTAATGTAGAGAAATTTTGTATATCTCAGTACATACATACAATTACATACATACATTGTATGTACTTATTTTTTCCAAAATATGTAAGAAAAATTAGGAAATATGTAAAATAAAAATTCATTCTTATGTTTAAAATTGTTCTCTACTAGCATTTTCCGAGCATAGAACGTCGCCAATCAGTTTTTAACAAGCATTTGGAGTGGCTAAAAGTAGGTTATACCTCTATACAAGCAATTCTACACTAGATTGCACCACACATAAGAATTTTATTCGAAACACAAAATATGTTCATAGTATATATTACAATGTTTACAAGAAGCCAGAGTTCCAATGAATACCGTGTAGCCAGTAATGGATGGCGAGGGAGGGGGTCCCCCCCCCCAATCGAACAACGCATAAGACTATTTTCTATAAAAAAAATATGCGTTAGTTTTCGATCGAGTAACGAATGTGCTGTTTGAAACATGAGCAAAATCGTGGTTGAAATTACTTTTCTTCTCATAAATCCTCTCATTCTTGACTCCAAGTATCCAGTAAGCGGTGGGGGGGGGTGACAATTATGGCGAAGATATGGTAGTCATAGAAACCCAGCAGCATTACATTTGAGTTTTAAGAAAGATGATTCCGTAACATATAATTCAAACGTGCATTTGAAATGTTCCGTTTCGACGTATAAATATATTAAAATATAATGAAATATGTAGTAGTAGGCAAAATATGTAAAATAAAAATAGTTTCAATTCATTCAGAATGTCTTGAAAACTCAAAAAAATATTATTAAATGCAAGTATCTAGTTCCTACATAATCATGTAATTACAAGGAAATCCGTTCCCTAGTGATATTATATCAAGTACATCGTTGTGGAAATGTAAAATAAAATAATTCCCGTGATTGTTCTAGGTAACCAAAAATGAATTGATAAACCAAAAATCAATTGAGAGGTGACTGCCCCTTTGAGAGTGCCTAACAATTACATTTAATTATGTCACGTCGCAATTACGCAAAATGCAAGTGTATCATTAGCATTCAGCTCTTGATAATTAATCAAATAACATGCTGACGTCAGGATAATTAAATACCCGCGTATTAAATGAATCATTAGAAAGGGCGAAGGAATTAATTTCAGATGACCAGCGAAAATGCGCCTGGTGTACGGATGATCACCCTTTTTAAATCACAAAAGACGAGGGCCTTGTCTTGCAGCAGAGATAATTACAGAATGTTTCAGAGTAAATGTATCATATTGTTGGAAATCTCATAAAAGGGAGTTGAACATGTGGTATTTTCCCCTGATTTTTTTGTCAATTCCTTATGCACTGATACTCGGCAAATCACGTTCTGTGGCAAACTTCATGCACATACTCAACATCTGTGCGTACGGTGTTGGTCAAGACTCAGGGTTTAATACGTACCTGTAACTGCAAAAAACCTCCGGTATTTGATATTTCCCACTATAAAATGACAAAAAGTGATCATTTTCGATCCCTCTGCATGCCCTAGAAATTTATAACATTTAATCTGGGACATTCTGTATCCCAGCAGCCGTACCTCCCACAAATATTTCTAAATTGAATAAAAGAGCAAAAGAAAGAAAAATCGTATCAGCGACAGCGCGAGATGACGGGAAGGACAGTAACTACACAAAGACGCGCGATAAGAAAAGAAAACAAGCTAAGAACAGGAAAACGCTAGATGAAGGTCGCAAAAAAGCAGACACGTCGCACACGGAATCCGGGTCAGCTGCTCCAAAAGCTCCGAGAAAGAAAAAGGCTTTAGCGTATTACTGATGGTTGCGCCGCGGTTCTTTCGTTGAACAACTCAGAATTTACAAGCGAACTGCAAGCGAGCGCTCCTTTTCTTCTGGTGCAACGCTGCTGTTTTAAAAAGGTAAAAAAAAGTGCTGGGAAAGCAGACAGAAGCGGGGCTATCTTTCATAAGACTGCAGTTTTTAACTGGATGCTGAATACGCATTGGAGCATGCAGAAAAAGTATATGTCTTCTTGGAAACATAAAGTAGCAGTTTTCTTTCTTATTCTATCTGTTATAATAAGAACAACTTTCTTTATAACACTGATTCTGTGATAATACCCTGATCGGAAAAGAATCTGAAATACTTGCTAGATCATTTATACCGAAGCTCTCTGGACAACTTGAAAGTGCCCCAAAAATTACATTTACGATTATTTTAAAGATAAAATTCACTATCGCACATTAAATGAGAAACAAGAGATGGATTGTGTGAAACAATTGAGCGCATACAGTGAGGTTGAATGGAAATGGATGTTGATGAAAATAGCAAAGATTTTAAAATGTTTCCAAAATAATTAATGAGCACATTAAAGTATATATAAGGGGGGGGAAGATGGAGGAGGCTAGCGAAGGCAATCAAGGGATGGTGGGAGGTGGAGGATGGCGTATGCGAGTAGAGGAGGGGGTGGAGGGTGGCGGAGGATGGCGTAAGCAAGTAGAGGAGGGGGCGGAGGGTGACGGAGGATGGCGGAGGCGAGTAGAGGAGGGCGTGGAGGGTGACGGAGGATGGCGAAGGCGAGTAGAGAAGGGGAAAGAGGGTGACAAAGGATGGCGAAGGCGAGTAGAGGGGGAGGGCGGAGGGCGGCGGGGAGGTGGCGGGGGATGTCGAAGGCGAGTAGAGGAGGGGCTGGAGGGTGGCGGAGGATTGCGTATGCGAGTAGAGGGAGGGGGAGGAGGGTGGCGGAGGATGGCGAAGGAGGGCGTGGAGGGGGGCGGAGGATGGCGAAGGCGAGTAGAGAAGGGGAAAGGGGGTGGCAGAGGATGGCGAAGACGAGTAGAGGGGAGGGCAGAGGGCGGTGGGGAATGACGGAGGATATCGAAGGCGAGTAGAGGAGGGTGGCGGAGGATGGCGCATGCGAGTAGAGGAGGGCGTGGAGGGGGGCGGAGGATGGCGAAGGCGAGTAGAGAGAGGACAGAGAGTGGCAGAGGATGGCGAAGGCGAGTAGAGGAGGGCGGAGGGCGGCGAGGAGTGGCGGAGGAGTGTCGAAGGCGAGTAGAGGAGGGTGGCGGAGGATGGTGCATGCGAGTAGGAGGGCGTGGAGGTGGCGGAGGATGGTGAAGGCGAGTAGAAGGGGACAGAGAGTGGCAGAGGATGGCGAAGGCGAGTAGAGGGAGGGGTAGCGGAGGCGGCATGGGAGTGGCGGAGGATGTCAGAGGCATGAGTAGAGGGAGGGTGGCGGAGAATGGCGCATGCGAGTAGAGGGAAGGAGGGCATGGAGAATTTGGCGGGAGGATGGTGAAGGCGTGGGAAGGGGACAGAGAGTGGCAGGATGGCGAAGGCGAGTAGAGGGAGGGCGGAGGGCGGCAGGAGTGGCGGAGGATGGCGAAGGCGAGTAGAGGAGGGGCTGCAGGATGGCGGAGGCGAGCAGAGGAGGGCGTGGCGCAGGGCAGCGTGGGGTCAAGTGTCGGATCAAGTGAACCCCAGCCGTCCCGAGCGGATTGCGCCGCCCGCCTCGCCGCTTCCTGCTCAGGGGAGGCCTACGCCCCGCGCTTGTAGGACGTCGGGCGCGTGGCCCGCCCCCGCCCCCGCCCCCACCCCACCAGCGCTTCGCCCTAATCCGCAACAACGCGCCCGGCCCAAGTCGGGCTGCACGAGCATTCTCCCGAACCTCACATTTTTACACACTTCCCCACTGCATTCATTGCCTTTCTGTCTCTTCGAAATCAGGTTCCACCACTCGGGCTCAGTCCACAGGAGCTCCTGAGTCGTCCATTCGCCAGGAACTGGCACAACTCCCAGTTTCTTCTTGTAATATCTTTACGCGACACGAACGTGCTCGGATCTTGACACTTTTCATTGCGGTAGAATAGAATGAAAAAAAAAGTGTAGACTTATGGTTTGTCTTGAACTGTTGAACTTTATTCCACAAATGACGCTTGACAGATGACTGGTTGAATTATAAGGAATCGCCTGACTCACGAATCGTTTGACTTCGCTCTTTACCCTGTCCCTCAATTCCACACCTTGAAGCAACACGGGAGAATTTGAGACAGTGTTCTTCGACCAACAATAACGGAAGTAAGTCTGTAGGCTGTAAGCCTTTAGCTATATGTATTGTTCATCATTGTAATCGGATTGCTGATTAACGTTTTAACAAAAGACGGGATTATAAGGAAAGACCTTGAATTTAAAAAATGCTTTTAATATATCAATATTATTGTTTTTTTTTTAAGTTAACGTAGCTTAAAACATCGCTGATCAAACTTTCGAGGTTCTAAAAACTGAGAGCATCAAGTATACGAACATCAAATACAGTATATGTAGCATCCACTGAAGTATTTGGTACCGTTAGATTCGAGTTACAAAGGCAAACAACCTGAAGTTTTACTTTAGTGCACTGATGTCTACAATTATTCATATATCCAACACCGCATTTAGTGAATTCTTTTATACAGAAACATGAAATACATTAGATTTAAAACAGCCACGTAGCTGAATCAATAAATAATAAAGTAACAAGTTATCACACCACGTATATACAATAATTCTCGTTTCCCTATCACCGTTCATCTCAGATTGTCGAATCACAATGCTCACTGCCAGAAGCGGGAAGAGACTTTCCATCAAAGCTACAGCTAAAAAATCACCTTTTTTTCCTCACTTGACATTTCAATCGATTCCTTGATGGTACTTTTTCAATTTCCCCCTCTCAAAGTCATGTAAAAATCCTGTCATATTTTAATATGTATCATATATATCTGGACATTCCATCCAGATATTCAATTCTGGAATTAATGGTGCATGGTATTCTGTGGAGCTCCGCTAACATTTAGTTGTTCAATCACGATCGCTCTATGCTCTCTCTACATAAAACAAAATAAATTTCTAAGACAATTTCATGATTTCTATAAAATGTTACATTATACAAATTCTTTCATCAAGTTAGCGGTGAAAACATTTCAAATACATAAATGAAAAGTTAATTCATCAATTAGAAAACACTATTCCAATTTCGTTCGAATCAGACAGATTACTATCGTAATGCGTGGCATTTCAGTTCGTTAGAGACTTGAGCTGAATACTAATGATATAGCATGCTAACAGAACATATTAAACGATGAGTTCCATTTTCAATACTAGAAGATCTTTCTCATCACTACAATCTTGGAGTAAAAATATTCAGATTTCTTCAACCCGAAAAATTAAGTATGATTAAGCGATATTTTAATTTAGTTCAATAAATAATATGGTGTATTCCGGTTGACTCAGCCTGCAATACGTCAGTATCTGGAATGCAACGATTAGAAGGTGCTCTTAAAGACAGGAAAACATGCGCATGCAGTAACGCAAAAATTCAAACTTCGTTCCTGTTCTCCACTCAGCACGAAAAGTATTATTCAGACGAGCGATTACTCTCGTCTGAAGAGCCACACGTTCACCAAAAAATTACAAATGACAAACTGTAGTGATTTTATAACGTTACGACGATGTATGCAAAATGTCATTAAGCTATTTTCGTTTGTCAAGTGAAAGTGACTGAATATCAATCTGTTTGTTTTTCTTGAAGAAACATCAAACTGGCAGTGAACGAAATATAGAACGTAAGTCACATAATGTGGAATATGGAACATTAAGTTACCCCTAGCAATCTGGTTCTCGGCGATCGAGACCAAACTTTACTCATCGCTGTAGAAAACCCTCCAGCGCGTTCTACACGGAATCACAAAATTTCCCGAACACTAACAAACCGCTTCAGCAGAAACAGGCATCCTGACCTCCGAAACCGGGCATTGAAAACGCGGCCCAGTTTGCCCTGTCGACACAAGCAGCAAAAGCACACCCTCCCACAAACACCACCCCAACCCCCTTCCACCACCACCATGCCGCCAACAATGGATTCCCCCCATTTGTTTTATATCGAAACAAGCTCCGGCGCGCCCGGCCCTCCCCTCTCCCCCACCACAAGCGCCCTAAATTACACGTCGCAGGTGCCCGGCGACGGTGGCGCGCCACGCGGCGCTCGCCGCAACGCCCTCCCTTCCCTCCGCCCTTCGGCCTTGTCGACGCCCCCACATTAACGGTTATTCCGACCTAATGCGATTATTATTACGTATTCATTACATTCATATTATACATGATATGTATTGCGCAGCATGTTTCACGGTTTTCTGCGCTATTTTCGAACGCCTAGGCGTAAAGTAATTTCGCCGATAAATATGCATTCCTCCGTCTCTCTGTGTGTGCGTATGCAAATACCGCGCGAGCGGGTTGTCCACGCCGAACGGGCGAGAGCGAAAGAACGCTCGCAACAAATGCAGCCAGCCAGCCACCGCTCGCGTGTAACATGAGAAATCGGTCGCTAGAGCGCAGGCCAAATGAAGTATGCAACGCGTAAACACACAAATGCTTGTCTGGTCCCGCTGGAGTTCAATACAAAATCATACAAGCAAAATGAAGCGGCACAATTAATATGGATTTCTGCCTCTTGATGTTAGCTTTGATGTTATTATTGTACTGGATTTTCCACCATCATTAACAGAACTACGGAAAAGTAGTTTGCACAAAAATGAACACAATGAGTAACTATTCACAACAGAAACAACAATAATATTTAGTGATATTTGGAACGTTCATAATAGATCGTTTGTTTTGTTTATTTGAAGTTGCGCTTTTTGATTAAATATCATTCAGGAACGATTTTTCTTATCTATCAAGCGTACCGAAACGAGACGGCGGTTGATACGTTTTAAAAATCTTTTATCAGCCTAACATACATGCAGCATGAAGTAGGATGTAACGTGTAAGCCCACAAATGCACTTCTTTGATTCCGTTGAATGTTCAACGCAAAAGCATTACGCCTAAAAGCAAGATGAAGCGACCCAATCTTTATACATTTCTGCCTCCTAATACACTACACTTTGATATTATTGTAGTGAAATTTTCACATATTTTGAGAATTTACAGTAAAGTAGGGTGCCCAAAAATTTGCAGAAAAAGTTGCTATTTATCCCACGCATATTCTATTCAATAAAATGGTCACTTTCTTATTGGCTGCGATAAAAATACGCAGGAACGCTTTCTTCGTAAATGTTTTAGTTCGCTAAAACATTTAATAATAATAATAATAATAATAATAATAATAATAATAATAATAATAATAATAATAATAATAATAATAATAATAATAATAATAATAATAATAATAATAATAATAATAATAATTTTGCCTGTCCGGATAGCCGAGACCGCTAAGGCAGTAGTGCCGTGGCGAACTCGGACGGAAAGATCGCGGGTTCGAGTCCCGCCTCGGGCATGGGTCTGTTTGTGTATGTATGTTTGTGTGTGCCATCCATTCATCCTTCATTATCATCATCATCATTAAGTACAAACTGTACGTTTTACTGAGCCCAGAAATCCATACCCCCCTCGCAAAATTTCATAGCAGGAAATACTTTCTCTCGCGTAATAACACTATTTACAAAGGCAAATGATCTACAAACTCTGGATCTTAAATATTATCGTGACCCAGGTGAAGGAATGAAGCAATAACGTAGTGTTAACCGTTTCCATTCTAAAAACAGTTGAATTGCACATAAAGCAGTTTTTATATAGTCCCTCGCAGTATGCTGCCAAAACGTTTTTTATGGTTGTTCACGTACTTCGTTCTTGTTTCAGTCACTACCATATTCAAACTGTACTGTAAGGAGCTAATAAAAAGGTATTCTCCTCTCAATTCATAAACAACTGGATCTGATACGCCATTCGCTTTGGTGCACATCATTACAAGAAGAAAAATCAGAAGGAAGTAGAGAGGAGCTCACTAAGAACGGAATTCACAAACTATTCAAAATAGCAGCGAGATTGCCTTACAATAAAATACATCGTTTGAAACAGAAAGTTTTTGGATAATGATCGTTCCACGCGTCAACTCATGGACTCACGAAGACGAAGAGCACAAAGGCGAAAACGGAAGAAGGGTATTCACGAAAAATGCAAGGAATTTGCGATTAAATGCTCCATGAAATAAGATATTTTTGCACTCAGACCGAATTAACCGAACGGAAACTGCTGATGTATCTAACTCAATTTCGAATCATCTGTAGCAACCAGTAGCTCAGCGACATCACGAAACTGTCATCCAATTCCGTTAATTCATGACCGCACAGCCACCGTCCAATGTCTGCTAGACCAGCCGTTCCGCCTGGAGCCAATCGGAGGCGCCACACGGGAGCTCAACGGGCTACAGTACTCAGCAGCGGCGAGACTTGCACCAGCATAACGGCGGCGCGGGGCGCGGAGGGGCAGGCGGGGAGAAGCCATAAGCAAAGCAGCAACTCCGCCATTAGCCGCTGGGTCCAGGCGTCACGCGGGGCATTAAATGGCGCAGTGGCGGAGCCCGCGACGCCAGGCGTCGCCTCCGCCGCCGCTGCCGCCGCCGCCGTCCGCGCAGACGGGCAACTTGAGGCCGTTTACGACGTCGAGCGCGGAGGAGGCGGACGGTATGGTTGTAGTAGCGAGAGCGGCGGTGGTGACGGTCGAAGTGGAGGCCAAAACGCTGGCGGAGATGGTGGTGGAGATGGTGGCGATGATGGTGGCGATGATGGTGGCGATGATGGTGGCGGAGATGGTGGCGGAGATGGTGGCGGAGATGGTGGCGGAGATGGTGGCGGAGATGGTGGCGGAGATGGTGGCGGAGATGGTGGCGGAGATGGTGGCGGAGATGGTGGCGGAGATGGTGGCGGAGATGGTGGCGGAGATGGTGGCGGAGATGGTGGCAGAGATGGTGGCGGAGATGGTGGCAGAGATGGTGGCAGAGATGGTGGCAGAGATGGTGGCAGAGATGGTGGCGGAAATGGTGGCGGAAATGGCGGCGGAGATGGTGGTGGAGATGGCGGCGGAGATGGTGGTGGAGATGGTGGCGGAGATGGCGACGGAGATGGTGACGGAGATGGTGGCGGAGATGTGGCGGAGATGGTGGTGGAGATGGTGGCGATGATGGTGGCGATGATGGTGGCGAGATGGTGGCGGAGATGGTGGCGGAGATGGTGGCGGAGATGGTGGCGGAGATGGTGGCGGAGATGGTGGCGGAGATGGTGGCGGAGATGGTGGCGGAGATGGTGGCGGAGATGGTGGCGGAGATGGTGGCGGAGATGGTGGCGGAGATGGTGGCGGAGATGGTGGCAGAGATGGTGGCGGAGATGGTGGCAGAGATGGTGGCAGAGATGGTGGCAGAGATGGTGGCAGAGATGGTGGCGGAAATGGTGGCGGAAATGGCGGCGGAGATGGTGGTGGAGATGGCGGCGGAGATGGTGGTGGAGATGGTGGCGGAGATGGCGACGGAGATGGTGACGGAGATGGTGGCGGAGATGGTGGCGGAGATGGTGGTGTAGATCGCAATAGTTGATGCTTGGTGTAGAGAGGTAACAGCAAGAAGACCGTGGATTTTTGCTGGGCGACGGGCAATGGGCGCGTGGAGGAAGAGTCAAGAGACAGGAGGGTGGAGGGGCGAGGGGGCGAGAGACACATGCGGAATCAGACATGACATAGGGGAAATTAGGTGAAGGTGGAGGCAGTGGTTTAGTAAGGGGCGTTTATAAAAGTCATATAAAAGAGACCATGATGGGGAGACAGTTTGGAAGAGAGTACGGAGAGGAGTATGGCGGCCATACTGGAGCCTAATCTACCGCCTGACTCCCTCCAGGCACCCGACTGTGAGGTCCGTTTGCGGTACGTTACGCCACGGTGGAGGGAGTGTTTGGAGATGATAGAACCGAAAGTGGAGAGGCGAAGAAGACGTCGACAGAGAACGCAAAGGAGGACGAGGACGACGGGCGGAAATGGAACGATACTCACAGAGGGACTGCAGAACCGATGACATGTTTCGAAGAAAACACTGAGGGAAACTGGCGAAATTCCAGACGAAGGAGGACCGAAAACAGGCCAAACGCTCAGATGCGAAGAGATATGCTGAACAACAGAGGAAACGCAATGAGCGCGGAGAAGAGTCAGGACTGGAGACAAGATGGAATGGTAATAGAGGTGGGCGGTAACGGGGTCGCTGTGGGAGCAGCGGTGGAGACGAGGCGAGGAGCGAAAAGCACGCAGGACGTGGGCGGGGGCAGACGATAGGGAGCGATGGTGTCGCACCCAATGTCCGAGGCTGGCTGGGCAGGGCATTGCCTCGCCTGGCAGGGCAGAGAACCGCGGTGCGGGTGATTTAACGACCGACGCCTCGCGAGGTCCTTCTGACGTCACGTCCGGGCCCGCGGACGTATCGAGACGGCTGCGAGGTATCGAAAAGCGCCGTTAATAGATGATAACGACGCCCGCCGCGGATGCGATGCGGTGGCGGGAGCGGAGGTGGGAGCGTGGCGGGCGGGGGAGGCGGAGGCGGTGAGAAGGCGAGAGAGGAGGCGTGAGCTGGGGCGCGAGGCGGGGGCGGGGGCGGAGGCGGGGGCGGGGGCGGAGGCGACGGGTGCGTATTGAAGGTGATGAAAAAGGCATCCGGCTAAACTAAAGTTATGGTCGCGGTGGCTGAGCCGGAATTTAAATTACAAATCTTGATCTATGGGAACGTCTTTTACACATATTTCGGACACTTCATGTCTAACGTAATATACTATTGGCAATAATAGGACGCTCTTGTAAGCCACTGCACTATGGATCTTCTGCGCATGCGCAGTTCAAGTTTGGCATCACTTTTGTTCATCTGCGCACGCGCAGATGATCGATAGTAATGTCTGCTATGGCGTGCAAAAACTCCCTAATTACATACACTCATTACAACAGCATTGATTACTACAAGTACGTTTCATTGGTGAGAGGTGCATATATATTCGGAAATGTAAAACATTTTTCACATGGGATATTCATGAATGCGATCTTTAACTATTTAAAATGTATATATTTCTCCCTTTGTGGTAAAGAAAAAAGTTACAAAGTTCTACATTTTTTAAATGTATTGCAATTTATTCAAAAAATAAACCTGTCTATAAATCTGTCTCACATGCAAAAATAAGGTTGTTTCTCGTACTCGCCAGTCTAGCACAAGTATCGAAGATAACAAATTAGTTTTTAACGTATGTTTAATATTGAACCAGCGAAATTTGATTTGATTTATTCTCGTCAGAGAACACTATAACTGTATGTAATGTATGGGGAGAAGAATAATCTGTGCACATTTACTTCAGATCTATCATCTCTACCACACCCTTTTACTATATATACCTAAATGATGAATAAAAGTACCAACAAAGTATGATTAGCAATATTTGAAAACAAGATATTTTTTCTCCCGAGTTTCAGAAAAGTTATTGTAATCGATAAGTAAACTATTCTCAACCATACTATCTTTAATGCGAATTTAATAATAAATTAATAATATAATAAATTTAAGAAATAAAACAGCAATACAAATATAATAATTAAATGACAATTTAATAATAATAATAATAATAATAATAATAATAACAATAATAATAATAATAATAATAAATTTAATGCAAATTCTATCTCTAAATCAACAGCGCGGTGCGGCTGCGAGAGCGATGTCCCGATGGCGGCGGGGAGCGCCGCCGCAGAGGTCGCCGGCGGGGAGGCGGGGACGGATATGGCGGGGGCGGGGCCCTTAACACTGTGCCGCTTCCCACGCAGCGATAACAGGCCCTCAGGCCGTGAGACCGCCAGGGCTCGAAGCTTTCAATCAGGAGGGGCCGCCGCTGCCCGCCCTGTTTGGCAACTTAATTGTGATAAGGGGAGAGTTACTGCGGCGAACAGAAACTGGGACAGCTTCGCTCTATCCCTCGGCTGGTACGACGAATCGACTTGCCATGCGAAATGCATGATCCATTACACACTACGCCCGATGTAATACTTTTTATTCTTGAAACAGTTTCATTAAGGTAGAATTATTTTAAAATATACCATACTATAAAGTAATTAAATATATATAAAAATTTCGCAAAACCTAAATGACTATGAAAAGAAGAGGGAGAGAATACATCCTATATCTTAAGAGCGTAAATACTAGATAATATAATAATAGCCCCAAAAAATAATTTGTTAGTATGGTCATTGATATAAGCTTTGCAGAACTTACAATATTTCGAAAGTTTGGAAATTATATTTCCAGTTAAATATATTTTAGAAATAATGATACAACAGAACACATTTATTCATTTTCAGTTCCTGCCTAATTTATATATCACCACAGTGTCTTCTACTATTTCGCCCCCACTCTCTCCTAACTTGCCTCGCGACCAACGTTTGGAGTTGTGAATCTGCCCAAAAACATTTACAAAATGTAGTAAAAATGAACCATTAAACCCCACAATATCTGCGTCGGGAAACGATGCACTCTATGAAAGTTCCATTGTCGGGCGAACAGAGCCGCGAGGGCGCCCGCCCGCCTGCCCGCTCGCCCGCCCTCCCCACGGTCGCCCGCCCACCCCCCGCTCGCCCGCCCACCCCCCGCTCGCCCGCCCGCCCGCCCGCCCGCCCGACCACCCACCCGCTCGCTCGCCCGTCCGCCCGCTCGCCCGCCCGCTCGCCCGCCCACCTGCCCGCTCGCCAGCACGCTCGCCCGTACGCTCGCCCGTACGCTCGCCCGTACGCTCGCCCGTACGCTCGCCCGTACGCTCGCCCGTACGCTCGCCCGCCCACGCGCAATCGCCGCTCGGGTCAACAAGCGCGCACCCGCCCGGCGCTACGCGGCGCGGCCACTCATTTTCATTTCAAAACACGCGGTGGCGGCCACGCAGCTCAGCGATGGGGGCTTCGGAGGCGCCAACGGCGGCAGAGGCTAGGCGGCGTTGGTGCTGCGTATGGGGGCGGCGGCGGTGGGTTTGCCGGTGGTGGAGGCGGCGGAGCTCGCGGTGGTGATGCATACTAGTGGCGGAGGTAGGAGGGATTTGGTGGCGGTGATACCGGCGTCTACGGTAACGTTGTTGTGGTTGTTGGTGGTGGTATGGGTAGAGTAGTGGGAACAACGATGAACCCAGCGAATCGCCCGCATTCCAACGAGCCGATGCTCCCTGTTGTACACCGTGGGGTGACCTGGTAAGGGAAACGTATTTTCTTTTTTCTCATCAACTATCATTGCTTTCAACCACCAATAAAGGAATAATACAGATTTAACTCAACACATTTATTCTTAACATACGCCTTGCTTATACCATCATGT
Organism: Teleogryllus occipitalis; assembly: GCA_011170035.1. Taxonomy (NCBI): domain Eukaryota; kingdom Metazoa; phylum Arthropoda; class Insecta; order Orthoptera; family Gryllidae; genus Teleogryllus; species Teleogryllus occipitalis. The sequence goes on along the minus strand of BLKR01009105.1, from coordinate 177,892 downwards.
CAGAAAAAAAGGCTTTAAAGATGGATTGATTTTTTCGTGTTTCCGGACGCGTCAACTGCTTCGGTCATTAGTCCCATTAGTATAGTGCATGTTTTTTTCTCGGGAGATGGCGGTCATCTTCCCCCGCTGGATGGCGAGATCCGGCGCCGACCTACCGTCGGCTAGTGGGGTTTCCCCCTGACCAGGACTCTCCCACCAGCGGGGCACCGCCCCAGCCGGGACACGCTCTAAGCTCCCGACCGGTCTCCCGGAATATGTGGTAGTGTAGTGCCTGTTAGTGTAAATGTGTGTGTAAGGGAAGAGGATAGGACAAGGAAGAGGAAGGACAGATCGCGCGCGGTCCGTGGCCCGTTTCTTAAGGTACTGCTCCGGCATTCGCCTGGTGTTGATCCGAGAAACCACGGAAAACTACCGATCAGAGCAGCCGGCCGCTAGAAGTCTCCTCCAGACAGTGACTGAACTCAACCTAGCTGAAAAGCTAGTGTTGAAAATCCTGCCGCCGTCAGGACTCGAATCCAGGACCTCCCGGTCAGAGGCGGTGCAGTGACATCAGTTGATGCACTGAGCTACCGCACCCGGTGACTTTAAAGAGATTCTACCACACTTTCGGTGGTCTGACACTATTCAAATAAACTCTTCTTTTCAAGAGAAGCATTTAAAATTTGAAATAACCATTTGACACTGCCGGAAAACCCGCAAGTAACAATCGCCTAAGTATCAATTGTGTTGTATCACTTTAACTTATTATGCACCGAAAAATTTATTTGACTTGAGGGACATCTTCCTTCGAGGGAAGTATCCGCTCTACCCAACACCCAAACTCTCAAATTGCACCGCCACCGTCTCCTCGCCGCCAGCGGCGTTCGCACCGCTGTTTGTGCACGCGCCGCCGCCGAGCCACAATGGGACGCGGAGCGCGCGCGCGGACGCACGCTCGGGGCTGGTCAGCCCTAAATAACGCGATCCATTATTCATTTATTTTAATGCTTTCGGTGCGGGTTTTTCTGCGCCACGCCGGGACGGGGCGGGCTGCGTTGGCGGTTCGGGACGCGAATGGGTGTGCTGTTGGGCAGGAGATGGACGTTGGTGGAGTGGTGGGATGAGATGGGGGGGCAGGGAGGGATGGAGGAGCTGTTTTGGAAGACTGGGTGATTTTTCCCAACATAGTGAACTCTACTGCTTGTGGGACAAACACAGAAAACAACATTAAAAACGGGAGATAACGTAATAAAATTATTTGTTTTTTATCAAATTTCCCAAATATGGAGAGGAATAATTTATTAAATTTTTACATATTATTGTATTTAAATATTAACAATTTAATTACTGGCATGTTTACAAAATTATTTATTGTTGAAAATGTGCAAAACATGTATAACAACACCGATTAAATGTAACATTCTTTCCCATTTGTTCAATTTATGACCTATCCTATTTTGTTCCTATATTAATCACTTAATATTAATACTTTCATTCTTGCCGACCATCTACAACTCTTCAAAATGTCATATAAAATGTATATCATATGCGGACCGTAGTTTTTGTCCATACCGAGTCCTGGGCACAAACAAACTTGCTATACAATGTATTGGAAGGTTGCAATAACAACAAAGAAGATTCGATTTAAATATAATGTCACGAAAACGATAGTGTGATTTTTAATTCTGTTGTGGCTGAAACAAAAGGTACACCTTGATTCTGCACGCAAAATGAGGCGGAACGCAGGAAACTGTGACAGAAGGAATTTGGTCTAGAAAACAAGGGACACTAAGCTCGTGGGAGAATTCTTAGATGAGTGGAGACAAGATAGGAAGTCCACGAGAGGATTTACGTTTGGATGAATGTGTAGTATGGACGTACAAGCACGAAATCGAATGGTCTCATAGATGTGAGAAGCGCTTTAATGTCGATGGCTGATCTTATAATGGGCTGATTCTGTGAGTATCGTACATGTACTACGTGACCGTGCGTATCAAGTGTGCGCGTGTGTGTGTATGTTTACGTACGTGGGTGGATCGATTGACAACGAGGAAGCGGGATGGATTGGCGGATACGTCCAAGAGCAGTAAACAGGACAGAAGCCTGATGACGGTGCAGGCGATCAACACACTCGAGCTTGACTCTGCTTGCGTTGCCGGTCGGAATGCTACTCTTTCGACAGAATTGCCGCGACACTGTTGCGAGTTGCAGTCAACACAACTCGCGCATGCAAAACGACCGTCTATTACACACGTTTCGATGAGTCGAACCGATGCCGAATTCGAGAGGTCTCGATGGACATCAAACCTTCGCTTAAAAACAATTTTCCAAACGTTTTCGTTACATTCCAAGAAGCAGTGAACCTGAAACCGAACAAGCAGTATGTACTAGAATTGTTTAAATTAAAGAATATTCACGAATAAAGGAACGATTAGAAAAAAACTGAATTGTCAATACAGTTGAATACTTGATAAGCAACTAAACTCGATGATAAAAAAAATCTTTTGAACGTTTTCGGGTGGTATTAAAAATATGTTTGCTTTAAAACGAAATGTTTGAATATAAATTACTTAACAAAAAAAAAAATTTGCAGCTCGAGGCTGCGAAATATTGGAGACCTTTTTGATGAGATTGTGCCAAGGAAACTCCTTGTTTTTCCGTAGGTTCTTGTCATGAAGGCAGACTCTGGAATGACGAAAATCCAGACTATCAGCATTCCTCGGAGTAAGAATGACTAAGTATTGAAGAAATTGTCATAGTTACTTGTCTGGGAGAAAAGGAAATCATTTTCCTTGTTTTTCTCTCGGAATTCGTGCGTGTGAGCTAAGTTTACGCGCCACCCATTCTCCTGAGATCTCAGTCGCGACACCAAACTTACGCAATTGAATTGACTGTCAGTACATTCGATACATACGCATGCATTACCAGCTTTTTACACGAGCGAGATGACTCGCCACGAAACTGTTCGGCTTACTTGATTTTTAAACAATGTGATCCCATCGCGTCTTATGTGGATAGAGCCAGAAATCCGCGAAATTGAGACAATATGGAAAATTGTCTATCTGGTCATTCTTGGTGTCTCGACTGTGGTGCGCTCTCACGGCCATCTTGGAAAACCGTTCAAAAGAGATGAAACACACGAAATGAATCTATTTTTCTGTCTTCAAGCCAGCTGGCGGTTTTGAGCGAAAACTAGTCGAACGCGCGACATTTGAAATGTATACCCTTTGCTGTTAATTCGGCTCAAAGAGTGGTTATAATTGATTGCATTCCAAGTACGGCGGCAAATTTGAATTAATTTGGTCGCCTATGAGCCAACAGTTGAATACTTAATAAGCAAGTAAAACCGATGATTAAAAAAAAAAAATTGAACGTTTTCGTAAGCTATTAAAAATATAAATTCCTTTAAAACAAAATGTTTGCGAAAGGTAACCAACAATGACGTTTCTACACGAATGTTCCATAACATGTAATTTATTATCAGTATTTAAATAACTAATTAATAGATTTACTACAACACAGCATGGTATTAATTAACTCATTAGGGATATACAGTTTTCATTCGAATCTGCAGCTTCACCCGTTCAACTACGGTTACTTTTTTGTTCCATCTGGCCAGTATTAACTAATTATGCTGGACGGAGGTAATTCAAATGTAAATTTCAGCACTTGAAACATTTATAAATTAAAATTATCTTTTCAAATATAACTCTACAGTGTGTTAATCATACGCAGTACAGACGAAAACGCAAACAACGTAAAATGGACAGAATGGAGAAAAAACAGCATTTTAAGGAGTACAACTAAAAGTGACGCAAAAGCGAAGATTGAAGGTGTTTATCAAAAAGGGAGTCATCATATGCACGTTATATAATTTCAATTGGAAAAGATACAACTCGATTGCACGCGGATGCAAGAGTATAGTAGAAGAAAACTACCTCCCTCAACACACATACATACATACATACATACATACATACATACACACACACACACACACACACACACACACACACACACACACACACACTTGATGTGCCATGAACACGCGGCGAATGGAAGCAGCCCTAAAAAGCGACGCGGTTCCCGTCCGCCTGCGACAGACCGCAGCCGGCGGCCTCTCGCGATAGTAAAATCTTTCCCGTGTCCCGCTCCCCCATCCCCCTCCCCCGCTCACTCTCGCTGGCGGCGCGCCGGAGATGGATATATTAAAAACCCTCCCTTTCTCAGCATTCCCCATCCCCTCCCCCCCTCGCTACGCCTTTCCCCGCCTTTCCACGCCTTTCTCCGCCTCGGCCAGCCTCGCCCTGCTCCGCCCCGCCCCGCCCCGCCCCGCCCCGCCTCGCCCCGCCTCGCCCCGCCTCGCCTCGCCTCGCCCCGTCTCGCCCCGCCTCGCCCCGCCTCGCCCCGCCCCGCCCCGCCTCGCCCCGCCCCCGCCACGCTTCGTCACCCCCCCCACCCCTCTCCACCATGCCATCCCCCCTCCCCAACCCGCTCCACTTCTAACCTCTGCGCTCCGACCGTCTTTGACTCCGTTCTACGCTGTTGCTCTGCGCCGACCCGATCCGAAAGGACTTCCACAAGCACCGATCTGCTTGGCTCTGTTCCGACCTACTGTGCATCGATTTCCTTCGTGTAGCTGTCCCCGATACATCAAGTTCCTCATCCACGTAGTCACGTCCACTCTCTTCCCGTTCGCAACGCGTTTCGTATTTTTATCTAAAACCTGTATCTGCACTCGTCCTATAAAGAGATCCAAGACTCATCGCGCCTTGTAATACTCCCATCTAATTTTCTCTCGTTGCCTTGACTTCCATTTTCATTCGTCCTGCGGCATTTTCAACTCTTCGCTCAGTTATGATCTCTCTCTCCCAGTACCGACACTTCCCACTTTATATCAACATCTCCGCAGTGAACTTCTCCCAATTCTGCAGCAAACCTCTGACTCTTCATTTCCTTCTTTCGACTTTTCGCCCTCTCCCATTAGACAGCACTCCGTTTATTATCAATCCCGTCTCTCGATTATCATCGATCCTTCTTTTTGCTTCTAGACATAATGTACCTTTACTACGAGGTTTTGCTAGTTGTGGTAGGAGCAGCCGGTAGTGGGGGTTGCTATTTTGTTAGGAATAGCTACTACGAAATGAAATCCGTAATACGTTAACCGATGCAAATTAGTTCGCGATTCTCAGAAGTTAAAATTTCTAGTTATCAAAAGTTGCAAACGTCACTTTGTTTTATTCGCTATTTAACAATGTATATAGCGCATACGGATAGGGAAGAGATTCTGGAGCTAAAGAAAACGTACGCAGATTTAACTTCTTCCTGCTAACAGACACTTTTTAATTTTTTACTGACGAAAATAATTGAAATGAAATCAGAACAAATCACCGTTTGCTTCCCGTCCGCACTCTCTCCGCCATGTTGCCACCCGCAGCGCCCACGCGCTTTCCCGTTCACCCCCTCCTCCCTCCTCCCGATCGCGACTCCGCTCTCCCGACGCCACTTCCATCGCGGACGGCGCAGCTGGGCCTTTCAGTTCGGGTTCTTACGACGGTTTCGCTTTTCCCCGACACAATTTTCTAATTACGCCGAATGGGTTTATTTTCACGGGGGAGGCGCAGTGCGGCGTTCTGTTCGGCTGGAACCTTTTGTGCAGCGCGGGATGAGAAACTGAAGCAAATGCCACGCGACCTCGGTCTTCGCTGCAACGCCGGTGGTCCCCGTCAGTCAATATGTGGACCTGTGGAGAGGTTTTTAAGTCGGGATATTATTAAATCGTTCTATTTACTTTTCATAAATGCAGCAGCAATGACCCATTTTCAGCCACTCTGTTCTTCGAAATCAATATAAAACACTTGAATATGGACGTCCACTGTATGGAATATTAATAGAAAATATGCAAACAAAGGGGAGACAAAATACAAATGTACCACTCAAATAGAACGCAAACAAATAAAACCAGATATTTGCATTTGCAAAGTGCAGAAATACATTGACGCAGTCTATTAATAACCATATTTAGGCAATACGATTACCACCATTCCACATAATTTCTCCGATTACGAACGCAACATTTCTTTGAAAATGCCTTCTTTTCTTCGCAGTAAATGTTATAACGCTTTGTCACATTGTTGCTTCTGTCATATAAGCCGCCGCGGGCCCAGCCATTATGCTGCAAGTATTGTTGAACACGAAAGACGCGCGTCTCCCACAAAGGCAACGTTATGCGTCCCAGCCCCATTTGTCAATAGCTAAATTCTGTAAATCACGGCGTTGCCGCGCATTAGGCAAAGAAGAGCGCCACGTGTCGGGCGACCGCCGCACAATGCGCGGGGCCGCCGTCACAGCGCAAATCGGGCGGAAGGCAAGCGCGGCGGCGGCGGCGGCGGCGGCGGCGGCGGTGGGGGAGGCGCGTCGAAGCCATCGGCAGTGGCAGGGACTCGTCGAGGTGGACGTGGTGATGGTGATGGTTGTGGTGGTGGGTTTTGATTGATTGATTTTTTCGTGTTTCCGGACGCGTCAACTGATTTGGTCATTAGTCCCGTGAGTGTAGTGCATGTTCTTTTCGCGGGAGATGGCGGTGATCCCGCTGGATGGCGAGGTCCGGCGTCGGCTAGTGGGGTTTCCCCATAACCAGGACTCTTCCACCAGCAGGGCACCGCCCCAGCCGGGACAAGCTCTAAGCTCCCGACCTGCCTCCCGGAATATGTGGTAGTGTAGTGCATGTTAGTGTAAGTGTGTGTGTGTGTAAGGGGAGAGGATAGGACAAGGAAGAGGAAGGACAGATGGCGCGCGGTCCGTGGCCCGTTTGGTAAGGTACAGGCCCGGCATTCGCCTGGTGTTGATCGGAGAAACCACAGAAAACTACCGATCAGAGCAGCCGGCCGCTAGAATTCTCCAGACAGCGACTGAATTCGACCTAACTAAAGAGCTAGTGTCGAAAATCCTGCCGCCGTCAGGACTCGAACCTAGAACCACCCGGTTAGAGGCGCTGCAGTGACATCAGTTGATGCACTGAGCTACCGGTCCAGGTTTATGATGATGGGGGTTGTGGTGGTGGAGGTGGTGGTGGTTGTGGCGGCAATGGGGATGATATGGACGCTGGTAGTAAGCCTGGTGGTGGGGGAATCGAAGTGGTGATAAAGAGACAAGAGGTAAAAATGGAGGAACTTGTAGTGATGGAAGAAGTCGTGGTATTGGGGAATATTGTTTTAAAGGAGAAAAAGGTAATGATGCTAGTGATGGTGATGTAATGGCAATTTTTGTGGTACCGGCTTAGGTGGATGAGGATATCAATTGATGTTCCTGCAATGCCTCTGATACGAAGGGTCAAGGGTTTGAATCCCGTTGGAGGCAAGATTTTCGTTACTAGCTCGGAAGCTAGGTCGAATTCAGCCACTGTCAAGAGGAGAATTTTAGTGGTCCGCTGCTGTGATCGGTAGTTTTCCGAGGATTCTCCGCTCAAAACCAGGCGAATGGCCCTAACAAACGGGCCCGGCTGGGCTGGTGCCCCGCTGGTGGGAGTTGCCTGATTGGAGAAAACCCCACAAGCTGACGTGTATCTCGACGTCGGATCTCGCCCTCCCGCGGGGAAAGATCACCGCGACCTCTCGGGATAAAAACATGCATTACCCTTATTGGATTAATGATCTTTTAGCTGTTGACTCGCCCGCAATTACTACACACACACACCACGCACACGGAACCACCACACATATTTGTGGTTGTAGAAACCCACGTTACATTGAAGTCCAGAGACCAGGACGTTTAGCACACGCAAAGATGTCGTTGGAAGTAAGACGGTAGAGGCGCAGATGCAGGGCAGATTCGTCTGCAGCGACGGTAAACAGAGTTTGTGGGTGGATACGGCAGCAGCAACGGCTTCGACTAGTGATTTGGACGGTGGTCGCGGCGAGGGGAAGCAGCGGGCGGGCGGACGCCCAGAGACAAACGAGGGCCGCCGCTTCGCCACGCGCCGCGCAGCTGCGCCCTGGGTGGCACGGGCGTCACGGTGGCGCGAGGGGGGCGGAGGCTACACGCGTGCCCGTGTCAAATGACGCGACGCGGTCCGGCGTCACCCTCGGCCACCACGCGCCCTGCACAGACACCGAGAGCCAGGAAGCGCTGGACTCAATTTGTTCCAATGAGAGAAGGCACGGATATTGAAGTTGCACTGTCAGTGACGTGGAATTAAAAACAAATGAGGACTATAACTGGAAGGATTAGAAGTCTCTCTCGGCCACCACGCGTGCTGAACGGACACCTAGAGCCAGAAGGCGCTGGGCTCAATTTGTCCCAATAAAAGATGGCACTGACATTGAAGTTGCACTGTCAGTGAAGTGGAATTAAACACAAATGAGTTTTGAAACGGAAATGATAGGAAATTAAAGGTACTTCTTGTTGGGAACGGTTTTTATATCACTCCTTTCATCGCAACCATTCAAAGTGTAATAAATTCAATTCATTTGACATCGACTAATGATAAATACAAGATATCATATTCTATATCAAGTTCGTGTAGAGTACTTTTAGAAAGTACGAAGTCATGTATTAATGCACATAATCCTTTACGTTAGCTTCATAAGGATCGGAACAAATTCGCATGCGCATCCGGGCAGAAAGTGATAATTAAAGATCTCCCGCTTGGGTGGTTGAAGGTTGGCTCGTTGGGAGAAAAAAAACGGACCACCGGAGCAGATGGTCGTCAAGCTCCGAGTGGTCCCCGGCTGCCATCAGCAATCGGGCGAAGTACGCAAAAGGGGGCGAGAGGCCATCACACGTCCCCGACGGCGCGTCCTCCAAAACGCAACGAGGCCTGGCGAGGGCCAGAGGCATCGGCGAGGGAGGGGGCGGGCAGCAACCCCGAACGCACGCGGCTCCCGACCGGAACAAAGCAGTTTACACGAAAAATTACCCCCGGTTGTGCCCGGCGATGCGCTGCAAAGCGCTCACTCGCCTGCGACAGCGGACGCGTGGCAGATGCAGGCAGATGCACCAGTCCGCGCTGGATGCGTCGCCACCACCTGGCTACAGCTGCCACATCACCCGGTTGCTCCATATTTCACCGACTGCTGTCAGACGTGTTCAATTAACGTGTTCGCATCTTCAGAATATCTAGTTTCCGACAGGAGGTCCCGTGCTTACTATAATGAATCAAACACAGTAACATTTCCCTTCCATTTCGTTTTGCAAAACGCTAACGAAATAAAGCATTTCATTTGTCATCAACGTGATGTTGCTTTCGGAATAACGACTCTATCGCTCCGTTCATTATTTGCGATGTTAATTTTTAACAAAGCCATAAATTATTTAACCACTTATTACGGAATCAAAAATTTCTCATTCTAATGCAAAATTATTTCAAAATTGAATAATTAAAAACAATGGAATTAAATTCGCACCACGAATTCTGGATGTTAATAACATTGCGCGCCAGCAGTGCGTTGAGCATTTACGCTCTTCTTGTGGACGCTGAGTGGCCAGCAATTTTCCTGTTCATAAAAACGCCACTTGTGGCGTGCTATCTTTCAATAGAAATAACTCACTGGATTTTTCTTCCGCTTAATTTACAATAGGTTTTCCAGATCCTTCATATTCATCCACAATATTTCACATCTGATTTCCCAGATATGAAGGAAATTGACAAATTCTTACTAACATATTCTGTGATCTCTTAGCAATATCTTCGTAATGCGTTCTCCCACTCTTCCCTTCACACTAATTATCCGATTGACAGTCTTTTTTTATTTTATTTTATTTTATTTTACGTAAAAAAAACAGTTAAAACTGCGTATGACGTGCTATAGGGAAAAGTGAATTGTGTGCACATTTTCAAAATTCTGTCATCCCTACACTAAGTCATATACTACTTAAATTTTGAAGAAAAAAAGCCCCCATGTAATAAAATCTATTTTCAAGGATAAATAAGCAATAAAGTTTGGCTCTTATCCATGTTGTCCTTCGGAATAATACTTCCTGCCGCGACAACATGGAAACGATAATTTGAATAATTGTATTTCCCACTGAATTCTAGAAGACGTGCACAGAAAATGAAGTTACATTTATGTCCATAAGCAAAACAAGGGGCCAGATCAGCATTTGCTCAATGGATCAGGGAAACTGGACAAAAAAACCTGATCGAGATGGGGTCTTTGCGTTGGACTTTGCGTTGGACCACGGATCTGTATCGTTTTGCATTCCCTTGAGGAATACTCTATGTAAATTTAAAAAATCTTTATTATAGTTATTATAAAAAAATGTTAGTTGTCCCACTTCCAGTGTTTTTTTAGAACAATCGTTCATGTAAAACAACACATCTCAATACCATTTCAGTCGCTTGAATGTTGAGATTCCGATATTAGTTTTTTCATGGAGAGAAAATGTAGCCCTAAACAAAATGTAAATAGATTATCCCTAGATCTTTACTAAAGCATCTTGGAGTAATTTTATGATTTTTCAAGTTATTTCAAGAAGTTTCTTTTATGATAACCGAAGTCTTCACAACTTCACATCCCTTCCATTAATGTTTTATCCACACAAATCAAAGAATAACTACATATAAAACGCAAATCCTGCAAACACTTCACTCTAAACAACATTCTCCAGCAAATTGGGGGTTTTGGCAATTCAGCCTCAACCATAGCAATGAAAACCTCTCCCTTCACATGCTTCCTTTATCGCCCCTAAGAATCCAGACATCATTCGACCGGGCTCTTTACGTTCCTTGCGGTCACTATATTTCCACGCATTTCGTCCAAGTGGAGCGACATAAAACCGAAATCTTGCCTTGTCGTGCGCGCCGGCCGTCAACGCAGGGCGGGAGAAAAGCCCTTCAGCACGTGATTACGAGGGGACACCGGAATATTTACGCGCGGCGGTCTCCGAACACCCCTCGAGCGGAGGAACAAGCAGCGGCCAAACGCTCTGCAACGCGCCGAAAAGGCCAAAAAAATTACACTTCGATAACAAAATAAAAATGTTTAATAAAAATTATTTGATAAAATAAAAATTAAATGTTTTATTTCAATAAATCAAAATAAGTAAATAAGAAAAAATATTGATGTGAAACTTTCGCTGTTGGGAATTGCATTTATTTCCAACGGATGAGAAAACAAAACGTCAGAAAACCAGTTACTAGTCAGTTGCCAAATAATTATGTCAAAAACATCTGGAGATTTGTATCTTTTAGAATCCCACAGAAATTATATGAACATTTTCTGAGGATGAGCAATCTCCAACAGCTTCTGGAGTTTATTTTCTGGTCTACGGCTGGTGTGCCGTAACGCAATGATGGAACAGGGCAAATGAATTAAAATTTTGATGATGACGTTGATGATTAGAATTACTAAAAGTAATGATTTTTAAAAAGTGAAAAAATACGGTTTTTAAATTCAAATGCATTTCACTAAATTTAATGTATTTTTTATTATTTTGTAGCATTAAGTCTCTAGTAATTAGAGGTTGATAAGCCGAAATTATCCGTCGTGTACTCTTATTTCAGAATTTTTGAGCGGAATTAGTGATAAAAATTGATTCAAACCACATACAAATTATTTGAAACCCTAACGACGATATAAGATAAATTTATTTCATTTTCTTTTTCCTAGGCTGAAGAGTTGAACTTGGAAATCGCAGGAAATAACCTTGGCCTACGTCAGAAGTCCTTTCGCCCCACTGTAGGCCCGGGTGCGTCAATGGCCGCTGGGCAATTTTTCGGCGCCCCCGGGCGGCGATTTCCGGCCACGACGACGCGGGCAGGCAGGCGACCGCCCACATCCCACACCCACCGGGCGATATCGCCCGCGATCGCTCATTTGGGGCGGCCAGGGGCGGCGCGCGCGCTTATCTTGGTCCGGTCCCGGGAGAAGGCGCGCCGGCGGAAGACGGATGGAGGGACGAGAGGAGGGGGAGGGGAGAGCGGCCGTTTCCGGCGCGAAGGACGCGGATGGGCGCGGGGGCGGAACGCCGCGTGTGGCGTATCGCTGGGGATCAGGAGGGGTGTGGCGGGGTGGCGTTGGCGTTGGCCGCCGGTGAGTCACGCCGTCAGTTGCAGCACTGACTTCTCTTCGTAAAGCAGCTAGACCCAAGCTAATTTTTTCCTCAACTATGCGTAAATTGCGCAGGGTGCGCTAGAGCAAGTAGTTGAGTTCGCAACTTAAGCTCCGTGGACTTCGCCAGGAGTTAGTTCCTGGTGACGTCAGTGCCTAGTAGTCGAAGAAAAAGACGCCGTTCGTGATGCGACTTCCAGAGGTCGACAGTTTCGTTTTGATTTTCTATTCCCGGAGGATGTCAGAGTAGAATTATGTAAATAACTAAGCATAAACATCAACCTTTCCTTCTCGACACTGACCACAATCGCGACTGCGAAATGAGTAGTTACTCCATGAAATCAGTTCTACGAGAATAAGGAGCTCAGATTGAGAAATGGGGATGAAGATAATCCGAGCGACATTTATCACTTATTTGCAATATTTGTTACAAACGCTTGCAAACAATATCGAGTACTGCAATTTCCTTCGAAGAGAAGTATTTTGCAAGATGAATTTACCGCTCAAATTCTACGCACATTTTTCCACACTTGAACATTAAAATTCATTCCTATTGCGCACCTTTTTTTTTTGTTACACAAGTAAAACAAGACACCTTCATGATTTATAACCTGAATTTCACGGTCATTTTCTACCACATTGACAACTGTAATTACTACCCGACCATTCGTACTTCACCAATGAACATCTACGACCAACATGTAAAAAACAATTGGAAATTACGGACAATGAAGTTCATTTCACATTGTGAAACAAGTGGAAATTCAGCTCACTTTAACTCGAAAATAAGCTCTTGTGAAGTGCGCTTTTAACGCACCGCTTTACTAGGGTAAACACAGAATTTCTGGGAACGTATCAGAGTTTATTTCGCAACACACCTAGTGTACACAACTACAGGGCCTCAGAGAGACACCCGACAGCCGTGAGTCACTTCAATAAATGGGTCACGTTAAAAATGTAACGAGGAAGGTCATTTGCTGTTATATTCAATTCCTCTGACAAATATGTGGCCCGAGGCCGTCTAATTTATTTTTGTTAATAAGTCAAATACCCTTTAATAACCTAGAAAAAGTGTTTATATATAAATAGGTGTTTTGAATTTAAGACAGAGGAAATAATTATACAAGCAGTTACAAATTTGTTAATAATTGTAAAAACTTTTTGTATATTAGAGAACTTTCTAAAGTTTTATTCTTCCGAGTACATCAGTTATTTCGTAAAAACTACCTTACCCATAGAACCATTTGCAACACGACACCTCCCAACAATTCATCATTTATAAGCACTGACAATTAAGTTACTTTCCTATAAAGCTTTTTATTTTGCGAAAATAAGCATTATTCAACCCCTAACAGTATAAAGTAATACACATTGCATGCGGTGCACTTCTGTTGCCGTTACTTGGATATGCGGGACCAATTTTTCTTTGCATTGTACTCATGGAAATAACTAGTGCTGTTTCAAATAGCAACCATCCAACCGAACCCGCATTGAACTACGGGAACCACGAGCCTTTTGTGTCAAGAGTTTTTGCATCGTCGGAAAAAGAATAATTTTTACAAAAATAACATGGAGCGTATTTATTTACTCGCCCACAGAATTGTGATTTGTTGACTCGCTTTCATTATTGTCCCCAGTTACAACTCGCTGTGTTTATGTGGATTTATTTTCCCAGAGCACGTCACCCTATGTTGTCTTTGAAAGGTAGTAAGTTTTCGACTAGATGGTTCGGAATCTGCATCTATTTCGAGTCATGGTTTGGCGACGATATGAGAGTCACTGTTTACAAACATTATGCACTTGAAGTGTAAAATGCGGGTTCTTTTGCTGTTTTTAAAACAATGAAAGTAAAGAGAATCGAGAAAGTTTTTTTTATTCAAAATGTCACGTTACACCAACAATATCAGGGACAGCTAAAAATGCACCTCAGCTTCATGAAAAAGAGAAGAAAATACAAGATACTTTTACAATAAATTGATCTGACGCATCGAGAAGGTGTTGAACCTTGTAACGATCATGATAGTAGTTCCAGATCATCGCTTTTATTGAAGATAATACAAATGACTGAAAGAGAAGACAGTTTATTTTCAAAATATAATGCTATTAGCGCATTTTTATTTAATCAGAATAAATGTTTTGCTTCTAGTTGAAACGAATTCAACGCATTTCTACTTTAGATTCAATTCTCAAATAACCTTAACAATCATATAAATTTAAAATCATTAAACGCATGAACTCAAAACGAAGGTTCTACAATCTTATTAATTTTAAAAGCCTGTTTAGATGTATATTATCCATCAGTATTCATTCCCTGGGAAATCACAGGGAACCTTCAAAGTTGAGATCGCATATTTTCAACAGCAGCAGCAGCAGCAGCAGAAGAAGAAGAAGAAGAAGAAGAAGAAGAAGAAGAAGAAGAAGAAGAAGAAGAAGAAGAAGAAGAAAAACTTACCCCAAAAGCTAAGGCAAAACTTCGGCACAAAGGTAATTAACATAACTCATCATATCCTTCCGATTTCCGTGCGACAGTAAGAGAATCTTAGAGCACCTCCACTAAACGAACTCCTCTCCGCGAGGAAAGCCCGGAGTTGCAGAGCTTGTCAGCGTTGCCAACATCCCCGGAACTCCCTCCGCACATCGACCCGTCCGCCTCCTTCAAAACGGCAAATTCTGACGGCTCCCAGGGATTGAATCGCGCAAGACTCCGACGACTCACCCCCGTCCTCACCCCCTCCGCCCAGGTGCGGGCCTCACGTTCGGCCTCGCCGCGCCTCGCCGCGCCTCACCTGCCAACCGCCGCATCGCGCCGCGCCGCGCCACCTCCGCCTGTCTCGTCTGTATGCAGATGCCTCCGCCCCACCCCGCCACGCCCCGCCCAGCCTTCTCCTCCTGAGACGTGCTCCGCCTCCCCCCCGCCCCGCCGTCATCCCCGCTATGACAACTGCTTCGTGCCGCCCGCACGCGCGTAACAAAATTCCTCGTCGGTGGCGGTACCTACCTCCAAAGAGGAAGCCGAGGTGATGAAGGAGTTGAGGGGGAATAAGAGGAATAGGGGTTGCGTGCGACGTGGAGAGTTAGAGCATGAGGAACGTATAATACCAACGAAATAAAGTGTTCGTGAAATCAGCTGAATGTAATTAGACTCATCATATTCTCAATGTGATCATAGAAAATCGTATCTAGATTATTACAGAACATTTAGTAGCTAAAAAAATAGCCTAATGGAGTTGAGTTTGCAATGGAACCTACCTTGCAATCGAGCCACAAAGGACTTCTTGCCAAGACTTAACGTTCATAATATATTTTTAAAGAATACCGACGTTTAAGAGAAATGACCGAGAATACTAAATTGCTCCCAGTAGATACGACTATTTTATTAAGCAGAACGAGCAGTCGTTAAATGAAAACTGCTATATTCAAAACCTATAAATGATATTAGTAGGGCAAATAAACAATGTAGTAGCAACATGGAGAGATATAGACGAGACGTACGAGGCAGAAGAAGAAAGTTTAAAGAGTGAATCATTTACGAAAGCAATAGGAAAATCCCGGAGAAGCAAATATTGGTTAAAAAACGACGCAAATACGGGCAAAACAGGTAGCAGGAAACCAAACAAGTTCCCAAGAAACAATGAAGTAAATGGTAAACGAAGGCATTGAACTGGGCGGGGTCACTCTCAAGGTAAGTGTTGAAAACATCAACAAATATTCATATTCGGAAAAAGAAATGACATTATTATTATTATTATTATTATTATTATTATTATTATTAATATTATTATTATTCAAATTAATAACAAAATACTTATTTGTGGTGAGGCTCAGGTCATTAAGGCTATTCTTCTGCGTATCCACTTTAATGAGCTAACATTTTCATAGTTACAAGAAGAAGGAACAAGAGCTACTAATAAGAAAAAAATGTGGGAACATTTGGAAAGGATGCCAAATGAGAGATGCCGGCATTTGCTCTTCAATATATTCCACAAGGAAGTAGAGATGCAGGCAGGTCAAAGAAAAAGTGGATACTGGAAGAGTTGAAGCCGAATCCTTGTTGGTTGAAGAAGAAGAAGGACGAGGAGGAGGAGGAGCAGGAGGAGGAGGAACAAGAGCTACGAGAAAGAAACCCGACTTAGGGGGAACAACAAGACTTAGGAGGAAGCAACAAAACTTAGGCGGAAGTAACAAGACTTAGGAGGAACAATAGAACTTAGGAGGAAGCAACAAGACTTAGGCGGAAATATCAAGACTTAGGAGGAACAATAGAACTTGAGAGGAAGTAACAAGACCTGGAAGGAAACAACAAGACTTGAGAGGAGAGCGACAAGAGGAGAACAAGAGAGAGACCAAGGCAACAAGAGTAAGAGAAAGACAAGAGGAGGAAACAACACTTCGGAGAAAGAAACAAGGCTTCGAAGCAAGAGGAGTTACGAAATCGGCCGGCAGATACCGAAAAGAAAAAGCCAAGACCGCGAACAGCAATGAAAAGGCAGCGGGAAGAGCAGGAGGGGTTGGAGGTTGGCGAGGCTGGCGCGTGCCGGGGCCTTTAGTATTCCGCGCGAGGCGTTCGCGAGAGCGCGCGTGCGTGAGTGTGCGCGCGCGAGTGGCGTGGCGTGGCGTGGCGAGGCGCTGCCACGTGGCACCGTCGTCGCCCCGCCCTTTTCCCCGCCCCACCCCGCGCGGAAGTCGCTCCTCAACCCGAGCCGCCCTCCCCTTCGGCCGCTGACAGCCGCGCGCGAACCCTAAAAGTCGAAGACGCTCTGCCGGCGCGGCCCTGGAGGCGGCGGAGGGTCGCGAGACGCGCGGCGACGGCCGCCATGACGGGTGTACCCCAAGGTTCTGGACTCGGTTTAGCTCTCTGCAAACGCTCGAGTTCTTTGGGGTCCAATGATTATGCTATACACTAACTCTGTTACGAAAAAACTTCTTGGACTATTGTAATAAATCGAACAGGAAAAGAATTAGATGAAGCTCGGCCTCGAGTAACACCATCTACAGTCTAACGGTAAAATTAAAATTCCCTTCTATACGAACTACTTTATCAGTACAATCTAATGAAACACTAATAGCTATCTAGAAAGCGAAAGCTGAAAATGAGGAAAAACACATCGGATTTATCAGAAACATCACGAAAGCTCATTTCTCCATTATGCATCTTTTAAACGATGTAAAAGGGGCCCGCTTAGCTTTGAATCAAGACGATTCAGTGCTTTACGGTTATGATATACTTCGAATCAGCAGTTATTATACGTAAGATGTTTTCATTCTGTTGCTTTCCTCGACTTCGAAATGTAATACATCTAATCACACATTTTTATACACGGAAATTATTTTTGTGTGTTTTTATCCATACGTGCAAAATACAATAAATATATTATGCCCAACATTAAAGTCTAACTATCAGTAATGAGGTCTACTACTCGTAACTACTAGTAAGTTTTAACCGGCGCATTTATCACATTATCAATGACGCACGACTTGCAATATATTTAGAGTCAAATTTCTTTGGAACTGAAAGTTTCCCAATAGCCTTGACCTAAACACAACTTGTCGGTATGAATATGAAATTGATCGTTTCATAAAAATACTCTAATATACTTCAATTGCTAAATAATTACTGCAGGAACTTAGAAACGTCTGATGTAGTAATACCTTGTTACATTTGTTAAAGGCAGAGCAATCGTTCCAAGATAATGCTATTAAAAAGCATTACATTTGCATTACGATTCATTTCTGATGGGGTCATTAGCGCTCTCATGACAAGAAAAAGGGGCCAGACGATGAAAAGAAGTGCACGAGTCAGGCTGAATAAGCAGCCTAAAAGAAGAATGAGTTTCTAAATAATTGGCTAGTTCATTTGCGGACGGCGGCCTTGGGTTTCGACAACGCATGCGCGGTCACAGCGAAATCGATTCCAAGTCGACACTTCGTCGAGCAACTGAACACCTACTTTGGAATTGCTTCATGAAGGCAGCAGCTCAATAGAGTGCACACAATGAAACGAGTAATGGAGAACGTCTGAGAGAACGGAGTACAATGGAATGCGGAAGGCCATGGCTGACTGGAAGAGAAGGCTAGGTAACAGGAGATAACGGACGTCTTATCCTTCACAGCTTCACCGTGACCAGTGCCACTCAATACAGGCTTTCTCCTCGTTTCGTTTAACTCACCACCGTTCACAGCTCTCAGCAACTGCGTTTTTAGAATGAGATCGCAATGGAACAAATATTTATAAAGACGTGTGTGATGTAATGCGTGTAACACTCATTTGTGCCTAGGAAGGGTGAAGAGTCCGTTCTTTTTTTGTCCCAGAAAGGTAGTAATTGTGGTGGTTTGCCTTTTCTCATACGCAGTTTCAACTGTAAACTTCATACGCACTTTCAACTTTTGACGTAAAATAAATAAATAAATAAATAAACCCTATTAAGGATGATAGAGTGATCACGAGGGAAGACTGATATGACACATGAGCGATGGTGGATGAGACAATTTTCAGATAGAAAACATGACAAGTACAAGAAGCCAACCACGAAATAAAACTTGGTAAACACCTAATGGCCTACCGGGGATCCAAAACGAAGCTTTCAATCTCTGCGTAGTTGAATGTTGATCAAATTTCCTCCGCCACCAGGGTCGACTTTCATAAGAAGAAAACATTCTCCATATTTTTTACGATTGTTTTAAAAATTCACATTCCTTTATAATCTCAAAGCAAATCTATAATGATATTGCCATTTTTTTCTTTTAGAAATACAAAGAAAATTATTATGTTAATTTTCCAATTGTAGTATTGTATCATATAATAAGATAGTATGTAAGAGAATCTTCTCCTTGTAACGACGTACATTAGCGAATACTTATTGTAACAGCAATTAAGATGTCTTCGACCTAATTCCCGTCGACGAGCCAATTATATACTCCACTCGCTATCCCTTTTGCAAGACGGACCCAACAATACCACACATAATTTTGTAAACCCTAACTATCCTAACTGAATTTATATCTTCATCACAATAATTCAGTCACTCAACTTCCTGATCCGATTACTATTGTTTCCGAACTCCTACTCCACAGTTCCAGCATCCACAGTCGGCGCCACCGCACTCCGCAATCTGCCTTGCCGTGCCCACCACCGCCGCCAACTCCTCCCGCTTCTCTACCTCGCTCCCCTCTCCATCTCCCTCGCCGCAGCCGCAAATTGCAATTTCGCAGCTGCGTTATCGACGCAATTACTTGCAAGGAAACGCCTTTATTGCAACCCGAACGAGCAGCAGCAGCAGCAGTGGCGCCCCCGCCGCGCGGCGCGGCAGCGGACTTAAACACGTAATTCAGAGGTCGGCGCGCGGGCCGGGACCTTGTGGAACGCCCGAACGCGCCCGCGCCCGCGCCCGCTCGCATGTTCATAAGCCCAGCCACCCGCCCGCTTCTACGCACACTGCCCAACGCGTTCGCCAACGATCGGCCGAGCTCACCCGTCGTGGCACTTGCACTTCTTTCCAGCCCATTACGCACATCCGTCCACTCAGAAAAATATCTATAATTCACAACGTAAACATAGTTAGAATTAACGTATATGTGTGCTAGAAGGGAAATATTAGTTTGAACTGGTGACTCAGAGAACAAACTGTGCAGGTACGCAACAACTGTCCACGATGCATCAGGAAATTGAATACCTATTTGGACTGTTTTTCACTGACTGCCAGTAAATATCATACAGAAATCTGATTGCCGTTAACAAGCACAACCTTCTTTCTGTGACAGTTATCACTTAGTCTCTTGCATACCTATTTGCCAGACTTCCGCTTTTCCACCTGTTCACTCAATATAATTCCTGTCATTTACTTCGATATTGCTCTAGGTTTTTTGTCCACTTCATCTAGTGGCCGTGCATTTGACGTATCCCTTCACTCATCGAGTGCGTGCTTAGCAGCTCCGTCACTCGTAATTTCTTCCATGTAACCCTCCGTCCGCCGCCCCTCTGCCCGCCTACCCAATCTTGCGGAACTATTAGTTGTCTGCTCTCCGTCCCCACTTTGGAAGCCCCGCCCACCCAACCACCTGCATGTCGTCTGTGCGCGCTTACACACAAATCGCCTAAGGGAATTCCCCCTACCCCTCTCCAACCTGGCAAGCCCGCTTCTCCCAGGTCCCCCTTCCCATTTCCTCCTCCTCCTCCTGCAAACGTAATCAAAACACAGGGCCAGCACCATTAATCTGATTATATTTAACAGCGACCCCCTACCGTAATTAACCCCTCAATATTGTTTTCCCCTCTGGATGGGTTATTACGGCTCGCATTATGGAGCGTAGCGACTCCCGATTCATTGGCAAATTACCGATGGGAACATGTGCGATCGCCCTTCCCCCGCCCCCAGCACAGTAGCAGTTCCTGTCGCGGCCACAAGGTGGCTCTGATATCGAGCGGTTTTATAGTGGGCGTTCTATGCACACGTCTGTGAAATATACCGAAATAAATAAAGAATGTGAGTTGATATAAAATCAAGAAGATGCAAAGTCATGACTATAATTGATTTTGTCATAACTAAAATGCATTGAATTAGGTCCCAACAGACAATAAAATTGTATTATCTTAATACGTCCAACAAAACATTTTTTCGGTAGTTTCCGTGAAGTTTTTAAATCGACAGCATTTACAAAACCATGTAACACACGATCTCTTCACAGGTTGTATTGAAAAGCAATACTTTTATAACTATGAACAAGCTCCTATTTCAAATGAAATATAGCGACAAATGTTTTATTTCTCACAGTATAATATTTGTTTAAAAAAAACTGTGCGAATTCGCCGAGATGCAATACAGGTGTATACAGGTCAATCGCACGTGGCGAGCATTGCATTCGGTGCCCAGTTAAGCAGAGGTCATTGGGGCAGGCGAGCGGCACGGCGCGGCGCGGCGCAGCGAGCGTGGGCGTGGGCGTGGGCGTGGGCGTGGGCGTGGGCGCGCGAGGCCGCAGCCAGCCTCACGCTGAACGCGCGCGGGACAGGGGCGAAAGCGCAAGGGAAACAGCGAATGGCGGGTGAATTTCGCTCTCCCGGACGCCCGATTGAGTAGATATTCCGAACAGCGAGCTGGTGTGTCTGGGGGTCCCTTAAGGGAGGCGGGTGCGTTGACGATGGATGGATGAGTAGACGGGTGGTTAGCGGGCTGGTTGGATCGACGGATAGATGGATAAGTGAGTGTATGTGTGAACGAGACGATTGTTGGATAGGTGGTTGGTTGGATGGGTAGTTGTGTGGATGGGGTAGGTGGGTGGTCGGGGTGGATGGGGTTTATGAATGGATGAGGTAGATACTGTAGATGGATGAGGTAAGTGGGTGGATGGGTAGATGTGTGAATATGTGGAAAAATATATCGGAATATGGGTAGATGGGTGGATGGAGTAAAAGGCTGGATGGTTGCGTCCATATTTGGATGAGTGGTTGGGTGGACGGGTGAAGGGGAGCTGGTGAGCAGCGTAGACACTGCTTCGGCTCCGCAGCAACGCGTGCTTCCACCGCGTCGGCTCTCTGCAATCGCGGGCTTGGCTGTGCGAGCGTTAGGGTAAAAGCGAACTACATGAACTGAGAACAGAGGGTTGGCGACGGCGTATAGGAAAATGTTGCATGTGTACAATGGCATGACGTCGCTCTTCGAAACCATCCCAGATTCCTGTACATTCAATGAGATAAAAATGAGTACAGTGTATCACATCTTGATGCACGTGGTAATTAAAAGCAGCTGGTTCTGTTTTCAATAAACAAGTGTAATTTTAAGACGCATATTAAAACTTATTAGAATGTTTACGTCATTTGTAGTTTTAATCAACAAATGCACTCACAAAATAGTTTTCTGATAAAATGATATTGCAAAGTAATTTATATTTTATAAAAACGAATCAGTACATTAACTTTTAATTCACATCGTTAGAGCTTGCAGTCAATTTTGCCCACAGCATAAAAACAATGCGCACACGCGCGCGCGCACACACACACACACACACACACACACACACACACACACACACACACACACACACACACACACACACACACACAACAATATCGGAAGTTTTAAGGTTATAAGGCGTTGCTCCATATACGACACGCAGTTCACTTTAAGCAGAGTAAAAACTAAGAGGCATTTCACTGCATCCGGGTAGACTTTGAAGCACGCAAACCTCCCTCGCCCCGAACGCGCACGCTGCGCAGCGCAGGGGCACAAGTAGCGTCCTAACGATTTGCGTTTGCAGCAGCTCTGGGGATGCGGGAGTCTTTTCTCGCGCACTCCGCGCAGGATAGGGCCGCGGCAGGGCGTAGCGAGGGGCGTGGCATGGCGGGGCGGGGCGGGGGCCTCCACGGCTAATTCGAGGCGTTAATGCAAAAATCGGATTCAGCCTCCGCCTCCCCTGCCGCCGCCATTGCAAGGTAACGCGCCGGAAATTCTGCGCGGCGACGGCGCCGCAGGGGAGGCTGAAGCAGCGCCGTCGCTGCGGCGGGAGCGCTCCTCGCCCCCACCGCCCACGCCTCCCGACGGGTGACAGGATGGGGGAAGCGGAGGTAGCGATGGAGAGGCGAGGGCGGGGGCGGGGGCGACGAGGGCGAGGGTGACGAGGGCGGGGCGACGAGGGCGGGGGCGACGAGGGCGGGGGGGACGAGGGCGGGGCGACGAGGGCGGGGGCGACGAGGATGGGGGCGACGAGGGCGGGGGCGACGAGGGCGGGGGCGACGAGGGCGAGGGCGACGAGGGCGGGGGCGACGAGGGCGGGGGCGACGACGGGGGCGACGAGGGCGACGAGGGCGGGGGCGACGAGGGCGGGGGCGACGAGGGCGGGGGCGTCGAGGGCGGGGGCGACGAGGGCGGGGGCGACGAGGGCGGGGCGACGAGGGCGTCGGGGAGACGGTGGCGGTGGAGAGGAGAGCAGCGGTGCAGCGCTTCGGCGGGGGGAGGAGGCGTCCCGCTCCGCCGGAGACGCCGGAACAGAAGGGTGACGCGGTGCGCAACAGCTAGGGGCGGAGGAGTCTGCCGGGCAGAGGAATTCACTGCAGGGGGCTACAGTGGCGGCACGTGATGTGGTGAGAGGTAGGGCTACACAATGAGGAAGTTGGAACACACCGGTGCGGGAGTGGTAGGGCGATGGTGACAGTTGCGTACAACGTTAATGGGAAGAGAAGGATGATGAAGAGAGGGAAGGCGAGAGCGAGAGACAGAAAGAGAGAGAGAGAGTGTGTGTGTGTGTGTGTGTGTGAGAGAGAGAGAGAGAGAGAGAGAGAGAGAGAGAGAGAGAGAGAGTAGGAAAGAAATGCAAAATAGAGTAAGATCGAGATCCAAAATGACACGAAATAATCAGGTAAAAGAAATATATCAGAACTCCCCACTCTTTCTTCACTTTCCTAGGTCGAATGTAATGAAAATTGTTAACACTTGCTCATTACTTGCTCAAACATAAACAAAAAATTTCATCACCAGAATTAAAGTTTTTGGTTTTCTTTTATGACATTTCGTTCTCATTTAAATATCTTCCCGAAATGAACATAATACAGGTATACCAGATCTGCAGAAAAGAACTGTATATACAAGGGTGCGACCGCAAAAAGAGACGTAAGAGGGGATGAAAACAAAGCAAAAGCTACAACACATGAACGAAGATACTTTCCCTGAGGACTCGCAGGCAACAGAAGAGTTCCCGATTACCGAAAGGAAGTAAGCGAAGACCTCAGGCTTACACGATGAGCAGATTTGCGCTGTCCTACGTTATCCCCTCTTCTACCCCCTCAATCGGTCCCCTCAATCGGTCAGAACACAGGCGTCTTGATAAACCACAACTGAATGTAGCCACCTCATATAGTACCTCCCCCTTTGAGGGCTCTAATTCCTATACACACACTCAAGCTGGTCAATCAAGGATCCGCCATTCCGTCAACTCCATTCCCTCCTCTCAACCTCATATCCTCCCCTCAAATCCTCATAGTTGTGCTTCAACCCCATGCAATCTCCTCAATCCCATGCCATCCCTACAACCCCAGGAGCACCCCTTAATCCCACGCCTTCCCTTCGACTTTACGCTATCCCCTCAATCCCACACCTCCCACAACTTTACACCAGCCCCTCAATCGCATTCCCTTTCCTCATCCCCACGCCCTGCCCTCAATCCCACGTCCTCCATCAACACCACGTCAGCCCCTCAACCCTACGACCTGCCTTCAACCCCTCGCCTTGCCCTCAACTCCACACACTCCTCTCAACCCCAAGTCTTCCATCAACTTCACGACCTACCCTCAATTCCGCATCATCCCCTCAACCCATTCCCTTGGGCCCACGCCTCATCTCCACCCTCACACCGTCTCCTCCATCCCTACGCCGTCCCTCCCACCCCCGAAAATACCCTCGGGGACGCGCGGCGCGCGAAGGGCCAGAGCTACGACAGGGAGGGAAAGAATCCCCCACTCGCGTTAATTGAAACTTGTGTCCGTGGGTATTGAGACGCGCTCCCTCTCCAGAGGGCTCCGCCCCGCCCCCGCCCGCCCCCCCCCATTCTCCGGAGGCGGCAAGTCACAAGCCGAAAAAGTAAAACACGACGCCCGCACTCTCGCTGCCTGAGTGAGCCGCAACGGATTCCGCTCTGCACGCGGAATCTCTTCGGCAAACTCACTCGAGTCATCGCCACAACGGACATATTTTCGCTGGTAAAAATTTCGCAAGAAAACCCTCTTCCGTCTCTCCGCCGACTTTAACGCAACGTAATTTTATTTGCACGCTTCATTTTATTTTTCATTTACTTTGACTTCCTGCAGAGAGATTCCGGGAAAAGGTTTCTGCTTTTACAGTCGTCTTCAACACAAAAGCTTCACTCCGAATGGCGGATCTGTAGGTTGGAAAATAAGATGTCACAACTGCTCTTTTAATTGCGTAAACACCAGTGAAGGGAGATGGGTTTGGGTAAGTATTTATTCCTTTTTTTAAGGATGAATAAATGTTGCTAATTTGGACAGCTATGGGATCTCAAATGAAATGGAACAAATACGTGAAGGTGATAGAAATATGAAAAAGAACAGGAATTTAAAAAGTTACTGATGAATAAAAAAACTAAAAGTACCGAGATGGACAATTGTAATGCTTCAGTTCCAAGATTGTGATTTGCATATAATCAACAATTTCAAATTTCCTCATTTCGTATATCCGTCTGAGTTGATTATTAAGGCTGTCAAAAACTCTATGATGAAATCCGCGCAATAAAAACATTCAGTGTATGTAAATTTGAAACAGAACGCCCATCACAAAACATCCATAAAATCGGGGTTGATTTCACAAAATGCAAAATGTTTGAATGAGGTATTTCACAACTAAATGAACTGAAAAAAATTACAAAATAAAATTAAAGAGGCAAGGAAAGAAGTACCAAAAAAACAAAGTCATATTTAATTGACCAGAAAAGCAAAACAAAGGTAAAAAAAGGTCAAATCGAAAGAAGGAAAACAAACTTTTTTTAATTGGCGGCTCAAAACTTATATAAATTGCAAACAAACGGCGACCGTACTCACTAGATAAGTGACAGGCAGGGGAGCAACATTCGTAGGAGACCTGCAGCAAATTTAGCACACTGCTATCGAAATCCAGTGATACGAATAGTTGTTTCCAACCGTCTACTTTCAGAAACGGAACCTCCTGAATCGATGACGTTTCATTTCATACCAAGAAATGAGAAGCGTGTAAAAATGTTTCTACAATTCACATAAATGATTCGTCAAAACGTTAGCAAAATTACGATTACTCCAAGCATTATATTAAATGTCGATGAGACATTGGTCTAACTTAAGTGATGGGCATTTTCTTATTTGAATCCCCAAAAGTGCGGGGAAAGCCAAAATAAATAAATAAAAATGAACATAAAAATAAAAAATTAAAATGCAAATAATTTTAGAACGAAGTTTGCTTTTTATATGACGTTAATCCTTTTGAATTATCTTATACTCTTGTAGACAGTGCATATGGACAATATTTCAAAACTCATAAAACAATTATAAATCACAAAAAAAACAATTAGTTTATATAATAAGGTGATAGCACCCTATGATGGTAATGCCTTTCACTGAAAATAATGTCTTAGCGATATTACCATATTGCCAAAATTAGTTCGCAAATTACGTGAATCAATTTTTTTCATTTAACAATAAAAATTATACTTAAAAACAACGCACGCAGACTTGATTTGATTTGTATTTACTTTTGTCAAAAAAATAATGAGAAATGCATGAGGCATGTGGGGGAGTGGTGTAATCTGCGAACGTTTTCTTTAGCTCGAGGGTCCATACTAATCCTTTTTATTCAATGTGTAATAATAATAATAATAATAATAATAATAATAATAATAATAATAATAATAATGACAATAATAATAATGAGAATGAATCTCAAACCAGATTTGAAAATTAGAATTACTTGCTCCCGAATAATAAAAAAATTACATGCATCGGTAAACGTTCCACATATTTGATCCGCCAGTATAGCTAACAAAATGCCAACCCACACCTCGCGGGCTGAACTCCTCCCACCGCGCGTCTGGGCGCTGCGGGTGAATGAACACGGATTACGCTGGCAAACGTAGCGGAGTGCGGAGGCTGCGCGACCGCCGCGCCGGCGGCGGCTCCGTGGCCGCAGACGCCCCCTGCGGTCGCGCGCCGACCTCACGCCGTCCGCCGCCTCCGACAATTATCGTCCTGCCGCCGCGGCCGCTGCGGACGGCGCACGGGGCCGCCTCCCCCCCCCCCCCCGACGGAAATGAGCAGCTAAGGGGCCGGCAGTGGAAGCTGGCGCCGGCCGCTCGCCGCCGGGGGCTGGGGCTGTTCGGAGACGTGGAGAGCTCGTCCGCGCGGCTTCAAGCTCCGCCCACGCTATCGCTTTGAGAATATAATCGTCCTTAAAAGACTCGACGAGAAACCGTCAGATTTAGAAGAAATGTATGATGGAGGTTTTGAGGAATTACAATGAAAACCCTATAACCAACCATGTGTGGAGCAATACAATTTCATCCACTAGTTTCCGCATACAACACAATGATAAAAGTGACGACAAAAAATGTTGAGTCTGCGTCATCGGAAGAGATTCAGTCACGAAGAACTGGAAGCGAGAGGAGATCAGGAGGCGGCTTAATAAATGGTCTCTTCAGGTTTTGAATCGTTGACGAGAAAACACAGGAAGAGATGTGGCAAAGTTAGCAAGTGCATATACATAATGTCTAGACCTATGTTCATCAAAGCCAGCATTTGACAGAAATTGCAGTGTAACTCAAGGTCCAGTTTTAAGGCGCAGACTGGATGCTGCTTTTACCAGCCGCAGTTTCAAACATGCGTTTTAATTCACCAATTGTTTATTCTTCCTCACCTCAGTTTATTTTATTTATTTATTTATTTACTGGAAAAAAGTACTTGGGAATGAACTTATGTATTTACTCGTGAAAAGTACATGGGAATGAACTTATGTATTTACTCGTGAAAAGTACATGGGAATGAACAAGTTGAACTTCGCAATGATCACTCTCGAGAAACGTGCTTTAACGTATTTTCTAATTTAGTTTTTTCCCCTCCACCGTTGCTCCTAAAATCGTCTTTGTCCCCGTGGGCCTGCCTCGGCTACGCCCTTCCCCGTCGATGTGGGGCGACGCGCTGCTCCGCTGTCTGTATTTCCGCTGGAGGCTCGCGCTCGCTCGTTAAGACGCCGTAAATAAATGGCCGGCTTGTAGATGTGTAGATAGCCAGATGGATGACGATTACGCTGCAGGATTTTTTTTAATGGAGTCAACTACCTGGTGGGCTGGGCGTCTTAATAGTTACAAAGAGACTCGCTCAGTTGGAGAGGAATTGTCTTTCACCGCGCCTGGGTGGGTTCAGAACAATTATTATTCGGTATAATTTGCTTTTCCGCCCAATGATGGTCACTGAAATGTACTAAACAGACGTTGTTCAAAGTTGAAGATACACACAGAAAAATAAGTCGATGGAGAAATGAGTAAATTATTTATTCGTTTGTGATACTTAATAAA
Source organism: Teleogryllus occipitalis (assembly GCA_011170035.1). Taxonomy (NCBI): domain Eukaryota; kingdom Metazoa; phylum Arthropoda; class Insecta; order Orthoptera; family Gryllidae; genus Teleogryllus; species Teleogryllus occipitalis. The sequence continues at coordinate 149,828 of BLKR01009105.1, read as the reverse complement.
ATAATTTTAGTGGGATAAAAAAACTTACTACTTCACCTACGATTATGAATAGAATAACAATTACTCCACTCATTCATAATAATTAAAAATACTCCGTCATGGATTTGCATCTCATGTAAATTCGAATATGTTAGGTATGTAGTGTTCAAGCGCGCAAACATGATGGTAATCGAAATAAGTTTCGTCTTTCTTCCTCAAGTAACGGAGCTGATAGATTGTCTCCTCCAAGCCCATGATTCTAGTCACTTCCACGAACAACTAACGAGCGAGATATAACTAACGAGGTTTATAATCAACAACAGACGTGCACGGATTGCCATTTATTGGAGTTGTAACGTAATCGCTACTATCGACTATCGCAGCACGAACATGGACATTAACAGTTAAAGGAGATCATTCACATAAATATCGTGATCAACGATCATTATCGTCTTGTGCGACCAACAGCGGCCGGGACTTTCTCGAGCCGAGGCGGAACGAGAGCGAGCGATCGAAGCCGGAAGTACCGCTTGGAGCGCTTCCGTGGCGCGCGCTGCACCGCCCGCAGCTGCGCTTGTCCCATCCTCCGCCGAAAACCAATTTGTTCTCTAACCGAACTTTCTTCCAGCAGCCGAAGCCACGTCGCCCTATTTCACCAACCTCTTCGCTCGAGCCCCGCCTGCAGACGAGTCTCATAGCAATAATGAAATACTGTTCTTTTCTCTTACTGAGGAGCAGCGGAGCTTCCTTTTAGCCTAGCGCCGGATGTAAAGTTTCACAACGCAAATGCGCTTACAAAGGAATAGAGAACAGGAAAGTTCGTTTCGTGATTAACAACGGCTTCTGCTTCATCAACTCTCTGAAATTACCAGCGAAGGATTTATCCCGTCGCCCGCGCTGTCGAGTCTTCTCACATGTGTTAACTCGTGACACGTTGTATCCCAGAGAAGAAACAAGCAGCCGCACAAAGTCTGCGCGTCCGGCGTTTCATTAACGAACAAAAGAAGGGAGGATTCATTTTGTTATAATCTTGTTTAGCTATCGAACTAATAACACTCTTTTAGCTCTTTCGCGACGGGAACAAAGCCGGGGAGCATAGTTCATATATTGGCCTCATTGCTTTGTAGTCGAGAAGACCCGTTTCGCGCCTTTCGTTCTTAACTGTCAAAGAACAAAGAGCTTGTTACAGTGGGGTTGCGTCAGTGCAAACTAGCTCTCCGCTGGCACGCAGTGGGTGCGCGACGCTGAAAGGAATAACTAACAATTTACACAACACCGCCCCACATCTTACGCCGCGCAAGAATCCACTCAAAATGCAAATAAACGACGGGCGCGCCGCGTCTCCGCGCCGGATCCTTCGCCGGCGCCATCCGTTTCGCAACCAGAATTCGGCTCCGGTCGACCTGAGGCGCAGCCAGTGGCCCGCCTGACGTAACAGCGCAAGATAAATGGATTCGTGAGAAACATTTGTCAGACACGCGGCGAAATGCGTTTCCAGAACTAGGGGAAAAGGGAAAGTTGGATTTCGACGCTTTTTCTTGGGTTTCATAGCTTGAACTGGTTTCCATAGATGAATTACCACTCATCGTGTTTATCAGTTCTTACGTCGCTTAAACAGTTCGTCGCGCTGTTATGAAAGTGATCAACCTGATAGATGGTAAAATACGCATTAATATTTCTGCTTTTTCTGCCTGCCTCTAAATGCTCATTATCATTGTTTTTCAAACGAAGTTGAAAAGTGGTCTGAACTCACCAACACCGCTCTGTTCGTGAAGTCAGTCATAGAACACTTACCTATAACAAAAGGAAAAAAAAAATCACAAACCATAACGTACGTAAATCATATACACAAAGAAGGTACCTCAATAATGTAACGAGGAAGTGTGTATAGCGGAAAGACTAGTGCTGAGTATCCGAAACGATATGGAGATGAGGTATCCGAGATGAAGAGGAAATTATGGAAGAAATTTACTGTTTTTCAAAACATCTCTCCATTGTCTCATCAAACCTAGTATTCGTGAAGGTATTCACAGAAGCGCGTTGTATCTGTTCGGGTTTACCGCCCGCTCTCGTACTTATCTGAACTACATTTATCTTTGCAAGTTAATAATGTTACATCAGGAACACAATTTACTCACAAATACGGTCAAGCATGAATCCATTTTCTGAACAAAATCAGGATCACAACTAACGATCGATTGTGACAGACTTTTCGAAATACTGTATTGTTATATGGGATTTAAGTAACAGATCAGAGGAACGAAAACCAATTCATATCAGCCGAAGGATTTTAACAATCCGCCGTCAGTTAAGAACAACCGAAATCAAAGAATGGATGCTAAAAATGACATACTAGAACCCCTGTACGAACGACTTTTTATTTGTAAGAATTTTACTCTTAAGATAGTGGTATTTAAAAAGTTGAACGATATACGACAGAATGGAACTGGATAGTTATAAACTCGGCTTTCACCTCGGTTTGCAAACTTCTACCGCGTTCATTATTTTCTCCGTATCGGCCTAATGCCGTTATAACGAATATAATAATTAGTCGAATAACTACATCCGCCAGATTGTGGCAACAGACGCTCCTGTTGTAACGTAGCGGGTAACCGTTGTCAGTTATGTTCTCCTAGGAAAGGAGTATTATGATAGAATGAACCTAAAATAACAGGCAGAATGCTTTGCGAGGTCTTGGTGACTTCTTAGAAAGATTCTCAGATCCACGGAGTCGTGGATTTATGCAAATGTATGCATGGTATGCTAGATATTTTAGTAGAAATAACTTCGAAGTGGTTAAGAAGTTGTATTGTGGGAATTCTGATGCCGTGTTGTTGATGTTAATACATGAAGAAATAAAGGTAGTTATCTCCGTCAACTTAACATTAAATAATAAATGAAGTTGACGGAGGTGACCTCCTTTATTTCTTCATTAGACGATTTAACTTGAACAGTAAGAGAGAAGTCTTTAAAATAATTTGTGTGCGTGTGTGTGTGTATTATGGACAAAGACCTTTATTTTCTCAAATAACTCATCGTCGGAAAGTCGATGGTACGTGATTGTGATGCTCTGACGATTGGGACGTTATATTGTTTACCCGGACGGATACAATGAACTTATTCCAAACGCGAATGAGCTCCTAAGCGCGTACCGGGAGCGGTGGCTTAGTGCATCAACTGATGTCACTGCAGCGCCTCTAACCGGGAGGTCCTAGGTTCCCACTCCCCACGGCGGCAGGATTTCCCACGCTAGCTTTTCAGCGAGGTCGAATTCAGTCGCTGTCTGGAGGAGAATTCTAGCTGCCGGCTGCACTGATCGGTAGTTTTCCGTGGTTTCTCCGATTAACACCAGGCGAATGCCGGAGCAGTACCTTACCAAACGGGCCACGGGCCGCGCGCGATCTGTCTTTCCTCTTCCTTGTCCTATCCGCGCCCCTTACACACTTACATTAACATGCACTACACTACCACACATGCCGGGAGACCGGTTGGGGACTTGAACGTGTCCCGGTTGGGGCGGTGTCCCAGTTGCGAGAGATACCTGGTTAGGGAAAACTCCATTAGCCGACGTTAGGTCGGCACCGGATCTGGCCATCCAGCGGGGGAAGACCACTGCCACCTCCCAAGCAAAAACACGCACTACGTACGGGACTAATGACCATAGTAGTTGAGGCGCCCGGAATCACTAACAATCAAACAATCAATCAATCCTAATCGCGCGGTTGAGTGCGACGAGAAACCAGGGTCAGCGCAGGCCGCGTCGTGCGGCGCGGCGCGGCGCGCGCCGAGGGCCTGGCAGCGGTGGGGTTCATTTAGCGCGGCATGTTGACGAACGGCGACCCGCGAGCGCGGCGCGGCATTCCGGCGGCTCGGCCCGCCGGCCAATGGATGGCCATCCACGCCCAGCGTCGCGGTCCGCTATTGTCTCGGCGCGCAATCAAGGGCGGGGGAGCTCTTTAAGCACGACCGACACTTCGTGATTTTTTACGAGCTTTACGGCCCGCCCTTAATCCTCTTTCCAATTCCCTCCGCCTTTCTTTGGTGCTCTTTTTACCTGCTATTATTCTTTTAAATTTCGTAACAGAAAAAGTTTTGTAGCAACAACAATTATTGTGGTATTCCTTGGGTCAAAAGTGGGGAGACCCAGAAACATTCACAGTTGTTCCACCACATAACTGAACAAATTCTAAACATCTCTTTGATTCTTGAAAAAAAAAAAAAAAATGCTGAAGAAATCACGAACAGATATTGCATTATTGTGTCATAATACAGAACTAGGTCAGGTTACATATAAACTGAATGTTACTCGTTGTTACATGGTTCCACGAATCGTTTGAGCTTTGTAAATCAATCGTATTGGCAAAACAACTTGTGCTCCTTTCGTGCAACTACTCAGTGTAATGAGATACCCTCACAATACGCGTAAAGAGGCGTTACGTTGGAAATGAGTTTATAAAAGCAGGAACGAAAACTCCATTTTGTTTATGTAAAAGAGGAATCATTTATGAGAGTAAAATATAAGACAAAATTATTCAAACCGACCATTCCGACACACACAGAATTCGTTAAGTTGAATATCTTTCGAGAAGAAAATTTTATCGAACAGAAAAACGAGATGGACAAGTTAAAAAAAAGAAAGAAAGAAACAAGAACAGAAAGGCAAGGGCTATACAATATTCTCGCCACACTAACAACGGAACGGAATTGGCGCGAATGAAGATCACTACACGAAACGGAATTACCAAATATAAAATACATTACATGATCAAAATAATGTTGCTGTCTGTACAATGCAAAATGTCATTAATATATTCTTTTTCGAAAGGGCACTTTCAAAGAAAAACGCGAATACAAGAAACAACCAAAACATTCGAGTAATTCATGCATCATATTCCCCAATTACTACTACTACTACGTGGTAAGACAATTTTCCAACCCAATTTTGTGCTACGATTAAAATGTTAAATGTCGGCAAAAGCGTACTTCCGCGCAGCAAAAGTGTAATGTTGGAAACGAGAACAGCCGAAATTACGCGGAGAACGACACTGGTTCCAAAACGAGAATTTCTCTCGGCGGGATTGCAGCAGCGCTCGGCGCAGTACGTATCCCGCTGCGCGGCGGAGGCCAAAGCGAACTCGGCGGAGCGGGCCGTGCCACGCGCCACCGGCGGATGGAGGCAACGACGGGGAAGAAGAGACGGTGGGGAGTGATGGTTGAACATGCAGAAGGAATGGCAGCGAGTACGGAACAATATGGGTCATAAGTAGGGGGCGGATTTTAATGAAATGTCATCTCTTTTTTCCTTTTCACTTCTGAACAATGCCGTCTAGTATGATTTTTTTTTTTTTTTTTTTTTTTTTTTTTTTTTTTTTTTTTTTTTTTGTTATTTAAGGTCGCATCAACATCTAAGGTGATTAGCGACCACTATTGCTGTGAACGGTATGGTAACTATGTGGATGAAACGATATGGTGATTGATGATAAGGGGTGAAAGGACGAACACAAATACAACCATGCCCGAGGCGGGACTCGAAACCGCGACCCTTCGGTCCGAGATCACTACGACACTACTGCCTTAGCGATCTCGGCCACCGGGCCGGCGAAAATTCATTTTATGTTAAGACTAAAGGAAATTACCCATTTTTATAATTATTTTGCATAGTTTGTCGATTTCGACTAATAAGAAATTTTTTACCTTTTTATGTCGTTTTTAATGCATTTTATTGCTGATTTCATCGATTTTAATGTCATTTTTAATAGTATTTGCTTCAAATAATATTTACGAGATGCAACAAATGTTCTTAACAGAATTATTCAGTTGCCTATTTGATTTGTTCGCTCAGAAATTGTTTTGACACCAGTTGTGAGTTTGTAATTCTTGTGACGTGTATCAGCGCCATTGCCGGTTCGGCCGATTTCAGGATACCTAAAGAGATTACCTGGTAAAGAATAGTCAAAACCAAAAGTTTGAAAGCTGAGTTCACTCCAACGAATGGAAGAAGCCTCGATTACATCTAACGTATCCAACAGCTTAGGTTGTTCATCCGAACTGGTTTTGATAAGACTTTTTACGTCATTTTTCTTTGGTTTTAAGGCATTTTTAAAGCATTTTAAAAGCATTTTTTAAATCATTTTTGGTGATGTTTTAGGTCATCAAAATCCGCCCCTAGTCATAAAGAAGAATAGTTTGGCATGACGGTAAGAGAATTTTAAAAAACTAAAACATTTTGGTATGAACATGAATGATCATTGTTGAAATTGAACATGAAGGGATGACAGCGAGCGCGGAAAAATATGGGTCATAAGGAAGGATAGTATGACATGGCGGTCAGAGAATTAAAAAACTAAAATATTTTGATATTTCTTCGGCACTTTTCTAGAGAACGTTTTTTAAAAATTTATTTTGCACATACTTGTTAAATACATGGGATATGTGATGATGTGGAGGATTGTAGGGAAGGAAGAACGGAAGAGTGTCAGGATGCCAGGACGGGGGAAGGCAACCCGACCGTGTGTATCTGAACTGGCGAGCGGTGGGAAGCGGAGCGGGTTGGGGGTGGGCGTGGGAGGGGCGGGGGGGGGGCGTGTGACGGCGCGCCAATTCGTTTCCGCGCTAAGCGCTGCCGCTCGCGGGGCATTTAGCCGGACAGTTGCCGTTTCGCCGGAATTACCGCTGGCTCGCGCCCTCGCGCGTTTTTGCGTGCGCCCGGGGTGGCTATCGGGCTGAAATTTGAAACGGCACGGTGCGGCGCGGCACAGCGCAGCACAACCCAACGGCCGCTCGCCAGCCCAATCGGACGTTCGGCAGCTCTGTTGCACGGAGGCTCATGGGCGCGATTGGGCCTAAAGCCACCTGGAGCTTGTGCAAATGTTACGCCGACCAGCGAAACTAAATTCGATTACATAGTTTAAAAATCGTAGTTCTACACAATGCTTTATCCAGTGTATTTTATAGATTGACTTTAATTTGAATAATATACCACTCTCAGTATTTACGGAGCAGACAAAAAAAACTTTTTTTTCAATATTGAAATGCGAGTGGCATAAAAGTAAAATTCTAAATCACTTCAGCGAAAATACATTCGGACGTTAAAATTATTTGCAACTGATTTCTCACCGTTAAGAACATTGTTATATTATCTTCAGTGATAATAAGAATATATTCAGAGACAATTTTATACTGTAATGAATGTTCGTAAAATAACCTTCGAAAAGCACAAAATTCATTACCACTTGCTTGTTGTAACTATCAAAAATCCTTAACAGAACATTAGACAAACCTTCATGAAGGTTTCTTCGAAATAAAAACATTTCAATGACAAACAATTACGATATGGAATATTAATTACTATTTTAGCCCAATGAAATGTCATTTTGTTGAAGATTAGCACAAATTGAATTTGTCAATTGAATCGTCCATAATATATAATTCCGTGAAACGTTACAATACTTCATTCCAAGAAAGAAATTCTTTATTTAAATTATGCATTTTTATAAAAATAATATCCCCGAAAGCCTACTTCACATAAAAGCCCGAGTATACTCGCGGTTTTAATTTTTTCATAAATTTAAAAGCCCGAGTATATTCGTGTTCTTAATATGAATCTTTAAAAAATTTGAAATTTTCGAACCACTTTTCGTTTCATAATTGGTAAGTTTATGAGTTAAATTAAGACTAAATAATACTGTAGATGAAATTAGTATTTTGCCTGTATCTAGGGAAAATGTTCGAGTACGGGCGTTTATTCTGCGTTCCCTGGTATTCAGAGATGAACTGAAAACAGATTTGCCTAGCAGTACATGCACTATCACTAATAGGTAATCAATACGTTTTTAACTGTATTATTAGGGAATTTTTGACTTCCGTTCACCTAGAAGACGTAAATCTCTTCTCTGTCTATACCTCTTCTGGGCTTGCGCAGTCAGAAGTCTTTAAAGGCGAGACCTATAGAGTACTTGTAATCGCTTGGTTGTGCATTAGTCATGTCTTACGTTTTCTCCCCATCTTACGCAACCTAAACTAACCTCATTTGCACTATTAAATAATGAATTGATAGATAAGAGAGAACAATGACGTTATGAAGTGGAGAAAATCATTGGGCACAATCGTTTAGAGAACTCCAGAAAACGGAAGGCAGTAAAAGAAACACAGTAAAACTTACTGACAAATTGGATTATTTGCATTTGCGTAATAAATTAGTTCACATATTGGACATCGGTTCGCTACTTTTTTTCAAAACGGGCAACGCACTGGTGTACGTCAGCATGTTACACTTACACGTCTTTTAGACGTTTGATTTGCTAAAACTCCGCAAACGGTGAAGGTTACTGTGGAGAATACATAGCAGGCCCCCGAGAGAGAGGCGCGCTGTGAAATCGCTGTTCCGCCCCTCCCCCTCCCGCTCCGCAGGAGAGCCGTGCAGCACCCGTGGCACGGGGGGGGGGGGGGAGCGGAGCTAGGAGGCAGGGGGGGGCAGATGGGTTACAGTCTGGGGACGGAACGGGTCAGGGCAAGGCACGGCAGGGCGGCGGTGGGGGACAGGGCAGGGGTGAAGGGGAGGGGAGGGAACTGGGCAAGGCGGGGAGTGGTGGGCAGGACCGGGCAGGGAGGGGCAGGAAAGGGGGTGGAGCGAGGAGGGGAGAGCGGAAAAAGACAGGGAAGGACAGGTTGACGAAGGGAGAGGAGGAGCAGTGCGGGGCGGGACAGGGCAAGTTGGGCAGGGGAGTGTCAGCACGGCAGGGCAGGGAGGAGCAGGGCGGGGAGGAGAGGGTAAGAAAGGTAGGGATGGGTCAGGGCGGCGAGGGGCGTGGAGGAGCAGGGCTGGGCGGGGCTGGACACGGTAGGAAAGGGCAGGAAGGGGCGGGTGGAGGGAGGGGGCGTGGGAGGGAGGGGCGGGAAGGGCAGGGAGGAGCCGGGCGGGACAGGTCTCAGTGGGGATGGGGGCGGCGGCTGGGGGACAGCTGCGTCAAGAGCCGGGGGCGGGGCGGGGCGGGGGCGGGGGCGGGGGCGGGGCAGGGAAGCTTGAGAGCCGGCGACACGTGTTCGCTTCCCACCAGGCCCGCGCGCTCTCGGACCCCGCCCCCGCACCCTCGCCGCAGCCCGTGCGGCTCTCTCGCCCGCGGGCGAATGCAATTACGGCGCAGGGGGCGGGGCGGGGCGGGCCAAGGGGGGGAGGCGAGGGCGAGGGCGAGGGCGTCGGACTGTGCAGGCGGCGCGTGCGGGTTGCAGCGAAAGTGGCGAGAAGGTGGCGCAGCGGAGCGGCAACCACACAGCGCGCGCACAGGCACGGGGCGCCCAAGGGCGGCAGGCCCAAGGCAAGACTTACTTGGCAGGCAAGGATTCGAAAAACAGTTCTCAATCCAAAAGTGTAGTCACGTCAAAATACAACATGTTGCATTTCAATGAATTAAAATATATATTTGAGAGTTAAACGAACTCCACTATGAACGTTTCAAAAACCAAGTTTAAAAATTGTAAGGTATTAATGCAATCTTCAGTTAACACACAGGAAGTATCTTATATTTAAAGGAGAAAATGGAATTATTAGGTAGTTTGGCTTATGGATGTACGTGTTATCAAACTTCATCTAAAGAGAGGGCAGGTTAATATATACTATTCGTTGTATTAAGGTATTGTAACTTCCTAGTTTGTGTGTTTTAGAAGGTCCTCAATACATCTAATAATGCAATGCACGCTTCAATAATTTATATCAATTTTTGAGTCTCACATCAAATGCTTTCATGACTTAGTTGCCAGTTAAAGAAAAAAAATAATTCCATAGCAGCACGTAACATCTTCAACAGTAGTACACTTCAAACAAACACAACTCGACGAATTAAAGGAAGCGGGAAGATACTAACGGCATTCTATCTTACACGAAAACTGGGCCATCGTTCTTGTCTGCTAGATATCGCTTTGACACGCGTGAGCCCTGAGCGTCGCTGAGCAGGGGTGGAGTGCGGTGGGCTGAGGGTGTTCCTCCTGCAGAGGGGGCGGAGTGCAGCCGAGGTGCAGAAGGGCGGAGGAGGCGAAGGGCGCGAAATGCAGCCGAGGCCAGAGGGCGGGCGGGTGCACGCGGGCATTCAGGGGTGATGGGGGCGTCGAGGCGGCTCGAAGGCGAGCCGAGCGATGGGGCGGGGAGGGGCGGGGCGGGAGCTGAGGCGTTGGCGCGGGGCGGGGGGACGGGACGGGCGCTGAGGCGTTGGCGCGGGGAGAGATGGGGCAGAGCGGGGCGGGGGAGCGGGGCGGGCGCTGAAACGTTGGCGGGGGGGGCGGGGCGGAGGGCGGGGGAGGCGGGGCGGGCGCTGAGGCGTTGGCGCGGGGCGAGGCGGGGCGGGGCGGGGGAGTGGCGCGGGCGCTGAAGCGTTGGCGCGGGGCGAGGCGGGGCGGGGTGCGGGGGGGAGGCTCTGAGGCGTTGGCGCGGGGCAGGGCGGGGCAGGGCGGGGCGGGGCGGGACGGGGCGGCGGGGGCGGGGGCGGCGTATAGGAGCGGAGGAGGCCAAGCGGGGCGACGGGAGCCCTGGGGGCAACAAAGGCGAAGTACCGTCCAACCGCACACGATGCACTCGCTTGCGGGCGCACGCGATGCAAGGAGGAGCGGAGGGGAGGGTGCAGTGTTGCTCCTCTCCCAGAAATCCACCCAATAAGCACTCACGCTCCGTGTGATGCAACGAAGGGGAATTTTAAAAGTGGTGAGAGAGAAGATTCGATTTTGCTCCTTGTGTTCACTTGGAGTAGAAAGTTTACAATACCCTTTTAAATAAGGGTTATTATACTAGATATCTTTGTTTCTTACATGTGCCATTACACTCTCATCATTAATTTGATTCACTTCTCGAGCTATTAATCGAAACTTGTGGTATATTAAGCCGTCATTCTCGCTAGACTAACGGCAAATTTGGCTTTACGTGGGAGAAAAGGTAGACATTTGCTTAGGGCTAGAGGACATTTTCCAGGGCTCAAGACCAGAACTGCGTAACAGCAAAAGAACGAGCAAATACTAACTACATGAATGCAAGAAAATGGACAGGGACGTGGATGGATGAATGTACAGACACGCGGAAGGCCAAAAAGACACGCAAGCGGAGGAGCGAGCGGAGAGGCGAGCGAAGGAGGAAACGGACGGGAGGGCGGTCGGCCGGGGGCGAGCGTTTGGCCGGGCGAGGGGGGCGGCGCGGGCGGCGAGAGAAGAGTGCCCTGCGAGGGGACAGTGGCGGTGACAAATTATTCATCCGAACGCTGCTCGGATTCCGCGGACGGCGCCGCGCCGCGCCCGCAGCGCGCCGCCCCCGCCGCATAGAGTATTCATTGCGCGCAGTGCCGCCCCGCCCCCGCCCCCGCCCCCGCCCCCGGCGCACCTGTCTTGCGCGCACTGCCTGTCGCGCCGCGTAATCTGTCCCTTGTAATCCGCGCGACGCCGAGGGCGGCCCGGGGCGATGGGAGAGCGAGCGGAGCGGCCGGCTGAAAATGAAACACACCGACCAAGTTGGGTTGGTAACGAAACAAAATGGCTGACGAGAACGTCGTCGGTTTGTTCCTAAGGAGGATTCTCAACTTCGGTGACATCGAAAATGGTAGAAGTAGAAACGACAGAACTATTAGTTTCTTGAAAGACACACAAATGTGTGAACGTCGGTCATATTGGGACCAAGAGTAAAATTGATAGCTAGAGAGGGGATGAATAAAAGGAAATTGATGATGGAAAGTAATGCAAAGCAATGATAAAGTGTACAAATAACGGTGCCCTCAGAGACGAGAAGTATTTGCGTGACAAGTGTGAATAACGTAAGAAATCAAGAAAAGTACGGTTCAAACTGCCAGAGAAAGAAAAGGAACGTAGTGCAACATGTGTAGAGTAACGAGGAGCGCAAACAAATAGGAAATGATGAGCACGAGTGGTTAAAGAACAAAGTAACGTGATCTACGAGAACGACTATGAAAGCAAAGAGTAAGAGCCATGAGAATGGCAAGTATTAACAGCCAAAGACTATGAGGAGGGCGAGGACGGTTTGGGGGATGAAGACGACGAGGGAAATGAAGATGGCGAAAGATGTAGGCAGGCACGATGCCCGCGAGGATGACGAGGAAAAGACGGCGATGAACTGGAACAGCGATAAGAAAATAAAGGTCACCAGGGCGTTGAAATAGCTACAGTAGCAGAATCGACAAAGGCAGCAAGGATGAGAAAGGTGAGAGCGAGAGCTGCGAGGACAGAGAACGCAGTGACGGCGGCATGGATAGAGAGGTCGGCGAGGACGGTCAACGCGGCGTGGACGCGAGGACGAGGATGGTGGGGGGGAGTGTGGGGGAAGAGCGGCGAGAGGTTTGGGGGGCGAGGGGGTGAGGGCGGCGAGGGCGGCGAGGGCGGCGAGGGCGGCGAGGACGGCGAGGACGGCGAGGGCGGCGAGGACGGCGAGGACGGCGAGGACGGCGAGGACGGCGAGGGCGGCGCGGACGGTGAGCGCAGCGAGCGTGGCGTGGACAGTGAGGACGGCAGGGACGGGGTGAGCTAGGACCGCGATGGGGGCGGGGCGGACAGCTGGAAACCGAACGGAGGGCCTGGAGCGCATTGGGCCGATAACCGCGGTGTGGGGGGGGGACATAGAGCAAGAGCTCCGCGGGGCGCCGGGACGCCGAACGTCAACATCTGACAGCTTTTGTGCGATCTTCTCGCGCGGGAGCGGGCGATTAATTCTGGAGGGCACTCGCCAGAAATGAGAGCCGCTCCGCCGTCGCAACGGGGCCATTGATGCCCGCAGCGGGCGCCTGATTGAACGAGAGCGCGCCACCGGCGCTGCGCGGCGGGGCCGGATTCATCTGCTCTGCGCGCGCTTTTACTTCAGTGTCAATAATGAGTTCACAGTTGCCGGACGATATAAAAATGTTATCACCTGGAGATTGACAGGTAACTCCGATCCCGACGCCCGGTAATGAACGTGGTTGCGGTGAGGGAGAAATGAGTACCACAAAAACACGTGGTGAAAGAGATTTAGGAATCCAAAATCGAAATGCCAAACACTGTTATTACTCATCATGTTGTGCAATTTTGCAATTAAACGAGACAGAATTAATCGTTTAAATGAAAATAAATATAAATATTTAACACTATAGTAGTATACCGAAAGTACTTTCTTACGAAAGAATTTAATAACTTCGTACAAAAAATGCTGAAATCCTCAAGTAAACCAACAATATATTTTTCAAATATAAAATTGCTTCCATGTTTATTTTCACTAAATGATACGATGGGTCAGGAAATATTCCTCATGAATAGCGATAACAGTATAGAGCGTTCTGTTATTTCTGTATACCAAACATGACAGGCGTTCAGTGTATTCTTCATGAATACACGTTTTGAAGTCCATGTTGACTTTGCATTAGAAGCAATTATATTCGGGGCTCGTCTGCGTCGATACCGTGTTTCTGAACTCATAATACAAACAGCATATTCTGCCGACCCCAGACAACTGACGACTGTTTAATTCCTCGCTCAAGGGCTCAATTAGTAATAACGAGAAGTACCCAGAGGTCATACTTTGCTTCGTGCACGACGCAAAGAAATAAAGCGGCCCATTAAGATACACAACCGTCCGCACGCAGACAAATTAAGTCCTGAGACTGCTTATTTTGAGGACAGTTCAAGAAATTGTCCGGCATCGATTTCTCGCCGAAGAGCTACTCCGCATCGAGAATGAAAGGCTCAATTGATTAGTCTCAGACTAGAGCAGTTATAAAAACCGACAGATGATTTCGAATAGAGGTGAGAAACCTTTAAACCAAGATACGGTAAATGTAAATTTCGGATCTCGGATTTCAAATCACCATATTACCAATAATGGCGATGCATTTTCAGTGTAGGTAAGAGAAAAGTTGAATGTTTATTCAGGTTACATGAAAATCATTGAGATTGTACCGTAAAAGTCAAATATAAGTTTACAGACCATACTTCATTCGTTCTAAACTTACAAAATTTGTCCCAACTTGCAATCACTGTGTTGATTAACATGCGCCAATGTATAGTCTAGTTAATTCTAGTGTATAGTCAGAATATTCTAGTGTATGGTTAGAACTATATTAGTATATACTGGTAATCAGAATAATGGAATATACTCATATTTGCGGTCGATGGTATGTACATTTTTTTAATTAAGATATATAATTATTAGTACGTGATACTGTGATCTATACCATCATTAACAAAGAAACGGTAAGCAGAAATACACATACTATGCGTATTATTGATCAAGGGCTATTCATAATACTCTTCGCAGAGACCAAGTCATATAAACATAGCTACATTTACTTTAACTTTTCGTCCGCGAAATCAATACTTTCTTTGAACTCATTCTCTCGAACCTTTCTTTGGAAACTCGACAACCACCGCACTTGTAATAGCATACAAACACCACAGCAAACATATTTCTTTTTTCGTTTTCCTCTCCCTCTGTCTCTCTCCCTTTCAGCGTGCAGGCAAACAGTGACGCACACGCGCGTGCGAGTGCGCTCGCGGGCTGTCGCTCTCACGGGCCACAACGAGCGCGCGGGATGTGAAAGGCCCCGGCGGCCGCACGCGCACGCCCCAACAAACGGCGCAGGGGGGCGTGGCGCGCGCACAAACGCCGCACCTTTCGGCCGCGCGCGCGCGCGCACGCACGCAGCGCCCGGCCGGCAGCACTCGACGCGGAAGCGCGCGCACAATGGCGCACTCAGCGCGCGAGACGGGGTGGACAGGGCGGGGGTGGGGTGGGTGGGAGTGGAAGTAGGTTCATGGGATGCGGAGAGCGGGGTGGACGTGTTACGCAGGGTGGGTGTGGTAAGCGGATGGGACGGGGTGAAAGATGTGGACTCTGTGAGGGAGGTAGGCAGTGTGCCGAAATGGGTTGGGTGGGTGGATGGATGGCGGAGTGGGTGAATGGAAGGTGGTTGGATGGCCGAGCGAGTAGATGGCGGAGAGTGGGAGGAGTGGGGGGAGGATGGGGGAGTGGGTGGATAGCGGAGTGGGTGGATGGCGGAGTGGGTGGATAGCGGAGTGGGTTGATGGCGGGGTGGGATGATGTCGAGCTGGAAGGATGGCGGTGAGCGTGGATATCGGAGTGGGTGGATGTCGGGGGTGGATGGCAGAGTAGGTGGATGGTCAGGGTAAGTGAAGGCGAAGTAGGTGGATGACGGAGTGGGTGGACGGGGGAGTGGGTGGATGACGGAGTGGGTGGATGGCGGAGTGGGTGGACGGGGGAGTGGGTGGATGACGGAGTGGGTGGATGACGGAGTGGGTGGATGACGGAGTGGGTGGACGGGGGAGTGGGTGGATGGCGGAGTGGGTGGATGGCGGAGTGGGTGGACGGGGGAGTGGGTGGATGACGGAGTGGGTGGATGGCGGAGTGGGTGGATTGTGGGGCAGGATGTGGGCGAGGTAGATGAGTTGGCGGGGTTATCAGACAGAATACGTGGGATGGACGCGGAGTGCGGTGAGGTGGTCATAGAGCGGGGCACGGGGCGTTGGGCGGAGCGGGGATGCGGCTGGGCGCGGTGGGCAGTGGCAAGTGGGCGGGGCGGGGCGGGGCGGCGTGGGCGGGCGGGCGCGTTCTGAATCTTGACGTCACGCGCCGAATGGCTTTGGAGACGCGTGGCTGCCGCCCGCGCCGACCCTCTGTAATTGAATTCCGTCGCCATAGAAAGACGAGAGGCGGCGCGCTCGTCGCATTCAGCGCACGCTGTCCATCAGAGGAGCCGCCTGACAACTCAATACTAATCGGGAAAGCTGCGTGGCGTGGCGCGACGCGACGCGACGCGACGCGGAAGGGGGCGAGGGTGGGAGTAGAGAAAGTGGTGTGGGTGGTGCAGATGCGAGTGGTATTGGGGTGGGTTATGGTATGAGACGGCAATGGCTGTGAACGGGACAGTAGTGGGGAGTGGTGTTGAGAGAAAGAAATTTTCCTTCAGTTAACATCGTCACGCGCAGATACGAACGTCTTGGCGGTGCATAGATAAGGAAAGAACGAACGTGAATATCCGCGTGCGCTACGAACAATGGGAAAGATGTGTACATAAATGGAGAAACAGTTAGACGACAATGAGGCGAAAACTGGGGTCAAATGGCCTAATCTCACCTGACAAAAAAGAGCAATATCCGGAAACTCCCCATATCCAGAGCTATTGTTATAGCCGAGTCAACGGTTGGCTCGGGGCCGCGCGGTGGGATGGGGTACAGTGGGAGTGCACGCTATCCGCGCCGTTCACCATTCTCGCAGGGTCCGCATTTGCAGGCGAGCGAGCGCTTGGCGCGGGGCGAGGAGAAAGCACGGATGGCGGTAAGGATGGACCGGGGTGGGACGGAACGGATCGGATTGGGATGGGCGGGGAGGGACGGGGTGGATTAGCGCATGGGGGTAAGGACTGACCGTGGTGGGGCGGAGGAACGGAGCGGATCGGGATGGGCGGGTAGGGGCGGGGTGGATTACCGCATGGGGGTAAGGACTGGCCGGGGTGGGGCGGAGGAACGGAGCGGATCGGGATGGGCGGGGAGGAACGGGGTGGACCACCGCATGGAGGTAAGGACTGACCGGAGCGGGGAGGAGGAAGGGAGCGAATCGGGATGGGCGCGGAGGGGCGGGGCGGATCACCGCATGGGGGTAAGGACTGACCGGGGCGGGGCGGGGTGGAGGAACGGAGCAAATCGCGATGACCGCGGAGGGGCGGGGCGGTGCACGGCGTGGCCGTAAAGTCGGACCGATGCGGGGCGGGGTGGAGGGGCGGGGCCCGGCGTCGTCACGGCCAAACGGCGCGTGCGGCCGTCGTGCGCACAATGCACGCGCGACACGCGGAAGCGGAGGGTCGCCCCGCGAGGCCCGCCCGAGGGGGCGCGGGGGCGCGGGGGCGCGTGCGACGGGGGCGGCTGACTCGCGCGCCGCTGGAGGCGCGTGGCCACGACACGAGGGCGCGGTCGAGAGCACAACATTGGGGCCACTCACGGGGACACGAACCGGAGAGAGAGATGCCATGCGAGGCGGCGCGCCTGCAAACGCATTGGTCCGAGGAACTCCTTCCTCGAGGGGTGAGTTGATGCGAACGATGCAGGGTGATGATTAAAAAAAGATAGATATCAATTTCTTTAACAATGTGAAGCAATTATTAGTATATAAATCAGATGTTTTGTCGACTTTATATTGCAAAATAGTTACCACGTGTACAACATTGAAGTTTGTGATTTCTTAACGGAAAAAATATATTTGTACAACTCAAAAGATATAAGAAACATGCTGTATTTTTTAACTAAAAAAATCTACCTTTCAACCTTAAAGTACTTTAAAGGAAAAGTGGAATCACAAAATAAGCGAAGAAATATTAATTGTTAGCAGAGTGAATATTATACATTAAGAAAAGGAATTCCAACTGTCCGAAAACGCCAAGCGAACAAGAAATACAAAGAAATGACGAACTCGTAAAAACGAAATGGATAAATACCAAGAAATGAATAGAGAGCCGGCCAAGCGAAGCGAAAGAGATTAAAACGAAAGCAACACGAAGAAGCCACTAAGGAAAACTGAAGGTGTACCTCTTATAAACAAAAATTCCAGTGCACTTGTATACCGAAAAATCTTACAAAGAAATGTGAAGAAAACTGTTTCGGAGGCTGTTAAATGTTCTGACACTCAGAAAGCTGCCTGTTGGGTCACGTGACTTGTTACCACGGTATCCCCAGCGTTTGCACTGACACTTGGTCATTACCGGAAGTCTGCGGTTTTCGCGCTCGTGGATGTGTACCGCAGTCCCACATTCCTGGCTTGTATTCGCACGCATGCCATCGAGGCACGTCAACGATGAATTGACACAACCCATTTCTATTTGAAAGTGACGCAATCATATCTACACACAAAATATTTTTTTTTTCACACAGTTAGTACTTCTAGTCTTTAGTACTTCTTACTTACTTCTTAAGAACTTTAGTCTTCTTACTCGTACAGTAAAAAAACACAGTAGACCATTCTTTCCATTAATTCGATCTTCTTCCTTATTCCATCGAAGTACACAAGAAATAGGATACTTTGATAATACGAATGTCTCAGACACGTTTATTTTTCAGTACAGCGAGTAAGATTTTTTTTTCCTGCGCGTAGAATCTGAAAGAAGTCTTTGATACCCAGAATTTTCTTTATTTCCTGAAACCATTCTTAATTTTCCTTACATTTATTTTTCAACTTAATTCATTAAAGTTAAATTACTTCAATATATGTAATGTTTCTTTTTCGGAGACTCTGTTAACTAGATTTTTTCCTTTCTCAATTAGTTTCGTGAAACTCAATAACACTGCACTCAAGAATAAATAATTCCAATAACATTCAGCGAATGCATGTCAGACGTTAACGATTTCCATTTTTAAATTCAACAAATATATTGGGCCGTTGTTTTGCTTCTGGTCATAAACGTAACTTCATTATGCGTACGTTTTGAGCTTTCCTATTGCTCGTTGTGGAAAACAAATTTATAGTTCTGTTTTGTTATAAATAAGTGTCCTCTTATTTGAAAGAAAAAGTCTAATGTTCCAAATTTCTAATTTTGAAGTGTTGCTATGCACGCTTTTTGATACGTTTAATCCTTATTGAAATATGTAGAGTAAAATGGTGGCGTAGGGATTCCGTAACTCATGAAAACTTACGCTGATTATACATCTCCCCCATAAACGTCATATACATCTTTTAGTATTTTTGGTTGATAAATCAATCAAAACACTATGCAGGAAGTATGAACATATTTTACTCCAAATATTTCTCTTTCCCAGATTCTTTTCTGCAGAAAGTAGCCGTGTTCTCTCGCCCGCAGCTAACCGGAAAGGCAACCACAGGAGGTGGTTGTACCTCGACCGCAAGCGTCGGAATCCGACACCAGGAGGGCGAGAGCGGGGGCGTGGGCGGTGGCGCCGGCGCAGATGCTGCCCACGTGGGCCGTCGCCCTTTGGGCGATGCAGGGGACGTGTGGACGTGGGAACGCCGCCTCACTAATGGCGCAGAAACTATACATCACGCGGGAACACGTGGAAGCAGCTCGGTTACGCCCACGGCCTCCAGGCGACGTATCAGCAGCCCTCGCCAAGGAAGCGCTCCTTCACCCCCCTCTTGGTGAGGATGCGATTACCTTCCCTTCGCACTGCGTTTACATAAACACGGCTCGGATTCTGAGGACATGTTATCTTTTCGTTGGTGCACTCTATCGTTGCTAACTTGTAAATGAATGTTTATCACGACATAAAGGTGATAAAAATGTATAGTTATTGGGTTATTTTTTGTCATTTTGTGACATTTTGAATTATTAGGACATTTGCGTCATTTTTGTCATTTTTAGCATTTTTTGGCATTTTGTTTCCTTTTCGAGTTTTTTGGTAGTAAATGCTTCATTTATTTATAATGACACACTAAAACAAAGTTTTTATTGTTTCATCAGTTCATGACGAAATTCACTATTGCAGTGGACTCTGTTTTCCTAACTCTCAAAATTACAAGGACCTTGGGTAACTTCCTCGATCTTTCAAAATTGACGTTTGAAAGATCGAAGCTAATGATTGCATTTTCATCTAAAATAAAGACTTTATATAAATAAATTTTATTTAAAGTTGTAAAATTCATTGAAAAATAATCATTTTCATACACATTTTTTAGTATTTAAAAAATACTTTTTTTCCTCTTATTTTTAAGTCATTTTATAGGTAATTTTCCTTATATTTTCAAATCAATTTACAGGTCATTTTCATAGATTTTTTAGGTCATCAGAATCCGAACCCTGGTTATGAACGTAACCACTACAGAAAGTGAGTCCTTAGCGTGCGAAAGAAATATACACTTTCAAAGCAAAAGGCAGAGAACGACAAGTACGAGTTTCCACACACAAGTACTGAAAATAATACTCATTTACCATAAAAAGAAGATGCTCCACCACGCACATATTTTCATTATTTCTAAGAGAAAATTTTAAGACTATTTTGACACGTATATTTTATTTCTTTTGTTCATAATTCACGTCTGCTTCTTACCTTCACCGACATTGCATAATAAATTTTCCACACACAAAGCCCAAAATAAAAAACAAATATCTAGCTCATTACAAAGTATCCGACTACAAAAAAAAAATTTGGTGCCGTCATCGCAAAAGAACTCGTGCGGAAAACAAAAGCCACAGACCGTTCGCTTTCCACACAACGCGAACTCATTTTGCGTATTTCCATGTGCTGCCCCGCGGGGGGCGGGGTGTGGGTGCAGACGGCGGAGGCGCCGGGGCGAGGAGGCGGAATCCGGCGGGGATTAAAAACGCAAAAATGCGCAGCGCCCTTCCCCGCCACGGAAAAACGCAAAGCGCGCGAGATGTAATTAAGTGTCGGGGGCTTGTTTACAAGCGCCGGCCGCGCCGCGCCGCGCAGCGCCGCGCCGCAGCCTCTGCGTTCCTGGGGCGAGCCGGCCCTCCACCTCGTCTCGCCAAAGGAGGGATTGTGGCAGGGAGGCGGGTGGATGATGGGAAGCGGGGTTGAGAGAGTGAATGGATGGCGGAGGAATAAAGGATTACAAGAAAAGTAAGGGCTGCGTTCTCAAAATCTCGATTATGAAGGATAAAGAAAAATTTTAAGTTTTTTAATGTATTGTCATAACGAGCTTTAAAGTTACCGAAAACCCAAATTGAATGACGTATGAAGGAGTAATTTGAATACACTGAATTGTATTATTTGAAGCTCGAGGTATCGAGTTTGAAAAATGGAATAAATCGAGGTATCCATGTTGAGATATAGAGAAATTAGCTTTATATGAGTTCGAGATACCTAGGAACAAGATTTAAAGAGTTCGAGATATTCAATCATTTGAGTTATCCGATTTCGAGATATGTAATTAGTAGAATTCGAAGTACGTGTTATCAGAATTTGAGATATCGAAGATTCCAAAGTCCAAGATCGTTGTATCGATTAATTTGATCTATCGGTTTAAAATAGCCGATCATTTCTATCAAAGTCTTTAGTCTTCACCCTGTTCCACAATAATTATTCTGGGCCGACGTACTTCATGGCCCCGTATTAAATTCCCTAAAGATAGACTGAGACCACCGTAACTTGATTTTTACACACTTCCTAGCGCTACCTTAACTTTCAACTTTACACCTCAGACCAAACCTTGAAGTCTGAACAAACCTTCGGGACTTGGACAATGTTCACGAGTAGGAATGAATACTTCTTGCTATGGATAGCCAATCGGGAATGTTGTAAAATAAAATTTACTATTTTCAAACTCATCGAGAGGCAGAAATGTCGAACGAGAAGAAATAATTTTTTAAAAAAATCGATTTATCCAAGATATCAAAGTTCAACGGTACATAAATGAACCTAAAAGGAATATTATCTGCAGGAAACGGGTGAAGAACAGAGAAGCGCAGAGTGGTTGAGGAAAGGAAGCAAGTGATGGTGAGCCGACGCGGGCTTTTGGGCTCCGAAGAGGCAGCCGAGAATGTTGGGGAAGGAAGTTGACGCGTAGGCGATGCAGCGGGCGGGCGGACGAGCGAGCGGGCGGACGAGCGAGCGGGCGGACGAGCGGTTCCTTTGGCCACGTCCTGGGCGTTGCCCCTCGCAATAAATATACTCCAGCTCGACGCAGCCCTGCTGGAAAAACATGGAAATAGTTCACAGGCGGACGGACAGACGGGAGAAAAGAATGTGTAGCCACTAAGTCCCGAAATAAAGAAATTCTTTGAAATCTCTGGCAACATCCACTGTCGTCAAAAGCTTGGTCGATTTTACTTCAAACACATGTACTCTCAACGCTTCTTTGAATTATTACCGGTGCTACTGAAGAAGACCAAAGAGTAAACATGATCATGAAGCAAGAAGGCACAATTCTTTAGGTCGTTTAAATACGTGTAGTCAATTATTTCTGTCCTCTGGCGAGACCGTGATATAGTTGTATTTGAAAGATTCCCAACGACAGAAGACAAGTGTGTGAATGTTGTCGGTACGGAACAAAGTCAAAACGAGGATAACAAATCGATCTACAATTGCTGAATTCAACTTCTTATGTTTTTTTAAGCTAAATAGATCAAGTATCTCCAACACAAAACAGTGTTGTAAACAGACTCCTTTGTATACACAAGACTGAACAACGGCGCGTCATTCCGTAAACCGTTTTAGAACGGCGCTCCTTGTCCCCGTCGGGAGTATTTAGTGGTGACAAGCCGTACTGCAACAAACGGCACACAGCGAGAAGGAAATCCTTAAAAATCGCTCTGAGCGCTGTCCGTGGCGCAGACGGCGCCGCCTGGCGTCGGCACGGCGCGGCGTGGCGTGGCGCCGCAATTTGTCGGCCAGCGCCCGCGAGTCCCGGAGCGGCGCCCGCACGGCGCCCCCACGTGGGCGTCGCAGGCGGCGAGCGCGCGGACCGCGGGGTGGGGAGCTAAACGAAAGGATCAATCAGCAGAAACAGCGTGCGTCGGTGGGTGTAGTTGCGAGTCTATAACTGAAGACACGGAGGCAGGGAGGATTGATCGATTGATTGATTTTTCGTGTTTCCGGGCACGCCAACTGCTTTGGCCATTAGTCCCGTTCGTGCAGTGCATGTTTTTTTACTCGGGAGATGGCGGTGATCTTCCCCCGCTGGATGGCGAGATCCGGCGCCGACCTACCGTCGGGTAATGTCCCCCTAACCACGACTCTCCCACCAACGGGGCACCGCCCCAGCCGAGACAAGCTCTAAGCTCCCGACCGGTCTCCCGAAATATGTGGTAGTGTAGTGCATGTTAGTGTACGTGTGTGTGTGTGTGTGTGTGTGTGTGTGTGTGTAAAGGGAGAGGATAGGACAAGAGGAAGGAAAGATCGCGCGCGGTCCGTGGCCCGTTTGGTAGGGTGCTGCTCCGGCATTCGCCTGGTGTTGATCGGAGAAACCACGGAAAACTACCGATCAGAGCAGGCGGCCGCTGGAATTCTCCTCCAGAGGGCTGGGAGGAACTATACTCAGATTTAAACATAAAGAGTCCGTTGATGTGCATCAGCTGTAACCGTGTCATCCAATCGGGAGTTTGGATGTCGCCTACAGTAGTGACGTTTAAGCTCCCGATTCGATGACACCGTAACAGCTGATCTAACGTCAACGAACTCTGTAAATAAATCGATGTGTAAGTAAGTTCGATTTCCATTCTTGGCGGATTTTCGATACTAAGACGATGACACGCCTTTACCTGAGTAATTTGTAGAGGCAGGTTCACTTGGGTGTTTCACGAGGTTTCCTCCGATCCTTTTTGGGCTGATAGCGGACCAGTTACTTGGACAATGAGCCGACTACCGCGCGTGATTCTTCCTTCTCCATTCTGTCCGCATTCCCATTTCTCCCACCCTTTTGCCTCTCAGCTTCCATCTCTTCCCATCCTGTTTTCCTCCAATTCTATTTCTAACAACCTGCCTCCACTCCCGTCCTTTTCCTTTCTGACTCCCCTCTCATTCTTTCCTCGGCTGTCCCCACTCCCACCCCACACCATCATGCCTCCATTTCCATCCCACTCCGTTTATTCTAGTTCCATCCCTCTCCTTCCCGTCTTTACTTACATCCCTTCCACTCTGTGACCGTTTGCATCTCTCCTCAATCTGTCCCCTTATCCTTTCATCCCAACTGTCGCCATATCTTTTTCTGTCCCCTTTCATATGCCTCCCTACTTTGCCCCTAGTCCATCCCTTACCACTTTGACCTCACTTCCAATCATCCCCCATCCTGTCCCCAAAACCACCCCTTCACATTCCGTCTTAGCACCCATCCTTAGGTCGAAGGGGGTGAAGATTCCTCTTTCCACATGGCTCATCGCAGATAGACTCGAAAGACTGCCGCACAGAACGGCGAGTAGGAGCTTGTCAGGCCACAGAACCCCAGCAGCATCAGCACTAGCTTCATCTCTGGCGGCTGAAGGTCGTGAAGAAACGCGAGAGATGCCGCAATGGACTGCCCCATCCTTTCTCAGCCGCTCTGTTTATTCCAAGCACGCGGATACGAGCGTCCAAAAGCAGTGCCAAGGCCGCTGCGCATTAGAGGAACAATGAACTCCTTTTTCTTGCCGAGATGTTACCAGAACACTTTGGTTACTTGTGGCATCATGTTGAAGTGCGCTTCATGCCATTCTTAATGATATTAACACGCCGTTCTTCTCTGGCCAGATGCGCTAAAGCGTTTCGTAATGTCAGGGATTCAACATAGCTGCAGTCGTTTCAATATTTGTAAGCGGTTGACTCGGTAAGAGAATATGCTACGTGACTTCTATGTAAAACAAAATTATCAATTTTTCTATTTCAAAGCAGACATTATGTATTTTATTGAAAACTATGATTTAATAAACCTTGCTACGCACATTCCAGGTCATTTATCAACTTAATCATTCGTAATAATAATACTTACGTAAATACTTTAACTTAATAGGCCTAGTGTAAATTGGCCATAAAAAGGTTGAAAACCGAAACTTGTTTTGAAAATTTTGTTTCTTCCCCATCAGTGCTTGTTGATGATGAAAAAATACTAATACGCATCACTCCATCAACTAAAACTATACTGTTCTTTCCTTTTAACATACAATTTTGTGACGAACTTTCTTTAATTGATGATATATTGTAGTGGTGCAGCAGTTCAAGTCAAATAAACGATTTTTACTTCTTTTTAAAGGAAAATTAACTGTCCTTTGATTAATTTGTCTAGAAACATTTTCAAGATTGCAACTAGAAAGATATAAGATTCTGAAAAAAATAAGAATTTTCCCACGATACTTGCAGAAGAAATCGCGAGACAAACTAACAAGCGACGTGAAATTCCACTTCACAGCCAGCAAAATTGTTTGTTCTAGACCTTTCAAAACCGCCTCGAACGCGGTCTTGAACGCAATGTAGCCACCGGAAAAACCGTCTCGAACACAGACTTGATCGCAATGTAGCCACCGTAAGTACCTTCAGGAATGCGGTCTTGAACGCAATGTAGCCATCGCAAAAACCGCCTGGAACTCGGACATGAACGCAATGTAGCCACCGCAAAAACCTCCAGGAACGCGGTCTTGAACGCAATGTAGCCACCTCAAGTACCTCCAGGAACGCGGTCTTGAACGCAACGTAGCCACCGCAAAATCCGCCTGGAACGCGGTCTTGAACGCAATGTAGCCACCGCAGAAGCGAAAGCTCCACCAACAGAGCGATCAAGTCTGACAGCACCGATCCCGGACGTCGTCTTCAGCTCCAGGCAATCCATCACGCGGGCTGCTTAGCATCTGAAAAACTTTTTCGCAGCGCAACATTCTCACCCGCCCTCCCCCACCGCGTCTTCCGAGGCACGCCCCCTTCCACTCCCCCCCCCCGGGCCGACGAAGAGCGCCGCGACGCGCGCGTTTATCGAAGTAGGGCGCCGCGGCGCGGCAGGGCGGGGCGGGGCGGGCGTCTATCTCCGCGAGCAGATAAGCGCGCCGCGAAGGCGGGATCACGCGTGCCAATGCGCGCGTCGGCGGGCACGCGTGATGCAGTGATCGTGTGTGTTTGTGCGACAGCTGCGGAGTGAAGACTCCCGGAAGGGAGATTTGGGTTAAAGAATTCATATTTTATTTTGAATTGGGATTTAGGACACACAAATTGAATTTGTGATTTATGTTTTCATATTCGTACTTTTTACAAAGCCATTTTAACTTTCAATAGTTCTGATTTTACAGATAATTCACGAAGAAAATAATGAGTTTTATAATGAAACCATTACGTATTCCAAGGGAAAATATTGATTTGACAATTACTTTACGTAAATTCAAGAAAATATCCTTTTTTTGTTTGTCAAATTATTAAATTTGTGACATTTGTACGCAATAATAATTTTATTTGTTACATTAAAAGGTAATAATTGGACAGAAATGATTTCAAAGCCATCACTGATTAAAACTAAGCTTCAAAATTAAAATCCCTTAATTGCCATATTTGAATACTGCACTCATTAATCATTAAATTCCAGAGCCACTGCCAATCGATTTTCCACAGAGAACATACATTTAAATAATTTTCACTCATTGTGAGCCCCGAAGTAAGAATTAAGCAAAGGAAAGTTGGTCACAAAATGATCAAAAATACTATTAACGAGCCGCAAGGTAGAATAGAGAGTTACAAGAACATCACGAATATTACTGGCAATGCACTGAAAACAGTTTTGAAATTACCGGCTGCGTGGCTCCGCAATCTGGCGCGAATATCGACACCGGATCTCACGTTTCTGCGGAGGACGAACACCGCCACCTGGTAGGGTACGACACTTATGAGACTAACTAACATGCGGTCGGAAACCTAAATAATCAGTCAACCATATTCTGAACTTAAAAGTTCCGGACGTATCCGTGACGTTACGTCCCTTCCTGACAGGCACCAGCACGCATTCCCCTCCAGGACGTCTGTTCACACACACACACACACACACACACACGCGCGCGCGCGCGCCCTCCCACAGCCGCCGCATTCCCGCCTCGTACTGAGCACAGCCTCTCGGGCGAAAAGTTTAATCGCTATTGACCATGATCTCACGCCACCCCTACCCCCCTCTGGCGCATCTAGGGTCGTCTCCCACGCCCCACCCCGCCCCTCGTGCTTACACCATTGCCAACTTCACATAACTGGGTGAAGTCGCCAATCATTGGAGTCCTATTGGCTGTTTTTTGAACCACAATACTGTATAGATGGGCGAGTCGTCGTTTAGTGCATCCTACCGTGGCCTTCTTTAGGGATGTCTGCCGCACAGCCGCCACTATGCTACACAACTCGGAAGAAACTTACAATTAAAGTCTTCGCACACCAGCTGTCGACGCTCTTTCGCCTGAACAGCTAACATTCATTCTCCTCGTCTATCGACAATTTCGCCAGCTAAACATTCCCTCCTGATCTTTCTCCACTACTGTCAATTTCTTTTTCCACAGTCCTCTCCTGGCCTACAACGATCCGTCAGCTCTACATCACTTCCCAAACGGTCACCACTTTTGACAATCCCCTCACCTCCATGATCGATCCTGCACACCGTCACCAACATCTTTTTCCACACTCCTCTCCTGGCCTCCAACGATCCGTCAGCTACATCACCTCCCAAACGGTCACCACTTCTGACAATCCCCTTACCTCCATGATCGATCCCGCACGCCGTCACCAACATCACGAAACGAACGCCGAACGTCACTTTCCACTTGAACGACGTCACCACTGCACTTTCCCCTCTATCCCGATCCCCTCCCCCTCCATCGCCGCCTCCAGGGAGCGGGGCATCTCCCCTTCGCCCTTCGCGTCGCGCTGCCTCGGGCGGCGAGTGGGTCGGCGCCACCGTTCAATTGAATTAACGCGGCGACGCTGGGCCTCATCTCCCGACGCCGGACCCCCGGGGGCGGCGGCGGCGGCGGCGGCAAACCCCACCCGCCCCCGCTTGCGCTGCGGCCCAATATTTCACCAAATCTCGCGCCCGGGTCGATACTTCTGGACCGCGGGAGAGGCGGCGGTTGTTGCCATGACGATGCACGAGGAAGCGACGGCTGCCGAAGCCGCAGACAAGGCGTGCGAGGAGCCACCTACTTACTAGTCGCGGAGGCGGGGCACGGTGTTTAGAAAGCGGGCAACATTTTTTGAAACTGTCATATTTACGCACACAAAGAAAAAATCCATTCCTTTTTTTTCAGGTTCTTTGCTTTATCCGAGGATGAGAAATTCAAGAATAATGTTGGTGTAGTGTTTGAGAAAAAATATTCAAGGAAAAATTACGAGAAAACTAGTCTCTTCAAAAAATTGTATATGACCTTATTTAAAGACTTAATTTTAAAAACATACTGTATTAAGAAAAAAACAACTATCATCGGCATTGTATTTTCGCAATGCTGATTTTTTGCAATTTTCGAATATACAGAGCTTCCCGAAAATGAGATCCGTGTAATTTCCGTAAGCGGCATTTGCTGTATCCAAGGGAGAAAAAAATGTAATTAAAAGAAACGAGAGAAGATTTTGAGAAAATAACTGTTTAAAAATTGCCAATATTTCTTGCAAAATAACGCGGAAACTAGCCATATTCTCAAAGAATTGTACGTAACCTTATTTAAAGACCTGTCAGAGGAGACCTTAAGATCTTCAATACTGTAATTGTAGGAAGGGGGAAAAACTTCCAACTTTCGCAATTTTCAAAAATTACAGTTCAAGAAATACGGAACCTGTACTATTTTATAAATATTTATTGCTCTATCTGAGGAAAAAATGTAAACAAATATTTTGGAGCCAATTTTGAGAAAATTTTTAAAATGTTTAGGCTTCATGTAAAGTCCCCTCTAAATCACGATATCCGTTTCAAATGCAGGGGGCCGCTACAGATCGATCCAGGAATACTAATTTTGGAGAAAACCCTGCCTTCGATTAAGCACTGGCGTTGTTCATAAGCGGACTGACAGACAGCTGGATGTACGTTGCCGTAAATCAAGTATTCGCTTTCGCTATTTTGCCGTAAATCAAGTTTTCGCTATCAATAACCCACAAAACATGGATTCCGACAACACAGTGAGTTAGAGGAGGCAATTCACTTCATATAGGAAGAAGAATTATCCACATTTTCGGAATCAGGGTCTCACAATAAGAATTCTCCGGCGAAAAATCGACATTTTTCGCTGCAGCATCAAATAACTTTCTCTATACTACGTAAGTAGGATTTGAGAAAGTAAAAATGATTAACACAACTCGAGCAAAAGTGTCTTATTAAAATATATCGGACTCCGCTTCTACAGTCGCCTCGTCCACCAACGTTCACTCTTACCCCGAAGACTCACTTTCTGTGAGATTTACATACTTAGCTAGATGTATAATCGAAGGGATAACCTAGCCATAGTGCGGAGAGCGAGGACGTTAGTAGAGCGTTGAGGGAGGCGTTGGCAGAAGACGTTGGCGGGCGATTGATAGGGACGTTAGAGGGGGCGTTGGCGTGGACGTTGGCGGGGGCGTTGGCGGGGGGCGTTCGCGGGTGATTGACAGGGGGCGTTGACGGGTGATTGACAGGGGCGTTGACGGGTGATTGACAGGGGCGTTGACGGAGGTGTAGGCGGGGGCGTTCGCCGGGCGCTGGCGGGGGTGTTGGCGGGGGCTTTGGCGGGAGGTTGGCGGGGGCGTTGGCGAGGGCGTTGGAGTGAGCGTTGGCGGGTCGTTTGCAGAGGGCGTTGACGGAGGCGTTGGCGGGGCCGTGCGCGTTAGCGGGAGGTTGGCGGAGGCGGTTCGGACCGCTGCCTGGGCTCGGGCGTCGGCGGGGCCGCGGCCGCTGCGTTGCGGCGCGGCGCGGCGCGGCGCGGCGCGGTGCGGCGTCGCGACGCTGCTGTGGTGGGCGCCGCCGCCGCAGTGGCATTGTGCAGCGCTTGCGGCGCCTCCTCCGCTAGATATTCCGCAGACAAAAGCGCCTCCGCGCGGCCATTGTACGCGCTAACCAGCTCTTACGTTCCGGCGGCTGCTCTGCATTTGCCCAGGCCCCACCCGAGCCTACGCCGCCGCCGCTCGCTGCCCCCGGGCACGCGCGCTCAAGGCCGCTTTCAATATCACCCAAAGGTGGATTGCGTTCGCTCTGCACACCCTCTAAAATGTTCATAGATGGCTGTATCTCGTCAACAGTCATTGACTGCCGCTGGGTAACTTCTTCTCCGCCGTCAATGTCATGTCGACTCGATATCACATCCTCTATTGTGTGGACCGGGAGCGGTAGCTCAGTGCATCAACTGATGTCACTGCAGCGCCTCTGACCGGGAGGTCCTAGGTTACACTCCCCACGGCGGCAGGATTTTCGACACTAGCCTTTCAGCTAGATCGAATTCAGTCGCTGTCTGGATGAGAAACCTAGAGGCCGGCTGCTCTCATCGGTAGTTTTCCGTGGTTTCTCCGATCAACACCAGGCGAATGACGGAGCAGTACCTTACCAAACGGGCCACAGACAGCGCGCGATCTGTCCTTCCTCTTCCTTGTCCTATCCTCTCCCCTTACACACACACTTACACTACCATGCAGTACACTACCACATATCCCGGGAGATCGGTCGGGTGCTTAGAGCTTGTCCCGGCTGGGGCGGTGCCCCGCTGGTGGGAGAGTCCTGGTTGGGGGGAAACCCCACTAGCCGACGGTAGGTCGGCGCCGGACCTCGCCATCCAGCGGAGGAAGATCACCGCCATCTCCCGAGAAAATAACATGCACTACACTTACGGGACTAATTACTAAAACCGTTGACGCGCCCGGAAACGCGAAAAAATCAATCAAATCTATTGTGTGGAACGTGAACTCGTGAGTTATCAGTTGACCGTTGCATAGCCTCAACAAGCGTGCCCGGAGGCCGCTCATGTTCAGTTTCGTCTCCTCGTTTTTCTTCCTTCCTCATCCATGGTATATCCACATGGGTTCGACGTTCTAAAATCGTTATCCTGTTACCGTTTTGCCTTAATTTTCCGCTTAACATTTACGCAAGTAATTTTTTTTTCTCAGCTTATACTCGCAACTAGTTTACATTTTTGGCTGAAGAAAATATTCAATCTATTTTTTTTAACTTGGTTCACAATGTATATCACTGTATTTCAATCACAACAGAGATGTTTAGCTTACGTTTTAACATTTATTTTCGCCACACAGTCATCACCAATGTCATCTGCGCTATCTTAATAGTTCGTACCACATTGCGGTCTTACAGTAGCCACATCCTTATGTGATTCACATGGTAGTAGTCACACATCCTCCCTAATATTAACAGCCATAAAATAATTTTCATAATAATAATAAATTTATGTTAAAAGCAAGCCAATTCACACATATACAAATGGAGGAGTATACATAAGAAGAAAAAAATATAATTTTCACTTATTTTCAAAATTTCTTTTCTCACTATAATATCCCCTGCTCGCTGCGGCGACGTTGGCTCCGTTAAGTCCCACAAACTGCCAAAGTCACTTACCGAGTGACATTTCGGTTACCCCGCACCCCGTTTTTACAGCCCTCTTCTGCTGCACCCCCACTACAGCTGTAGATGCAGCTGCTGCTTCGAGTAGTCGCTCCAACAGGACGCTGCAGGCATACAAGAGCCCACCTCAACCGTCTCTCCAATGCACTCGTTCAAAGGGCTGTTGCTCGCTTTGTTTCGCCCAGGGGGAAATCGAGTACGCGCTCTTCATGACAAATGATAGGTACTCACTTAGCAGCTATTCAATACATTCAACAGTCGTCGCTAATTACATTGTTCACTTCTAGATTGTTCCAAACCGAGTACGTTGCTGCAAATTGCATTTTTGTGATAAGCGTACGAAAACCAAGTGTATAGCTAACGTACATATTAACATGAGAATCGTTAAGGTAAAGGTTCCCACCGTGGATTTTGGACACTACAACGGATTTAGCCTATCTCTGGAGGAGAATTCTAGCAGCCGAGTGCTCTGATCGGTAGTTTTCGGTGTTTATTCTGATCGACACCAGGCGAATGCAGGAGCAGTATCCTAGCAAACGGGCCACAGACCGCGCGCGATTTTTCCTTCTTCCTCCTTGATTTATTCTCTCCCTTTAACACATACGTCGGAAGACCAGTCGAGAACTTAGAGCTTGTCCCGGGTGGGGTAGTGTCCTGACGGCGGAGATACCCAAAGGGGGAAACCCTAAGGCGACCTCCGCAAGCCGTTGTGTAGGTCGGCGTGGGATCTCGCGTTCTAGTGGCACAGGAACACTGCCACCTCCCATGATATAATATTACTATACTTATGTGACTAATGAACACAGCAATTAACGAGTCCAGAAACACTAAATAATCAATCAATCAGGTAGACCGCGATTTTGGAAAGCTGCATCGTACATTTTAAAGCGCCCTGATTGTTCGATGTGGACGAACAGCGAGAAAATAAAAGAGCAAAACACGCAAGACGCTATGCATCACGGATGCTGTAAAACGGCGCTTTCGCGCTCCCATTCCTTACATTTAGCGAGTGCATTTGGCCTCCAGCCAGGTGAGCTCCGGGCGGAAACGGAGGCGCGCGACGCAAAAAGTTGTTAAATCGTATTCCCGAGACGTTAAAAGTAGGCGGCGCCCCTTCCGCACCTCCCGCCTACGACTTTCTTTTGCACATCTCCGTAATGTCTTCGCAGATGTAAACATTCGCCCATCCGGTACTTATGAATATGAAACGCTCAGTCATAATGGTTGAGCACACAGAAACTGTATAGAACTTAAACACATTTCATTTTCAGCTCTTCATAATAGTAGAAAATTTATCTCCAAAATATACGGCAATTATAAATCTGTTCACTACTATACAATAGTGAAGTGCACTATGTAAAGGACGAGACACGAGAAATACAGTCAAATATTCGTTTCATGTATTTTATTAACAAGAGGTAGATTTTCATGACATTACTCTGAGAACGTTTAAAAACTGCTAAATAAAAAGTTTCGAGAAACGTCATTGAGATACATAATACTCTTTTTACTTCATAACCACTTCTATTCACTCTCTCAAGAGAGCATTCGTTCTCTTCAATTTATTTTAGAAAGACACTATGCTCAATGTGAGTTGCAAAGATATTCTTTTATCGACTTTTCTATGCAATGCAGTCTAGTTCGTATCTTTAACAAACTTTGCGTTTGTATTTCAGTTCATTATCGTTGAGCTCGCCGGCGAAATTAAACAGCACCCTGAATTGCAAGCCGTGAAAGGAAAGAGATCGTACGAATCCTCCCTAATTTATCTTTCTCTGATCCTTTAGGACCTTCCGCGGGCTCTTCTCTTAGACACTGTCCTCGCGAGGTGACGTCCTGAAGCGAGCCGTCTCCGAAGCGGCGTTCGGGGCGTCTGGTAAGGAGAGCGAAGGGCTGAGTCGAATTAGGGCGATCCAGCGACTCGGCGGAGGGCTGCAGACCGCAAAGGGCCGCGCCCGAGCTACTCAGGCGGGCGCCGCTTTGATAAGAAACAGACTCTTTAATCGGCTGCCGCCAGGCGCGCGGGCCGGTGGCCAAAGGGGCGGGCACAGTGGACGAGTGGGCTGGAGGCGGTGGGATGGTTGGGCGGAGTAGGCGGGTGAAACGAAGGGGACATGCGGGAGCGGGAGAGTGCGTGCGTGCGTGAGAACGGGCGGGCGGAGACGGGCGGACGGGCGGACGGGCGGACGGGCGGACGGGCGGACGGGCGGACGGGCGGACGGGCGGACGGGCGGACGGGCGGACGGGCGGACGGGCGGACGGGCGGACGGGCGGACGGGCGGACGGGCGGACGGGCGGACGGGCGGACGGGACGGACGGGACGGACGGACGGACGAACGGGCGGACGGACGGGGACGGACGGACGGACGGACGGACGGACGGACGAACGGGCGGACGAACGGGCGGACGGACGGGCGGACGAGCGGACGGACGGGCGGACGGACGGGCGGACGGACGGGCGGACGGACGGGCGGACGGACGGGCGGACGGACGGGCGGACGGACGGGTAGGAGGGTGGGCGGGCAAGCGCGAGTAGGGAAGCGCGGGAGATGCCTTTAACTCAATCGGTATCAGTCCGTCAGCGGTTCGAATCCCGAATCAGTCGCTGCGTTAACGGAAGTCGCGGGTGAAAGAAAGAATCGAAAAAGAACTGCATAAAGACGAACTAACGGAAGGAAAGAGAAATAAGGATTAATTATAATAATGGATGAATTAATTAACCAGCAGATGAATACACGAAAAAACTACTAGAAAACAAGAGAATGAATTGCCGAATAGATAACGAAATTATTAAAAGAGAATCAATCTGTGAATGAAACATTGAAGATCATGAATATTAGATCAACGTAATTACCAAACGAGTGCTTAAATCGAGGAAGCGGTGATTGTTTCAAAAGTGTTTAAATGTATTCGTAGGTTTCATGTAACATTACTATACAATTATATTATGAAGGAATGCTTTGGACGCAAGCAAGCGGGAAAACAACAACAACAACAACAACAACAACTGCGTGCTGACTTGCCTGTATATTGCGCAGAATATCTGCGGTACAATTAACATAATCTGCGTATTTTTAGTCAACACATGCTCCTACATTATTTTACCAGTTTTGTAGCAATGCTTTCGGTCATCTCAAACTCTTTCACAATGTTACACGAAAAATATTGAAGTACTATGTTGCAGTCCAATTGAAACAGATGTTTTCCAAGTATTCAATATTCCTCCATGTACCGTGCAATTTTTCAACTTTTAGAGTGGGAAAGAAGAGATCGTAATGCTAGGGCGGTCATAAGTCAAGAGTGTTATCGATTATATAATTTCTAATGTCAGAGTCAACCTTTTTCCGTTATTGACAAGGGAATGAAATAATGAAATGCGTAGGTTTCTGGCATCGTTCATATCGCGATCAGATTCAGAAGACCGTGGTATGGAAATTCATGAAAATTTCGCGTCCTCTACAAAAATGTATGAAGCGCCCTTTCAATGGAGCCGGAAAGTAAATAGAATCGAAGCGAATGTAAGCGATTCCTCTTTGCGCTCAACTGTCAGGAGCGAAGTTTGGCCTGATACCACTATACATCACTCAGTGGTTAACGTGAAGTTGACTAGACAATATCGTGAGCTAACGGTTCAGTGTAGATATGCGAATATCTTAAATTAACAATACTATTAAATCAATAATTTACGAAGAACGAAATGATCGAAAATAACATTTGTT
Source organism: Teleogryllus occipitalis (assembly GCA_011170035.1). NCBI lineage: Eukaryota > Metazoa > Arthropoda > Insecta > Orthoptera > Gryllidae > Teleogryllus > Teleogryllus occipitalis. The sequence goes on along the minus strand of BLKR01009105.1, from coordinate 115,187 downwards.
TTTCTAATGATAAATGTACAGAAACAAAATAATAAATTAATAGATTATAAACATCTGTGCAAGACAAAGTCAACGAGAATAGCACTTTGACAAGGGAAAATCTACATTTGAGAATTAAACAGTACCTTAACTTCGAGAAGTAAGCAAATGTCAGAACATGACTGTTGTCTTGTAGAACTGTTTACGATGGGAGCAAAATAAATGCTGGCATAGCTTTTCTGATGAGGAAGTAGTCACAGGTGAGATTCTGCATAGATATATCGAATGCATAAAACCATAGTGGACGATTGTTACAGAAAAAAGATTGAAGGAACAGGGCATATTGTTAAGGCCGGTTTATTTCAGTTCGTTCCAGGTGTCACGGCCATTACATCTGTCAACGATGCAACTGTCGCCGCTGTCTGCTGTTGGGTCCGTTTGGTCCCAACCAAGCGAGTTTATATTTTGGCAATCGCCTTCCAGGGAAACACATCCATGAACTAACAGTCAGTTAACGAAAAAATGTAACGTAGATCTTTTCATTGCTTCATAAATTATGTATTTTTTTAAAAAAATGAAAATAAATTGCAGGATGAAAATTCAAACAAGACTGTTTATGCCTCCCATGTTCCCCCAAATGTTCCCCCAAAAGAAAACACTAATTACGTATTTGAATGGATTATAAAGTTGCCTTGGCCATGATCTGGCCACCTCACTTGAAACAACAAATTTCCAACTTTATTTCAAATCGTAAAAAGATATTAAAATATTGTCAATTCTGAGTCAGAATTTGGACTCGAAATGCACACTGAGCTTAGATGAGAGTCGCGATTCTAGTTATCTATGTGGCTTTTTTACACGCGCGTTATCATTCAAAGGTACATGAGAAGTACATTCAGTCGAGTCTGGGGAGCTGATAAGCATTTCACTAATTGTGATAATAGGATGAAAGTCTAAATTTTCGAATCAATCACAAAAAGATCAATGCCCTGAGAATTATCGATCGTGCGCATGACGTTTCACGCTATTTCCAAAGTTTCAAGATATCTCACGTATCATCCTTCCTTCATTCCACTGACAAGAAAAAAGATCGTCTGCAATATGCAGGCAGGCGCATTCGCTGCGTGGCAACACAGGACGGCCTAGAGCCCCTCAGATCGCTTGAATACCGACAACGCAGAGTGCAGACAATAGCACGACTGCTATTGCTACCTCCACTCAACTGATCACTGCGTTCACCTCATTCCAACGCAGCCACGCGAGCCTCTAGAGCCGCGACGACCCTGTTTGTCACTACACAGGCTGTCACACCCACCCGCGGCTCACAAAGTTTCTTCCCGTATTTCTCTTTCCCGTCCGAATCAATTTAATCTTCTTCGTTCCTGTTCACATTTTTCAACCTTGTGGCACTCCGTTTCTTTCATCTTTCGACCTTTACCTGTTCATTGCTTCGCATCTCACGCCATTCTGTCTTTCCTTTCCTCGCATTTATGTGTAAATGTCTTTTTTTCGCCCTATCCAACTCTCCTCCTCACCAAGCCCTACATCCAAGCACTAAGAAAAATTCGATAAATTTCAAGTATCGTACAGGCTGAGCTACGATGAGCGCACAACTGTCAAAACAAAAACAAGTCGTTGGAACAGCAGCTTAGTTGGCTACACTTGCACCCCCCACAGATTTCTTGCAACAACCGTAAAACGCATTTAACTCAGGGAGAACAACACGTGTGAGGGAGGTCTTTTCAGTACCGTGCCGCCTTTTCTCGCATCGTTTGCTCTGCCACGCCTTCGTGCTTCCCCCGTCCCCTCTCTCCGCACCGCCATCCCCACCCCCTCGACCTTTGGCCGCGGGCGCCGGGAGTCGCGTCGTCGTGAAGAATCGAGACGAAGCAGCGCGGCTGGCGCGGTGGTGTGCGGCGTGAAGCGTCTATTTTTAACCGCGTGAAGGAATCGGTAAACACAACTGGCCGCGGGGCGGGGCAGTGTGAGGTGAGGCGGAGCGGAGCGGGGCGGGGCGGGGCGGGGCGGGGCGGGGCGGGGCGGGGCGGAGCGGGTCAGAGCGGGGCGGGGCGAGGCGAGGCGGGACGGGGCGGAGCGGGCGGGTCTGGCCAGGGGCGGTGTGGGGCAAAGGGGACGGGACGGGACCGGGCTGAGACGGGCGGTGTGTGGCGAGACGGGGCGGGGCAGAGTGGGGAGAGGCAGGGCGGAACGGGCCAAAAGTGATGGGGCGGGCCGGGGGACAGTGCAGTGCGGAGCGGGGCGGGGCGGGGGTGGGTGTGGGGGGCGGGAGGGGGCGGAGCCGGGCTGAGAGGGGCGGGGAACGGCACTGCCGCGCGCGCCAGCTGCGATGTGCCGCTGCACAAGGGGGCCTCACAGACGTGGGCGCCCCGCCCCCTCTCCCCCTGCTGCAGCACCGCTGCACTCCGCCGCGCCGGCGCGCGCACGCGGCAAGCAAAGGAAAGCAGCCTCGTGGCGCATGGCCTCCTGTGGACCCGCACACACGAACGTTGCGTTCGGAGAATTGCTTTTTCTTTCAACCGAAGCAGACTCGCCGCTATCCGAGGTAACTGGGGCAGAGACTCCCTCAAATAGATAAAACAGCGGATAATCCGGGACATTTGGTAAAGGAAACCACAATACGAAGTTAAATAACTATTTTTTAGTTTAATGTTGAACACCTGTAAAATAATACATGTAAAATCTGCTATGTAGCAACGAACGCTATGAGGAAATGTGATCATCATCGAATTTGCGAAAGACTCAATACTGCAAAAATCACACACATAACACTGCTTCATTGACATGAAGTAATAGTTTTCATGTCTTCTTTTCAAATACGGAACGGTCTTAATGACTTTCACTTATGCTTCAATAGTATTCGGATAAATCAGTTCGGCACTCTCGGCACGAATATTTCTCAGTAATTTACTAAACGTTAATGATACTACTGTTTATCTTTCTGTAGCAAGCGAAATAGAGACAGGACTAATGTCTGAACAACAGATTCTTTCAATATTCCAAATCAACTTCTCTGCGCCTTTTTAATTCGTAAATCGAGGCAGAGATGATATATCCATCCGTCGCGGTCTTTTGAGCACACGAAATGCACACGAGGTGCAACTGTATTGTACACTTACAACATAATTATTTATTATAAGAGAATTACGTAAAGTACTTGTAAAAAATAGTTTATGCATTATTTCAATATTACAAGCGTTTAGTATATTTTTTTCACCATGAATTTCATCTATAATGACAACAGTTCCAAATCACCGTCAAGCTACAGAGTGCAAATGCCAGGCTATTAAAGATATTTGTTTCTATCCATTCTTCAAAGAAACCAGTGAGGTTACGAAAAAGACAGTTGCTAATATTTTTTATTAACTGGTTTTAAGTCACTTTCGAACTGCTAGATCAGAAGCGACTTCGCTTGTAAATATTGTGCACACCTACGGCTTCCTACTTCAAGTTAGATCCCTCCAATAGGAAGGACGCTGTAAATTTATAAGACGGAATATCGGACTTTAATGCCGATATTCGTAAATTTCGCTCTCTCTTGGGGAGGAATTCCAGTTATAGTCCTAAGAATGGGGTGAATTGTTTTGAAGTGGAGCGAAGAGACCTTGACCTAAGAGAATTCTCGCATTCGAAAACCCAGAACTGCAAGCAATTTCGGAAAGGATATCCGGTTTGCGTTCACTGAAAATCTATGAGTGGGCTGAAAAGACTCTTAGTAAACAGAGAAAGTCTGAATACGATTAGTCCCATCATTATGATTTGAATTTCAGCACTCAATCATGAAATAAAAAAACGAATTAATGAAACTGTACGATCGTTATCCAAACAAAGCTCGCGGCCATGTGGAGAATTATTTTGTATCCCGACGCATGCAATTTTCTACTACTCTCAATGTTTTTTTCCTTTGGTTGAACCAAATTTTTGGAGGGAGAGAGAGATAAAGGAAATAGATCAGATGAGAGAGAGGACAGAGATCAGATGAGAGGTGAGAGGGATTAGATGAGAGAGAGAGAGAGAGAGAGAGAGAGAGGAAGAACATTTTTATTTCGCGACATCCCCTTCTGCCGAGTGCTGCGAAATCAATCACACCGAAGCAATACAAACACTTCGCACAAGTCAGACGCAAAGCCATAAATCAATAGCTAAAACTCTTGTACTTTTCGCAGAAAATCCACTGAATCAAAGCCTTCAATGGCGCCGCAGACAGGGCTCACGAGGAGCGCGCGAAACGCGGAACGGTAATTTCTCACGCGTCCAACAGGACGAAAACTCTCGCATCCAAACAAAGCCATAAAATATACATTTTAATCGGTTTATGGAAGGTCCACTGAGCGTGCTTGGGGCAGCAGAGCCGAGCGAGGGAGAGCGGGGGAGGCAGGGAGTCACGGCGGGAGGGGAAACGAGGGGCGGGGAGGCGCAGAGAGGGCGGGGAAGGCGGAGGCGCGGGGTTGAGTGCCAGGACGGCGAGGCGAGTTTAGCGGGACAGGTATGATGGGGATGACGAGGCAGGGAAAGCGAAACGGGAATGCCAGGGAGGGCATACCGGGGAGGGAATGATGGAAATGGGAATGGAGAAAGAGGGATGAGGAGATGCAGCAGAGGAGGGCGGGCGAGGAGCGACCGATGCGGGGTGAGGGAAGGGAGGGGAGCTGGAGGGTGATGGAGGCGCAGGAACTTCTGGGAAGCGCGACCTACTTCCGGCGAAGCGTGCGTTCCAAAGCGGCTGCCCGACCTTCGCGCGGGGCCGCAACCTCGGCGCCCTCTCTTCAAGACCTCGACACCCACGCGAAGGCTCAGACGATGCATTAACGACAGATTCTTTACGATTTCGTACTGCGTGGGCACGATTTCCATCCATTTGTGGTATCATTCGTTTTCTCTTCGATTTATTGACCGATAAGTGAATCGGGCACGTCAACTACTGAGGTCATTGGTTCGTAAGTCTAATGTATGTTTTTTATCGTGAGGTGGCGGTGATCTTCCCCAACTAATTGGCGAGATCTGGCACCGACCTACCGTCGACTAGCGGGGGTTTCCCCAACCAGGTATCTCCCACCAGAGGGGCACCGCCCCAGCACGCGGTGCGTGGCCTGTTTGGTAGGGTACTGCTCCGGCATTCGCCTGGTGTTGATCGGAGAAACCACGTAAAACTACCGATCAGAGCAGCCGCTAGAATTCTCCTCCAGACAGCGACTGAATTCGACCTAGCTGAAAAGCTAGTGTCGAAAATCCTGCCGCCGTCGGGACACGAACCTAGGACCTTCCGGTCAGAGGCACTGGAGTGACATCAGTTGATGCACTGAGCCACCACTCCCGGTATTTTTCTCTTCGATTCTACTTACAATTACAATAATTTGTTGGGTATTTGAGACATTAGTATGTGTGCAGTGAAGAGAGATGCACGCAGGAAAAGTTTGATGCATCTGTACTAAAGGTTGAAATGCATGTTAGGAATATGCGATTACAATTAGTATTTACATTTAAAATTACAATTAGTATTTACAATAAAATGTCATAATTAAAAATCTAACGTATTAAATTATATATTCCAACTTTTTGAAATATTTGTGCACTTACCACTATTTTGGGGAAGGGTTAAGGAACGTAACAATGACCAACAGGAACTCACCTACAAAAAAATAAAAATAACATAAGTAAACTCAAAGAAAATAAAGAAAACATAATTTTAAACTTATTAATAAAAATTAATATACTATTATTTACGGAATTAACATGATAAAAGGTATTGAAAAAAAACACCGTTAGACTTCAGAATTAAATCAATTGACATTGTAAACAAATGACAGAAAAATGATTCTAAGGATTACCCGCCAATTTCTCGATTATAAGTTAAACGCGATTAACTTAATGATAAACGTTACACTCACAGGATTGCAAAGGTTAAACTCACAGGGAGTTTAAACGCTCTAGATCTGTCGTTTAAGAAGGTAATCGCATTAATGCACTCTTTCTCGTTTTGCCAGTCAGTGGTCTGAGACAGATAAGAGGAACGTAAAACAAAGAGAGCGCAATGTTCTAGTCCAGGTGCTTTCTTCTACGTTGCCGAGATACAGCTGTAATTCCGCGCGAGGCGGTGTCGCGTCCGCGAGGGGAGATTGACGGAGTGCCGCCCTCAACGGGGTCGGGTCGCCCCCCGCGCGGGGGGCGTCGCTGATTGTGGCGGCGACAGCAACAAACTGCGCGTGTCGCGGCGCGCGCGGGGTCGCTGCCAAGCGCGCTCGGCCTTGGGCGCGCCGCCGACGCGCCGCCGACGCGACGCGACGAGACGAGAGGCGTTGCGTTGTGTTGCGTTGCGAGACGCCCCGGACGCCGCGGAGTCTGGGCGCGCCCGCCACGGCACACGTCGCCCGCTGTTGTCGGTGGCCGCGCGCCCGGCAGCCCGCCCGCCCGCTCGACACCTGGCCTCCCGCCTGCCCCGTAAACATCCGCTTGTCGGCTCTCTGGCCTGCTTGTTTGCTATCTTACTTGCTCACATTCTTGCCCTCCTACGTACTCACTAACTTGCCATCCTACGTACTCGCGTACTTGCCATCCTACGTACTCGCGTACTTGATATCCTACGTACTCACGTACTTGCCATTCTACGTACTCACAAACTTGTCATCCTACATACTCGCGTACTTGCCATCCTACGTACTCATGTACTTGCCATCCTACGTACTCATGTACTTGCCATCCTACGTACTCATGTGCTTGCCATCCTACGTACATTTTTGCTTACTTGCTCAATTGTCCGCTTTCTTGTTCGCTTACGCCTCTGATTACTGCCGCTTTCTTGCGTCCTTACTAGTCCTCTGACTTGCCTGCCACCTTACCCGTCTGCTGTCTGCTCTCAGGTCTGTTTACCTTTACCTTACAGACATCCTACACACCAGATTTATAGCCCATCGCCCGCCACCCTTATGCCTGTCTGCTTGCCCGGTAACGTGCCTAGCAAGTGGAATGTTACTCTTTTTCTCTGAAACGATTTACCTTTTGAAATATCTAATTTTTATTGAGTCTCTGTGAATCTACGCCAACTCAAAATTGTTCACATTAAGAGAATCAATTAACATATAAAAACTTAATCTGAAAGCACAATCATCCCTAATTATACAAACCGGATTTCAAGAATAAACGTTTTACATACCAGTACTAAAAATATTGAAAATGAGCATGTAATGCACATTTCCGTCAAACTAGGGATGTTTTTCTTTCAAGTCCACACACAGACAAATACTTGTTCGCAGACAACAGCTTCCTATATTCTACGTACAGACAGTTGGAGAAAAAACGGCTCAAACAGATATTCATGTTGCTGTGATCTCGTAGAAGTTTATTACACAACTGCTAACACAATTCAGTTAATCAGTCATCAGTTCAATCTAACATTTGCCTTCTTTCATACCAACTCCTTCAGTCCCATTAACTTAACGTAGTGAGTTACAGACTTTTTCTCAGTGCAGGATTTTCCTCCTTGGCGGTTTTACAAGTGTCAGTTGGAGCGCCTTATGTGCAAGGTGCAATGAATGCAGTGAATGACGGCGTTTCCTGACAGTCATGTCACAATGACACAAGAATAATTTATAACCTCGCATCATCACGGCGCGGGTGCGCGCCTTGTTCCGTTAGAACAATGGCGTCATTTCCGCTGGCCATCTAGAGGCGCCGTGAGTACGGGTGCGTCCTAAACAATGCCGCGATGGAAATGCAAGCATCAGAAGGCGAAATCGGAAATCGAATCAACTGTAGCGGACGATTTATGATTCAGTGTCGTTATGGGCTCCGTGACATGTATTGTTTCAGTGATTTCCAGCACACACGGTTGAGACTAAACATATGATTCTCCAACCGGCATGCGATGTAAAAATCGTTACGTTCGCAAATGTATTCAACATTGCAAATACAAATAGCAATCCTGTCTATTACCAGATCTAATTAACATTGAAATGTTCGTTACACGATTTTCGTACAGTGGCCGACAATAACGAACGTGAGAAGACAAGAGGGCTGTCGGGTAACGTGGCGGAGGATTCGGGGCCGTGCGGGCGTTTGAACAATGCCCGGCAGGAAATTGGAGGCGGAGACGGACTCGGCGTGGCATTCGTTCCGTGGGGGCGCGCAGACGCGAGCCAGCCAGCGAGCGGCAGCTGCGAAGGCGGCGACCGCGGAGGCAGCTGCAGCGTGAAATCAGCGGCACCACAGTCGCACTCGCACACACGTACGCGCGCACACGCACACGCTCACACACACGCACGCTCTGTCGCTTCGAAGTAATGGATCGCGGAAGCGATGCCTGCAGAGCTAGAGGAGATGGAGGCTGTGCGGTGGGCACTTCGAAGAGCTTATCTCCAAGGGGGCGTGTCCCTTTTCCATTCATGTAGTTTTACGTACCAGTATATTCTTTCGACACTTCATAAACATGCTGCCTAATATTGTGATCCAAAGTTGTTTTTTTTTCACTAATTTACAAGTTATCCGAAAACCAATGAATCCTAACTCGAACTATAAAGCTGAATCCTTTTTTGAGCTTTCGCTTCCTGAAAAATTGGTTTCTTGGATGCACGACACTTGGAAACAAATATGCAAGTAGCGAAAGTGAAGATCTACTATTTTTATTGATAGCTTGTTTTCTATGTAACGCATAACCGCAAACGTCACTTTAAGCAAGGCTTTCGTATCTGCGCGCTGATATTTCCTAGTATTAAAGTTTCCTCTTGTCGTGCAGATTTTTTTTTCTCTCTGGGAGATTCTCTTTGGCCAATTAGCCGGAAGGCTCTGAAATTGCTGCAAAAGTAAACATCTTTATTAGCCGCGCAACGTAACTCCACAATGAGAAAAGGAGGAAGGAATAAAGACGACAATGTTTACGAAACAAGGGTGGAAAAAGGAGATGAAGACGGTATCTACAGAGCTGTTAAAAGGTAAAACATTATTAAGGAACCGCAAGCAAAACTAAAGTAAAAGGCAGAACAGGTAAGGTATCCAATATATAATAAATTAAGAAAAAAGAAGCTAAAATAATTCAAGAAATGTTTGTCCAACTGAAAGGGAGGAAAATTAAGAAATTGTTTGTGGCACCAACTATGAAACTGTCCAGAGTAGGGAACACCGAAGTGCGCACAGAAGCAACAGAGAATACTGTAACACGACGAATAGAACAACGATTTGACTGCATGACAGCGAAACACAATGGATAAACGATAGTATCATTCAGTTCAGTAATACAGCGATACATGCATGAAGTTGTCTAAAATCACAGAATTCAGTTGATTGATTCGAAAGTTAAAAAGGCGAAAGAAAAACAATGCAAACCCACAGTAAAAAAACAGAACACTATCCACGAGTCGTGTAAAAAAAGGGACGGGGCTCGACCAGTGGAGCAGTTGCGCTAATCTGGAGCAGCGGGAACGTCTGCGAGGCGGCAGGCACAGCTCGCCGGCGACCCGCGGACGACGGAGGCGGCATGGAGAAAAAGGCGGAGGCGGCGTGGGGAGGGAGGCAGCGACGGCGTGTGGAGGGAGCGGGGCGGCGAGAGGAGGGAGGCGGGGCTGCGTGGGGAGAGTGGCGGGGGCGGCGAGTGGAGAGAGGCTTGGTGGCGTGGGGAGGGAGACGGGACGGCGGGGGAGGGAGGCGGGGGCGGAGGGAGGAGGGAGGTGGGGCGGCGTGGGGGATGCGGCGGCGGCGTGGGAGCGGGGGCGGCGTGGGGGGGGCGAGGGGCGGGGGCGGCGAGGGTAGGAAGGCGGGGGCTGCGGGGGTGGGAGGCGGGGGTGGCGGGGGGAGGGGGAGGCGGGGACGACGTGCGGGGAGACAGGGGGCGTGAGGGGCCTCCTGGGGAGGGAGGCGGGGGCAGCGCGTGGGCGGCATGGGGAGGCAGGCGAGGGCGGCGCGAAGGCGGATGGTGCAGGCGCGAAGTCAAGCGCCGCGGGACACGGCTTAGCTGCGAAGGCGGTGGCACTGGCGGCGGCGGAGTGGAAGTGGTGGCGGGGAGGGGAGGGGGCCGCGGAAAAACCTCGTTTAGCGCAACGCCAGCGGCGGCGCGGCGGTCGCAGCAATTCGCGCTCGCGGCTCGGGTTTCCACGGCCACCGACGGGGCACGCAGACACTCGCAGAATGGGAGGGAGATTGTGCAAGGCGAATAGGGAAGAGGGAGCATTAGAGTGCGGAAAGAGACGAAGAAAGAAATAGGAGGCACAATGAAAAGGAAATGAAAAAGAGAGGATGGACGAGCAAGCGGGAGAGGGAGAGAGAGAGAGAGAGAGAGAGAGAGAGAGAGAGAGAGAGAGAGACAGACAGACAGACAGACAGACAGACAGATAGGCAGACAGACAGAGATGAGGAAACGAAGAAGATAAAAGTGTAAGAGGAAGAGACTGAATGGAAGAAATGAAAGAGAGAGGGAGGGGTGATGGATAGAGATCTTGTGCGAATGATGCAAGGTCGCAAAGTGCAAACGTGTAACTTGTTTACTGCGATGCCAGCCACCCAAGTACGCTGGTCTTCTCCTTTTCCAGTGCAGTTGTAGAGATAAGCACGTTACCAAACGCATGATAAATTATTTCCAGCATAAATAATAAAAGTAATTAAATAAAGATAAATGCATTCAAAACGAATATAATACACGTAATTTAATACGTAATATTCGTGATATATTTATTCATTAACGCAAACAAATTCACAATTCCGAATACTTTCTCAACGGCACCCTGAACTAAATTACCAATTTTTAATGGAATTGTTAAAAAAAAAGGCGCATACAGGTTTGGTGGCAAAATCAAGAAAAAATGTAAAATATTTTCTAGACAACTTTCATGTTATCAGAAGTACAGAACGTTTATTTAATGAGAATTTACAATTTTCTTCTCCTTGAATAATATAATAAATCTAATTGCTGCAAAGTAGAAGGGGAATAGATTAATTATAACGAACTCAGGGGCACTAACAAACATACATATTGACAACTACCCATGGGCTGGTAATGGAACGTTGATAGAAGAAGTAAGACGGTAGAACAAAAATGACTAACCGGCCACAGGCAAAAGCAAACGAGCAATACAGTGACTTAAGAGTGAAGTGACAGTTTGAGAAACGACAGAGCAACGAATAACAAATTATACAGATACAAGAAGCACCGAAGAGAAAGGGTGAAGGAGATATTCAAGTAGGGCAGCACTAAATGTACAAAAGTCTGGTCTAGTAGTCCAAACTGTTGATAGAGATATCAGATACATTAAGAATTTAACCGAACAGAAGGAAAATGTAAAAAGTTTACAACAAAAGGCAATAAAAATTCAATAAAGAATTGTAGAGAATTTTAAATTACCGGTACGAATTTTACAAACAATTCGGCAAGAAACTATTTAGCAACATTCACGAAAAACAGACACTATTTGAACGAACATAATTAATACTATATAATATAAAAAACAGAGCATCAAACAAAGCTACGTTAGTGTATAGACGACCTTCAGGCTGCGCTATGAAAGAGCACTTGCATTAAACAGCTGTGCCCCAAATGCCTCCAGACACATATGATCTTCATCGGCACAAGAAACGACAATCTGGACCAGCGCACAAAACCGCACCAGAGGTCACTATTAACGAACGCTAAAAACATAAATGGCGCACATTAGCAGACTTACTGTCCGAAGACAGAGTATATTGTGCGCGCAGATTAATCTGATCTGGCAGATTCGATTTAATCAAAATGTATTCAAAGCAAAAGAATAGTCATATGCAATCTGAAATCATTATGTTATCCTACAAATCGAAGACCTTAAAACCAGTTTGGTAAGGATACCAGGAGTACTTTGTAAGGGATTCTAAAATAACAGTGCTGTTGTAAACTATGAACTTCTTAAAACCTCGTAAAAAAGCAATCTTTCGGCATTCCTTCTGCACAACTAAAAATACTTCCGAAGGCTGCACATTTGAAAGGAAATAATGTTTCTTTTAGCACTAGTGCATGGAATCTACATCTTGCCTTTACTGTTCATTTATTGGAATATATTACTTTGCCAGGCTCATACCGCAGAACTGTCAGTACCATATAAAGGAAAATGATACAGAAAAGTAAACAAAAACACTGAGGTGACATGAATAAACATGGTTGCCGCCTCGCGTATTGAGAATGATCCCAAGAGTAAACATTCGTAAATTTCCATGGATTCACGCTGAAAAAGAAAGTACGCGACTCTAACGAAAGTGTCTTTGGCAAACTTATTTCAAAATGCCGGACTCCGCTTCTATCTTCGCCTCGTCCATCAGCATTTCGTACACTAGTCTTGCTTTATGTGCTAGAAATATTAAAAAAAACATTTTTTATAAAATTTGATTCCCCGATGAGATAGTTCTACATGACGCAGAGGTTCCTCATCGTCTTTCCCTCAACCCAAGAACTGGTAATCGCCAAATGAACCCACACAGCAGTAGGGCAGTCGGCTGACACCGGGGGTCAGTGCCATTTTTCTTCACAACATTAATTACCTCGCAACTCACTTAATGGTTGGCTCGTCCGCTCTTCCACAGCTTTAGTCGCCTCCTTCGGGCAGTACTTACGGGAGATAATTATAGCACATTGCGTGTCATGAGGAAACAACGGAGAGTGAGTAGGGTCAAGGAGTCCGTGTCAGGGGTCTATTACAACAGGCAATGCAAGTGTAAATCCCATATACGCACATGCTTTTTGTCATGAACCCAAACAAGTAATGAATGCCAACCCATCAGACAACATTACGTTTCGTAACACATCAATCTCACGAAAAAACAACCAGCGAATGACTTTCGTCACTAACTGCAGCATAAGTGAAATTCAACGTTTTCTTCGGTTGGCGTGCACAAATGTATCTGGTCGTGCAACGTATCGTTGCAAGCGCAGAGCGGGGCGCGACAGAACGGCGAAGAAGAAAAAAAAGTGGAGCGATAAGAAAGCGACGGCGACAGGCGCGAGGCCACACCAGGCACACAGGCAAACAGTCTGGTCGTAGGCGACTCGGGAAAGTCTGGCGCACAGAACAAGATACACGTGATTCACGATCATCGGTTGAATTTCAAAATGGCTGTGCAAATCAAGAGCGAACGAGTTTGTGCAATTTGTTTTCCGACTCGAATCTGGCTAAATGTGAGTTATCTGCGCAACAGCAGTTCCTTCCAGGGTATACTATTCTGGTAGATGAAATTACGTTGGAAAATAATGACATAAAAATATATTTCCTGAGAATTGTTCAGACATTCCGTTAGATATAAATAACAAAATATTTAATGATAATGAGCGTAATATTAATATTAGTTTCTCTTGGAAAAGCAATGTAACATTTCCGATATCAGCGACATATTGCTATTGAACAACTTGACACAAACGGAACAAGATTTGGAAAGTAAACTTCGCACTTCCAAATTACAATTTGAAAAAAAAGTACTAATAACAAAAAGTTGTTTAAGATCTCATTTTTCTGGGTTCCTTTTAACTATTACTTCTCTCAAATACTACAAATTACCCGTAAAATCATTTCGTTTTGAAATGAGTTCCATCTTTACATCTATTTCACGCGTTTGAAGAAAAGTTTTCAACGTTATCACTTCTCAAACTCTTTGCATAGACTGCTCTCTGGTCTGGTGTCTCAATTCAGCTCGTTAACCCATCTTCCTAGCCATTTTCCGACATATCAACAAACTTTCTCCTATCTAATGTTTTATTCCTCACATATTGATTTTTTAAGGTATCGGTACACCATACTTTCTAAGATGCATTACTATAAAATACCAACGTTGCAAAACTTAAAAAATTTCTACATTGTATCTCAAAAATGACTTTCGAGTAAAAAATCTAGAAATTATTACTTTACTTTTGTGATATAAATTGTACATAATTTTGGGTCCAACAAACCTCCCATTGTTAGGAATTACATGAAAGACCGAACACCTAACCATTCTCCATTTTCATGGAGTATTACAAAAACATGAAACCTTTCCTTTATGCCCTTCCTAAAATTAGCTACGCCAACAAAATTCCGCCGTTTATGAACTCTATTCTGGGCTCTATAGAGCCCGTGGACAGAGTACATCACCGGCGCTAAACAATACCCGGGAGCAACAGAGGGCAATACTTCACAATCTATTGTCTCGACAATTTTTCATTTTCACCCTTCACACGCGCAGATGGACTCTTCAGCTCATTCACTAGCGTGGCCGGTAGGGTTTTGCTCGAATCCTGACAGCGCCCTCGCAACAGAATGAGGATACTAGTCCCCAGCATGATGAGCTCTAATGTTTGTGCATACCGTGGGTGGGCTACTCATTGTGTGAATATGATGATCGCAGCGCAGCGAATGGAGGTCTTGCGTAGCTCGCGATATCCTCCACTCACAGTAGCAATACCGAGAATTAAACGCACATTGCTAAAGGATTCAAGCCAGTGCTGGTTAATATCTATTTGAAAATGTGCGTCTATATACCATTTCTACTGTACAGTTTCTGGAGATTTAAGGAATGATCTCTCAATATTTTGAAGGTATGAATGATCTCTCTACAATATTTATTATTTTATTTTAGCTTGCTCAATATTTATTACGCTAAGTTGAGGAATAAAATTAAACTAAATATGAAGCGATTACAAACCAAATATTTTCAAACATCCAACGCTTAGAATGCCAAACAGTTTTGGGGGTTCTAAGGGTAGAAGGTTGCTGATTAAAACATTCAAATATTATGCATAAAATGCAGTGTTATCGAATACAATTTTTTTGTTCAATAATTCATAATTCATTTGTTTTACATTTACCGACACTTATGAACACCGATATATGACAATTTATTTTGAGATTTTTGTTTGTACTTCATTTTACCGGTATATTTAGAAATCAAATTAACAAAACGTATAAAGTTCACAAAAACTTTTATACATTTCTGTATGTTGAAGTACTAAAATTCATTTAAAATTATATCCTCCGATAATTCCTTAGATAAAAAGAATGTCATGAGTGATATTTTATATACTTTCAGAATTTTCAAAATGCGTTCTCTCCACTTTTTGATGGGTTTCCAATTTTCTTTTCTCATTACATACCCATTCGATTTGTACATTTTTTCTTCTTTTGTCTAATCTGAACAATGTACACAGGTTTTCAAACCTTACCAATAATTATTTCGTCGCTCGTAGGGACCTATAAAATTATTTGAGCCAAAGACGCAGATACCCTTGAATTTGGCACTGCGTCAGGGGTGCTCCATATTTAACCTCTAATCAGTCTCGGTCGTAAATCTGCAGACCTTGTTCCTACGGCCAAAGGCCACTGGGTTTTCCCGAGCTCTTCCCGATGTGAGATCTGCACTCACTGAGTGCCAACACACGCGTCTCCCTTAGACACGCCGTACCGTTACATAATACGTAAGTGAGAACAACATTTCCGAGCTGCACGAATGGGTTGGTCTTCTTTAATGTTGTGCACATCGATTAAATTCTATACAACTTTAAAGGCACTTGTGATTCACATTCATATTGTGAAGTTATTTGAAAGCAAAATTGAAATATACAATTTATTTTCCAGTCCTTTGTAAACATTATACTCAATAGCTTTGTAAATGAATTCTCATTTACTTCAATATGGTTGCTACTAAATAGCAAAACAAATACCAGTGGATATCAATGTTCAGCAATAAACAGAATTTCAGAAAACGTGACAGACGGCAATAACACTAACTGATGAAAGTTTCATTTCAGTAGAAATAGCGAATGCGAGTGACAGCTGATGTTAATAATGTTTTTGGAGCCAATGACCTTAGCTGTTGAAGTGCCCTTAAATTTCAATCAATCATATTTTATTTGTTAATAACATTCTTTTTACCAAATATGATGGGTAATGCGAATTTATAATAGTTTATCTAATTTGTAATTTGATTAAAATTAAGCAGTCGTATTTGCCTCGACCGGTCCACATCATCGCCCAATCACTCACGAGGTCCGTTTCTAGCATTCCAAATCAAGGACATTTGACGCAGATTTCAGTACATCAAAAGAGGTAGCAATTGACGTCGCCGTACACCGAGCAGGTACCCGAAGGACCCCTAAGCCATTGGGAACGACAAGGCTTTCCATCAGCAGCGACCCAACTACCCAGTCCCTCCCCGGGCGCACTCCCGCCGGTGCCCTGCAGCGGCCGCCGAAATGGGGCCCAGCGCCTGCGGGAGGAAATACGCTAATTTTCGGGGCGCGCGCACGGGCTGCGTCGTCGACAGCTCGCGTCTTCTCTCGGCTCCGCACTGCGCCCTCCCCACCCCCCCAATCACCCATCACCACTGGCGCGCAGTGGGCGCTCTCTGGAGGCAACGAGACCAAGTCAAGAAATTACCCGCACTCACTCTCTCTCTCTCTCTCTCTCTCTCTCTCTCTCTCTCTCTCTCTCTCTCACACACACACACACACGCACGCACACGCGCGCACACACACACAAACAGTTTTCAGACCCAAGGACTTGACAGATGTTTCACTATATATGTCGATGCGCTGAATCGGAATCTGAAGCTAGAATTGCGCCCACATACCCTTTTTTTCGCTTTTTCCCCTAAAAAAAAGTGAAATTTACAATCTGCAATTTCACTCTGTTTTTTCGCGATTTAAACAAACAAAACTGGAGGGTGGTGTCGCAATTCTGGCTTCGGAATCGGATTCAGCGCGTTGATATACAAAGCGAAACATGTCAAGTCTGTGGGTCTTACGTTGTTTTTTCTTTCTTTTTTTCTCTTTTTTTTTTTTTTTTTTTTTTTTTTTTGTTTTGTTTTGTGTGAGTGTTTAATTTTTTGGCGCTCACATGCATACGTTAACGCATACGTAGTGTCCACTGTTTCGGTGTCACCACTCAAAGCTCAAAATAAGAATTAGAAACTACCCATTGTGCTTCCCATCCTAAACGTACGCAAATGGTACTTACTCCCATACATCACATACAGTTTTCACTGATCTTTGACTAAATAAATCAAATTTGTTTAAATGTGCATCACGTGGAGCTTATGTCTCTCAGTGAGGACGTATACAATAAAGATTATTCATTTCTTTTCTTTTTTCGTTTATAAAGAATTAGTCGAAAACATATGATAATATTGATATTTCAATAATGCAACAGGAACGGGTACAATTTTGGACTCAAAATGTCTCACATCACGTTCAGGGGGTAGAATATCGAGTGGCCGTTATCCCGACCAGTATCTAAAATTACAAACATTTATCATTTTTTAGTGACCACTACTGAATCAAAATCGGTCTTTGGAAGTAAAGTAATAAAAATAGAGCGAATTGAAAATGGACCATCTTTAGGCAAGGGATCTTCCCAGAAATAGGTATGCTAATCGCCCCTTGACTTTCACATGACTAATTTTGTACTGCGGCCTAAGAATTTTACTAAAACTATAGAAATATTCTTAAATAAGGCTTATACCTTGGTGCTTGTACCCTACTTCCGTTTACTGTTTATTCATTGGAAGTTTACTGCATTTACTACATTAGCACTTTGCCGTGGGCATAGGGCGAAGAACTACTTGGCGGTGAGCGTAGAGTGAGACACTTAACGCAAAGCGAATAAGACACTGGAGCGATTTAAATCAACATGGACCCTTCTCGCACAAAGTACTTAACATAGGGATGGCAAAAGAAATGTTTTTAAACCATCGATATTTTCCACCAGAAACATTCATAGAATATTGATTAGAAAATTATGGTGACAGAATGCTTTAAGGAAGGAATCTATACTTTAAACTAATATTTACGTATACGGTATATTAGATACAGAACGTTTTCGATGATTTATGAATTAAAGTGAAAAAATGGAATAATAGCAATACACGATGTCTTTTAATTTTATTTCCTTATTGAAGGGAGACACACATTCGATAAACATTATGGATAATATAAACATAATTATATTTACGTAATCAAACAATAAAATACGCCGGTATTTCATTTAAGACTCCAATTAAAAATGGAAACAGGATGGGTTAACCTCGTCTGTATCATCTTATTTAACACATCGATGTTTTCCTTGACATCGAAAACCTTTCGGTGATGTACGGAAGTGTAGAGGTTTCGATAAAACTTGCCATTGCTGAGTGCACCACTTCGGCCCCCGAAGTTCCCCTGGCGGCCACTGCGCGGCGCCGCGGGCGGACGGCGCCCGTCCCGCGGCCGACCCCGTATTTTTAACGCCCGCGATCGATATTCCATTAAGTCTAAGAATGTTGTTTTCGCAGCAAGGATCCGCGCGGATCCGTAAGCACACCTCGGGGCCGGCGATGCAGATTTCGTCGCGAACGCAATTTATAAATATCGTCTCGTGTTCGCTCGCTCCTGGCGTTTCCCTGTGCACCGCCGCACACTGCACCGAACCTCTCCCACGCGCGCGCACCAAAAAGCAAACGTTTATTGATGAATTACAGTTCTAGAAGTGTTAAATAACTAGATAATAAACATATTGTATATTATAAATATCGACAACTGAAAGAGTTTTCCGCTGTTGAGACGTTTAGAATAGAATAGAATATTTATTTTACTACTTAGGAATACATAGAATACTTCCGGTGGTAGCGTTTTCTAAGGAATTACTAAAAATACACAAAACAAACATCAAACAACATTAAAATATTTACATGTTACCAAACACAATTTTACAAAATTAATCTATTAGCCATGTTTAATTAGTCTAATTTTAAAATGTTTGATATTCTGAGGGAAAGTCTCCAGCACTGCTGCAGGTAATTTGTTCCAATTTTGTATCGTTCGGTTTACAAATGAGAATTTACCTACATCTGTTCTCTGTATTCTTTGCCGAATTTTGAAACCATGATCCTTCCGCGCGACGTAAGTTGCTTTTGATAGTCTTGCCCGTACTTCACCCCATGGACGATCCCCTCTTATTGATTTGAATAATGCACAAAGACGCGATTTCTCTCTGTGTTTTTGCATACGTTCCCACGATATAAATTCAGAATTTGAACGTCCTCTCCGAACAAATTTTGCGGCATATTTTTTGTACTTTCTCGAGAGATTTTATTTGCCCTAAACGATACGGGAACGAGGTTTGGAACGAATAAAACGTTGTGTCCTCTAAAGTTATTATATAGTAGGAAATATATTAGTTTGTAACATATTTATCTATTGAAGTGTCCAATATTATAATAAAATATTAAAATTTAATTATTTTATACCCTACAAAGGGTATTTCAAATTTTAATAGAAAATGTATATTGACTTTCAATTCAACAACTAAAGTCTGTCAAAACTTAAACATGTTTTAACTATCAACTATGAACAATTAAGGTCAATTTTAAAAAAAATGCAAAGAAGCATCTTCGAGAAATCAGTACTGGTATAGTAGGCTATATATTTAATTTTAAATACATTCCAATTGAAAACAGTTGTCCCGTATTGCCACTTTGAAAATGCCGACACGTATTTTGTACACGGCAATATTGTATTATGAGAAGTGAAAAATTGCATCATTTTGCATAAATGTAATTCCGACAATATTCCAAACAAACCTGAGCCTAAAAGTCTAAAAGTGTAATTTAAGTCGAAAATGTATGACTACAGAAATAATTTTTAAGTTCATTTGCAATTGCATGAAAGAAACGTAAGGGGGAGCTTTTTAGGGATCGCGTCAGCCCACTGCGCGGTGTGCATGGCAGGGGCGGGGCGCCCGCCGCCACCGCCGGTGGTGCCGTCTGCCGGCGGCGAAAGGAAAACAAGCGCGTGCGCGCGGGGATTCCCCGGATTACGCCGCTGATCTCGCGCTTTGCGTTCGCAGGCGGCCGTGTCCCGTCTCGCGGCGCGGCGATGTGCGGGGCAGTCGGCAGCGCGACGCCACGTCACGTGACGCGGTCTCGAGCGCTCGCGTCATTTATCTATTTTGCTGGCGGCCGAGCAAATCGGTGATTCTCGGAATTCGTGAGATCACGGACCAGTAAATTCTTTCCCTGAGAGACTCCACAAATATACACATGACTCCAATTTTGCGGATTGTAAAAGTACAGTGAAACCGCAAAACTGGAACTTTTATAATTAGAATCAATAGATTGAATTTTCTTAATTTGAATTAATATCTCTACTTCTTTCATAAGATAAGATTTTATGATATGCTGTGATCATTCATGTAACACTTAAAGCACATTTAACAAATTAATAATATCTCTATGTAAATAATTCTGTATGATTTATCTGAAATGAACTTCATTTACGTGAAATACCACAAAGTTCAAAACTAATAACAAATATTCTTCATTTTTCCGTTTCTTTTCGTGACATTTTTTCAGGACATTTCTTCCAGCTATCTTCAAAATACATTTTGGGGAATGGAATTTCTTCTTATTTTCTAACCTACTCAATTATTCAGCATTTTAAAGAAAGAAGCTAAAAGTCAAAATATAAATTAATAATTAGTTTCGTCTTTCAGCTAGGTCGAATTCAGCTGCTGTCTGGAGGAGAATTATAGCGGCCGGCTGCTCTGATCGGTAGTTTTCCGTGGTTTCTCCGATCAACACCAGGCGAATGCCGGAGCAGTACCCTACCAAACGGGCCACGGAACGCGCGCGATCTGTCCTTCCTCTTCCTTGTCCTATCCTTTCCCCTTACACACACACACACACACACACTTACACTAACATGCACTACACTACCACATATTCCGGGAGACCGGTCGGGAGCTTAGAGCTTGTCCCGACTGGGGCGGTGCCCCGTTGGTGGGTGAGTCCTGGTTAGGGGGAAACCCCACTAGCCGACGGTAGGTCGGCGCCGGATCACGCCATCCAGCGGGGGAAGATCACCGACATCTCCCGAGAAAAAAAACATGCACTACACTCACGGGAATAATGACCTAAGCAATTGACGCGCCCGGGAACACGAAAAAAAATCAATCAATCAAAGTTTCGTCTTCTGAGTCACTAATCACATGGAAATCACAGACATACAGGATAATTAAATCACGAAAAGGAAAGTTTTTCCTCGCACGAGCCAGCAATGATGGCGCGGAAAACCACGTACGTCCCCCTTCTGTGGAAGAAATATGTTTTCGCGGCCGTCATGTGAGAGGCAGAGACCTTCCTCCAGAGGGGTCGTTCTGTTCTTCTCTTCCTACATCGCTCACTATAAATTCTAATTCGCCCATCTGTGCAGCCCGTATTCTTCTCGGTTCGCCCCTTGCTACATCTCCCAACACCGGCGAGACCTGTACGTATGGAGACACGGGGCTGGGGAGAGCCCAGTCCATACACAAAGTGGTCTCCAACTTTTATGCGAATGTTCACCCGCTGGCTGACTACACATGTCTCCACGCCGCTGCCTCTTTCCAATATTGACAATCCCAATAATATGATTTTCACTGCATGTAGTTGAACCATTTTCTTAAATATTTCATATTCTGTAGATCAAAGCATATTTTAAGGTTTAATTTAAGAAGCAATGTTGTAAAAATAATATTTACTGAAAAATAGCGATCTGATCAATGTTGTCATCAAAACATTTGTACACAAACCAATAAAACAACAACTTATCACATAATAGTTTCAAGATTAGAGAGCGACATTGGAATATATCAATCAGTTTCACAAATTATATACGACATAATTTCCTCAAAATGACTTGCAATGTTACGATAACATTTCTTGTAAAATAGATGCAAACAAGCTTTAAGTTAAGCAATAGTACAGAAAGTGCAGATGTTGCTGGCTTACAAACAGCACCACCGCACAAACAATGAAGCGTCTCTACGTCAGTGTCTCTAATGACATGAGAATGAGCTCATCTAGTTTCTATGAACGAAACGAACCTATGTACACATTGCACTCCTGTAATTTCCTCTGCCAGTCTTCTTCAAAACGCCCGTTCCCAATTTATCAATCCAACCAACACGGACGACCCTTGTATATCTCCTCTCCTTTACCCACCACCCTCTCTTTCCATTCCATGAGACGGCGGCAGGATTTTCGACACAAAGAAGCTAACAGTCAAAATATAAATTAATAATTAGTTTCGTCTTTCAGCTAGGTCGAATTCAGTCGCTGTCTGGAGGAGAATTCTAGCGGCCGGCTGCTCTCATCGGTAGTTTTCCGTGGTTTCTCTGATCAACACTAGGCGAATGCCGGAGCAGTAACCTACCAAACGGGCCACGGACCGCGCGCGATCTGTCCTTCCTCTTCCTTGTCCTATCCTCTCCCCCCCCACACACACACACACCTACACTAACGTGCGCTACACTACCACATATTCCGGGAGACCGGTCGGCAGCTTAGAGCTTGTCCCAGCTGGGGCGGTGCCCCGCTGGTGGGAGAGTCCTGGTTAGGGGGAAACCCCACTAGCCGACGGTACGACGGCGCCGGATCTCGCCATCCAGCGGGGGAAGATCATCGCCATCTCCGGAGAAAAAATGCACTACCCTAACGGGACTAATGACCAAAGCAGTTGACGCGCCCGCAAACACGAAAAATCAATCAATCAATCCATCCATTCCATGATCGAGCCCCATAACCCCCCAGCTTTCGCACGCTAGCTCCGCCGCCAGTCCCTAGTCGTCCTATCTCCGCCACTCTCCGCAGCCCGCGGCGCAAGGCACGCGTTGCGTGGCCAACTGCAGCCATGAATCCCCCAAGTGCAAAACACACAACTCACGCCACGACGCCGCCTCCGCTGCTGGGCTGGGCGCCGCGTCGCGCGGAGATGCCGTTTTTGTTTGCGGCTACATTTCAGAGTTGTCTTGCGCAAGCGTCTACGGGCGCCGCCCCCCACCACCTCACTCCTCAACGCCCTTCTCTTCCCAACATCGCATCTCTCTTCGCAGGTTCGCCTCTCTCTCTTCCCGGCTTCGCCACCCTCTTCACAGATTCGCCCGTCTCTACCCGGTTTCACTCCTCTTTTCCCGGCTTCGGCCTTCTCTTCCTGGCTTCGGTCCTCTCTTCACAGCTTATCTAACCGGTTTCACTCTTTTCCCGGCTTTCCGGCTTTGCTCCTCTCTTTCCGGCTTCGCTTCTCTTCCCTGTTTCGCTTTCCTCTTTTCCCGGCTTCGCCTCTCTCTTCTCGGCTTCGCCCATCTCTTTCCGGCTTCGCCCCTTCCCGGCTTCATTTCTTTCCACTTCGCCTCTCACCGCTGTTCTTTCCCTCTCTGCTTCGCCTCCCATGCTCCTGTCTGTATGTCTCTCTCTCTCTCTCTCTCTCTCTCTCTCTCTCTCTCTGCTTCGCCTCTCTCTTCCCTTCCCCGCTCCCACTTTCAGGCACTGCGCCAAGATGCAACGGCGCGCCGCCGCCGTCGCCAGTGCACCGCTATCGATTGCAGCACACGAGTCGATGGTTGCGTGCTCGGTATTTGAGAGAGACCATGACCGGTGGCGATCGATGTGATTAAATGTAAACTGTTTCTCGCACGGGATACATGCTAAAGAAACCGCTCCATCTTACGACCTAGATATCAGCCACGCATTTTTTCGAAGTATAAAGACTTTTAGGAACACAAAAGATGTAGTGGGTTTTTTAAAACAAGTTTATTTATGATAAATCCAGAAATATTACAACGATCTCGAGAATTCCATGAAACTGCAATTTTGCCGCACATTTAATAAACTATCGCCGCGAAAAAGCATCTTGAAACCATTTTTCTTAAGGGATAATAGTATTACAACGTATGAAGTAATGTGTTGTACTGCGAGGAGTTCTTAGATTTTTTTCTAATACGTAAGAAATGTTTCCCCATCTTATATGACTGAAATGCAACTTCGTGAAAACTGTTATTCTCTGTGCAAGTCTTTCGCATGAAGCCAAGCAAAAATACTAGTGTAATGAAGGTGAGTGCTCCAAAACATGTTGTGAACCTCATTTTCCAATATTACTGTAATACGTTTCACACACACCCTGTGTTTACTCCCGGGTTTGTGATGTTTCCTAGTACGTAAAGCATGCTCGTCGAGAGAAGAAAGTCGTGTTTCACGATTTTCCCTGACAATTCGTAAATTCGCAATATCTTGAGGCGTTGAATCGAAATTGCTTTAAAAAATATTTTATGAATATTTTAAACTTTTCGTTCGATTTTGAAATAATATGAAAAATATTGTCAATAAAATGTTGAAACGAGCAATGAATCGAAGTTCCCTTAAATAAGTGAAAATATATTCTTAACATGGAAATGTGGATAATCAAATATGTTCCAAATAATTTTAAAAAAATAATTCAGGCGCAAGGCTGGACGCGGCGCGGCGCGAGTACAGACAGAAGAGAGCGCTCACGCGTGGTTCCTCGCGCGGCGTCGCGTGAGCGTAATGAGGCTGCGGCCTGGCTGGCGTGCGCGTGCGCGTGCTGGGCGCGGTGGCGACAGGCGCTTGTTGTCGCCGGCGAGGCGCGGCACGCCGCCGCACCTGCGCCACTAGCGTTCAACAGCCGGCACACTGCGCCGTGTTGGCTCCGACATGAGCACCCCCCCTTTTTTTCCTAGGGCTTGTATCCAGCCGACAGCCGGTTGCCCTTTACGTCCCGAAGGGACGCATATTCGACCATACACTAGACAAACATTCTTGCGGGCTCCTCTGATCTGGGGTCAGCAGAACGTGAGGCCCTCCGCGACAACACACACAAAGTCAAGGGACAAACAGCCATGCCCAAGGTGGGACTCGAACCCGCGACCCTTCGGACCGACGTGCTGAGTCGGTACTCGCTCTTAGCCACCTCGGCTCGGCCATCCACGTCGGCGCACCCCCTTTTCATTTTATTTATTTTTTCTTAAAAATTGACAAAATTGACAGTTTTAAAAATATTTTTAAATGTTAAAATGTCTTCTAAGCAAGTTCTACATGAAAAGAAACATTAAACACACTGTTGTCTGGATCTTTCATCCTCGGGCGTAGTACGTAAAAAATAAAGAATTCAAGTTAATTAATAATAAACACTGTGTGGTCGCTTGTAGAATGTTCTTTCGGGCAACGACCTTCGGCAACCTCAGAATACGGAGTTGCGAACGCTCCCAGAAACGTAGTTGTGAACATTATTTCAGTGTAGTTTCAGGCGGCTTATTAACAAAAATCATACTTTTGCCAAATGCTATTCTAGAACAAATTTTATAATAGCGTACGAGAATCGTACATTTCTTTTCATTAAAAAATATCACTGAAAGAGCAATATCTACATACAAAACAACTTAGCATTCCCACCTGAAATTCGTCAAAATTCTATGGCAAGCAATTAAAGTGCACTAGCACTACATCACTGTCTCTCTTTCACACTCTCTGCGAATAGAATTTATCGTGAAATACCTTCAAAATGATTGCTGTTCTCGAGTTCCGTAAAATTTAACCTATCATTTTACCTCCAAAACAACGTCCATTATTTTGAATTACAGGAAGGGAGGATTTAATACACCATCTCCGCTTTCGTGCGTTTTATTAGAGAAACATGAAACCATTTCTTTGTGTACTTTTCAAAATTAAAATAATGTTCTTATAAACAGTACTCCAATAATGAAATTTATTCTTGCTCCTGCGCACAGTGCATAATCGAACAGTAATTAACAAAATACTCCACTCATCAACCATTGCTAAGGACATTATAATTTCCACATTCTTGCGATTTAATAAACATTTATAAACACATTCAAATATTTTCCTGAAAACTACGTAATGTAATGCACATCTGAAATTGAAATTGTATTACATTAGGTTTGAATTTATAGGTCGTTTTCTTTGAGCTGATGCACTTCTTACAATTCTAACTGGCAATAAAGAAATTAATTCTAATTCGCCATAAATACCTCTAAATACACATTTTGCACGTAAATGCTACTTAATTATCAATGTTTATTTAATTTGTTTAATAATGCATTAAAAGGATCAAGGGATAGACAATTTTCGTCTTAACGGATTGTCCAACGTTATGGCCAACGCTAAGTGCATTTGCTGTCAAAGCGCTGCCAGCAACGCGAAGCTCGCAGAGGTGACCTGGAATCTGGGGCTGCAAGCAGGTACCTTCCCAGCGCTAACTGCAGCAACCGCTTCCGTGTCTCCAGCCAAGGCCAGCGCCATCGTAAAGGACGGAATTATCGACATCTGGATAAATTTTTCACCGTCGGCAGCGCGGCCGCCACACCGGAGGCGTCGGAGGAACACGCCCCTCCCTCGCCACCGCGAGACCTTGCCCTCGAGGGAGACTCCTCCATTGTCACAAATTGTCCTCACTTCCGTGTCTCCAGCCAAGGCCAGCGCCATCGTAAAGGACGGAATTATCGACATCTGGATAAATTTTTCACCGTCGGCAGCGCGGCCGCCACACCGGAGGCGTCGGAGGAACACGCCCCTCCCTCGCCACCGCGAGACCTTGCCCTCGAGGGAGACTCCTCCATTGTCACAAATTGTCCTCACTAAGTAATAATAGTTTTAGAAACAACAATAAGTTTTAATAATAACACCTTAGTAATAACTAGGCGGGGGAATTTGATGACCTAAAACATCGCCAAAAATGATCAATAAAATATTCTTTAAGATGTTTTTAAAATGCCCTAAAATCAAAGATAAATGATCTAAAAAATGTTATCAAAACCAAATCGAATGAACAACTCAAACTGTTGGATAAGTTACTGATATAAATGAGGCTTCCATTCGTTCAAGTGAACTCAGCTTGCGAACTTTTGGTATGGACCGTTCTTTACCAGGAAATCTCTGACTTTAGTAATTGCGAAATCGACCGAACCGACAATGGCGTTGATAAGCATCAGAGGAACCTTAGATTACATATTCACAACGGCTGACAATTTATGAGTGAAGCAATTGAAATACTCCGAAATTCTCTGAAGAATTGCATCTCGTAAATATTGTTTGAAGCTAGTACCATTAAAACGATATTAAAATCAATTAAATCTACGAAAAAAATGTGACTGATGCATTAAAAGTGACTGAGAAAGGTAAAAAATGACTTACTAGTCAAAATCGACGAAAAATGCAAAAAAAATGACATTAAATGGGCCATTTCCTTTTGTCATAACATAAAGTTAATTTCTATACTAAGCGGCGTCTTAATCGGAAGTTCAAACATTTTCCATCCGAGGAATTGACTCTAAACCCAAGACGCTCATTAAAATGCCTTCAAGGCATCAGTGCAAAATTACCATGGCTCTAACATTACACAAATGATAATTCAATCACAGTTTTTTTGCAATAGTATAAAATGTACGAATACGTCAATCCGACGTTCCAGTCAAAAACAGTCTTTGATAAGGTAAAAATCTTCAGATTTACTTTAACCGTTAAACCCCCTGCACCAGACCCTCGACTTCCTTCCATGCGATTTGACAATTCCACAGAAATGCACCTGCTTCCCTCCAATCAGAGCGCCCTTCGACTTGCTCACCCTCCTCCATCCCCTCCGCCTCGTTTCTATTCCGCTCCCTTTCTTTCCCGCACCTTCCTCCCACGAGCGACGCAACCTCTAGCCACTGCGCCACGGAGGAGGAGAGAAAGCATGTTTCTGGGTAATGGAATTCCACTTACGGGGCTGGAGATAGCGCCCGGACAAGGCCGCAACGGAATAATTACGTTTATGGCCGGCGGCCAGCCGCGGCGCCACGCCGTGTCCCGTAATGCGCCCCCATGCACGCTGTCTCCAGGCTCCGGGCGGGCCATCGGTTCTCGCGGCCGACGCAAGGTCAGGCCCAGGTGGCCGCGTGCAACGCTACTCTGGTCTGAAAGCTCTCTTCTTAATGCGCCCGCACCTCAATAAAAAGCGCTCCTGAAATTACTACTACATACTACTTAGAATGCGGTGTATGTGGAGCACGAGATACAAATGTATTAAATCCATAGAACATTAAATTTATTTCGAGGCAAATTTATCTTAAAACTTTCTCAACGTTCAACAAAAATATGACGTATCATGTAAAAAGTGAAGAACATTAGTACAATGTTAATTATGTTAATAGACCACTTTAAAACTTTGTTTACATTTTGCCTTGAAGTTAATTAATTTTCATAGGTTACTCCTCGTTCAGCATCAGAAAATATCAGCACAATAGAACTATAACAGTAACTCGAACATTTACAACTTCAACATTCGTAACTCGAATTTCTTGTTTTTTCAAAATATTTTCCATTCGCTCTCTGCGTTCTCTGCACATTTGAAATTCAGCCGCTCGAACCTCCTTCCAACATAACATTCAATAATTCCATAATTTCCCTTCGAATTATCGAGATTTGACTGTTTTATTGTGTATATCTCATATAATACTTCGGTTAAATGCCTTAAAACATTTAAACAATTAAAAAATCCCAAATAAATCCTTCAGAACGTGATTTCAAGACAGACACTTCTCGAAGTTCTCTTACAAACATTTTTGCAAACTGAATTTCCTAATGACTTATTTTTGCATCTACGAACAAACCAGGATGCATATAATACTTTAAACAATGATACGCTTCAACGAAAATATAAAAATGTATAGGCATAGATTTCTAAAACCATTCATTTTGTACGATAAAAGTTCAAAATAGCAGAAATACAAAATTAATCTTCACTTATTTTTTTTGCGGAAAGTCATGGATGCTAACAGTATATTTCTTTTTACAGTACATAATTTTATATTAAACTTTTAAAATATAATATTTTTAACCAGTAAGTGATGATCTTCTGAGTGAAAAAGATCATTCTGTACGGTAATGAATTAACAAGTTTATCAGTTCAAGGGTTTTTACATAAACTTCTAAAATAATCGTCATTTCCAGTGATTCCAAATAAAAGATAATGAAGAGTAAAAATACGATAAATATTTATTTTGTTCGGGAATATAAAATTGGAAACGTCGAAAACAAAAATCCACATGCGCAGACTCTAAATAATTCAGAGCTTGAGATCCTAAAACACCGAAAGCAAAGCACAGTCAGAGGATCAGAGGCCGCTGTGTGTCGAACGCGTCCTCGTGCGCTGATAGAGATTTGTTTTTCCCGTCATAACCACCCAACAGTTGCGGGTTAAAGCCATGGCTTGTTTTCATTCGACTCATTTATTTTAACGAGGCAGTTCGAGTCGCAGTGTATTGTCACTTCACAGTGTCGAACTAGTGGGAAAGAATAACAGCGACGAAAATTCTTTCCATGAGCAAGGAGAATACTGAAGAAAAATGCGTTTTGTTTTATCGCATTTCTTCAAATAATTTATCAAAAAAATATTATCTGAATGTGATTACATAAATAAATAACTGAATAAATTGCTTGCCTACACCTGAATGTGATTACTTAAATTACTTGTCTACACGTCACACGTTCAATTCGTAAAGCCTAATAAAAGCTAGCAGAGAAATGATACACGAGTGGTTACATAAAATATATGAGTATGTCTCTAGAGATGGTCAGAATTCCTTTAAGATGCGAACGGTAGCATGTGAAAAGTTTCACAAATCGAAAAGGAGTGAAACGTTGATTCACTTATAGCTATAAAGCTTACAATAAATACTCTTTAGGCCGTAATCTTTAACAACAGAGCCCCACAAATTAAAACATTCAAACTTGCTATGTACTATACCACTTTCTCTCAGGGAATAAAATATTCCGAGGACCAGGACCAGAGAAATCTGACCTAAGTACAAATGAACACATTCACGCCTCCATTCCACACTAATAAAATAGAAAATAGTAATGGCATGTTATCACTAACGTTCAAAAATGTTTTTACCAGAATTTGTAAATTAATCGAAACTTCGAAATTGTAGGGACCGAAATATACGTTTTGAGTTGTCGAATATTTCGACGTTTGTTAAGGAATTCCAAATGGACATCGAAGGGTAAACACGTAAAATTCAAGAATTCAAGAATTTCATTTCCAGTTGTTAAAGTTCAGAATGTGAAGGTTCTTCTTTTGTGTGGCTCTAGAAATACATCTGATGTCGTATACAAGTTTCTTAAATTTAACACAAAATACAAAAACCCTCAACTCGTCTTGCATTTAGCTCGCTCAATGCTCTCACCGACTTGAGAGTCGGAGTTTCGAGACGATTCCACCGAAGGCCACACACACACACAGGAGCCGCAGCTCCACCTCATCTGCGCTCGCCGCGCGGCCATTTAACCGCGCCCACGCCACGCTATGCCACGTCACGCCACGCCACGCCACAGGGGCAGCTCGCGATCCGGTCCGCTGCAGCCGCACGACAGACACACATTCTTCCCCAAATCAACATTTTTTTTAAGATATGGAGATTCTCAATCGACATGTCGACGGTACACAAGAAATGTGGCATCTCAAAAATCATCATTGTTGAGTTCAGAGAGAAAAATATTAGGAAATATTAGTATTCTCTTTACTAGTAAAAAATTCGTTTCTATAATTTACAGCTGGTAAAGAGAGAAAAATATATCGTCTTCGCCGCGAAATAAAGAGTTCCGTTCCGAATAAAACCGTTCTCCTGAGAATTCATTTTTTCTTGCACATCGACGATATCATCAGCACTTAAAAACCCAAAATCAATTCTGTTTCTTTCATTGGTTGGAAGCACCCCAGAAAGTTGATTAATAAGAAATATAGGTAATTTTCTGGTATAATCGAAACGCCTCAAGATTTACTTTCTTGACCCATCCAAGTTTCACGCCTTTTTCTTCCAAGTCATCAGCGTTTAAGCAAGCGGGCTAGAACACCGAGAGTATGTCTCTGTGTACTGAATTCAAGAGAAGCCCGTTAAGAAGCGGGTTAGAGGGCTTCTCTTTAATTCAGAGCACAGAGACCTTCACACTTCTGACTAACCAATCACAAACGCACACTCCACACCACAGGGTGCTGGATACATTATACTGTAAATTACAACGGTAATAAAGGGCAAGTAAGCAATTGCATTTGTCTCCATGAAACAACATAAAATGATAAAGTAAACAAACTAACAAATTAAATTGTGGGACAGGGTGGTGACAACTCAGAAGAAAACAATAAACGGGTCTACTAAAGACAGAATGAATGGCATAATACAGAAAGCGTCCAACTGTCCAAAAATGTTATAAATTAAGCTATGGCGCTTTCTAGTCAGCTGAGCACTTTTCCTTTGAATTTCACACTGCATTCGAGCGATGTCTGCGCTCTACACGCAGAAAAGCGAAATAATATATTACTGATTTTACGCTCTTAATGGCAGAAAGTCACGAATGATTACACTATTTTATTAAATTCTGATCAACTAATGTGAATTGGTTGCAAATTTACATCCCATACGAGTCCTCATTTTCAGCATGCATCATTGCTGCTCGATTAAGATTTGTCATAAATTGGGGAGCCATTTTGATTCTTTTTGCTCTGATACTTTCTGCATAAGTCCATTGAAATAATTTCATTAGCGTAAGCGTACGGTGGGTCCAGCAGCCGTATGCGTTATTGATGGCGCTAATTGAATCGTGTGGCACAGGCAGTGAAAGCGTCTGTCGTCCGGCCAGGCGAGGCGAGGCGAGGCGAGCGGCGAGCGGCGCGGCGTGCGCCGGCGAGAGGCAGAGGCGTCGGTGGGCGTCGCCCCAAGGCTGCTCGCCCACGCGCCGTCGCCCCACGGGCGGGCAGGCGGGCGGCCCGCGCGCTGCGCCAAGGCTGTCCGCCCGCCCGCCCTCACCACGCAGCCTCGGCAGGTTGCGACGCCCGGCCCGCACCTGACTCCCCTCACCGCGCCGCGCCACACCGCGCCACATCGCGCCACGCTGCGTCACGCCGCGCCGCCCCATGCCACACCGCGCCGCGCCACGCCACGCCAAATCGCGCCGCGCCACGCTGCGCCGCGCCACGCCGCGCTACGCTGCGTCAAAGCGCGCGGCGCCACACTGCGCCACGCCACGCCGTTCCACACAACACCGCGCCACACCCACACCGCGCCACGCTGCACCACACCACACCGCGCCACGCCAAGTCGAACTGCGACAACGTCAATCCAGCCACTGCAGACATAGACTGGCAATTTTTTTTTTTTTTATTTTTTAATATTGAATGTGCCGACCTGGATGGCCGAGGTGGCTAAGAGCGAGTACCGACTCAGCGCTTCGGTCCGAAGGGTCGCGGGTTCGAGTCCCGCCTCGGGCATGGCTGTTTGTCCCTTGACTTTGTGTGTGTGTGTTGTCGCGGAGGGCCTCGTGGTCTGCTGACCACAGATCAGAGGAGCCCGCAAGTGTTTGTCTAGTGTATGGTCGAATATGCGTCCCTTCGGGACGTAAAGGGCAACCGGCTGTCGGCTGGATACAAGCCCTAGGAAAAAAAAAAGATTGAATGTTTTAGAACCGATGCCTTGCAATGCCTTTATTTACGCCTCCGTTGTAATTATGATTTCCTCCCTTCCTTCCTTCCAGACATCGATACCAACGTCATGCGCATTTTATTACCAAAGCTATGCCCTTTATGTTGTTGCTCGAATTAGGCGAAAGGCCAGGTTTCGATTTTTCGAGGATTCCTCCTCTTTGTCCGAGAATATTCTTTTACCCAATGACATATTTTTGTTCAAATGTGGTTGTATTTTTGAATACAATATTTCCGTTTAGTTTCCTCCCAACATAGCGCGTAATGGCGCAACACTTTGCTTCTTAGCGCTGGCAACTCGCCCCCTCCTCCCACAGCTTTGTAAGGTCTTCCCGAAACATTTACCACACTCAGCAGTACTTAGCGCTCATGACACATCCATGAAGCAGCGCTTTCCGAAGCTACTTTGAGTTCAGTTCGCTGTTCGAACGGAAGAAGTTAAACAACCCTCAAGATAGTTCAGGCTACAAGCAAAAGGAAATGAGAAATGAGGCACTGCAGTCTTGAAATCTACACTAGACTACAGATGAAGCATTCTTTACTCATTCTCTCAATTCTACACGAATACAAGTACAAACAATATTATCGTTCAATTCAGAAGCAAATAAATCGCTATACACCAAGTCGTTTAATAAAAGTATATTAAATAAAAAGGCGTGGGAGCCTAGTGCACCTTGTTAGAGGGCGCTTTAACATACACAATACAACACACTCTCACGGTCTTCACAAATTTGGCTCTTAGTTATCCAAATCCGTTGAATTGTTCATACGTTACCTTGAAGAAGAGAGTTCCACATTGAAACACATAACTCCCTCCCTTGGCGCACACGGGCAACAGAAACGCCATTTCAACAGCAAGTCTAAAAAGGAGAGGTGGGTGCGGGCTTGCATTGCGATTTCGTTTCCCCTGCGAGAAATAGAGCGTGCACTTTCTTACTACACAAAGGCTGAAATGACGCTTAAAGACCTCATTTTTTCTTCACTTCCCTCGTCCATGGACTCCATACTAGATAGTGTGCTTTAAACTGCGATCCAAATACGCCAGAGAATCTCGCCAAATGACCGGGTCATCGTTTCCCGCGATAGATTAACCGACTGCAGACGGACTGTTTGACCCCGGCATTTTTAGACCCTGACGCTTGCTCTTCATTTCAATCAGTAATAGTTTCATACTACGATATCCCCGACCTCTATTATTATATGCATGCGCAGTTTGGATCAGCGCAGCTATATCAAACGCCAAAAAAACTGCAAGTAATCCATAATGAGTTCCTGCGCATCATCACGAATGCCCCAAGGTACGTCACCAATGTACAACTGCAAGAAGAATTCCAGATAGAACCGATTACCAACCGTATTATTTTTTTTATCCACCCATTTCTTCCAACACATACCAAATATACCCAATCTAACCCCGCTAAGACTGTAATAACCCAACTCCCAGAACCCGCATTAAAAATTAATTTCCTTTTCATACATTCCTAAATAAATTCTCAGATCTCGATTCAAAGTAGAGATATTATACAAAGATACCTCTACCATCCTAGTAGTAAATGGTATTTTAAAATTATTTGTAAGATTACTGTCAGTTAATTGTAAGTAGATATAAACAACTATAACAAATGTAGAGTGTATTAACACTGATCTTTGTATTGTTCGATCCAAAAGAAAATAAATAAATAAATTAATTAATTAAAAACTACGATATCCTCGGTACAGAACAGAAATAAAATATGAAATGCCTGAAATGATTTCTTTTAGAGGAAATATGAACTTTGTCAATGAAAACTGAAAATGTGAAGTTTGGAAGAGTAGGCCGGCAGCTACGGAGATGTCTGTCATTCTTGATACTCAACAAATGACCAAGCACTAAACGCAATCTTTCCTTCCTCATTCTCGTTTCCTCCTCACCTCTTTACACAAACTTATACTATTTACCCTACACTATCAGTCGTCACTACGTCGGAAGTTTAGAGCTTAATCCGGCTGGGCGGTGCCCCACTGTTGAGATACCTGGAGAGGAAAACCACAAGCCTTTGAGTACGTCGTCGCCAGATTTCACTTATCAGCGGGTAGGAACCCGACCACCTTCCGCGTATAACTCGCAGAATACCCACAAGACTTATGACCAGAGTCATTGGCGCGCCAGGAAATCCGAAGTAGTCACTCACCCGGTCATAATGACAATGTAGATCGAATAGTAGATCATATTGACAAACAACCACTGAAGAATAACGTACAGCAATCACTTTCACCAATTACCACCCGGACGCCCGTCGACGCAGTGGGCGCGCGTGGCGGGGAGCGGCGGCCGGACGAGTGCCACGCGCGCGCGACCGGGTTCCGCCTCCGCCTCCGCCTCCGCCTCCGCCTCCGCCGCCGCCGCCGCCGGCAGCGCGCGCGAGGCCGCGGGCCGTGTCAAGCGCCCCAGAGCCGCGCGCTGTTGCCGTTCCTCGCGCGACAAAAACCGGTATGATAATGTGCGGCGGCGGCGAGGCAACTCAGTGACGGCGCCGAGCCAGTGGGTTCCCAGGCGGGCGGCAAAGAGCTGACGGCGGGGATGACGAGACTGATGGTTGGGTGGAAATGAAAGGGATGGAAGATCCGTGGCGGTCATCATGTTTGGCGGAAGATCAAGTAGGAAACGGACAAAACTGATAGCTCATTGGGTTTGGGTAGGTGAAATTGTGTAAGCAGCAGGAGTAGAGTATTCATTTACGAGAGCGTCGGAATGACGACGACGGCGTTGGTGATAATGCGAGTATGATGGCATCAGCTAATACATGAACCATAACTGTGGTAATGACAGTCAAGAAATTTGATGGAGGCTAACACCAGTGGCGTCCACTCAATCTGCACCTGGGGCGTTGGCAGTGAAGGAAAGTGTTAACCCCCACACTACTCCTTTTGCGAACATATTGAGACTATAACATACAAACGACTACATATTTAGAACATAACTGAATTATATAAACAAAATCCTGATTTATTTTAACTTATAATATTGGGAAAATGAAGGAAATATAGTCGCAAAATAACGATGAGGGGGTTGTAGTTTCTATTGCAAAGATGGGAATAATACATTTTAAAGTGTTTACACCCAAAGAAAACGCCACTGGCTGACACGAACACACAGCGACTGACACGAACACACGAACTGGCTGACACGAACACACAGCGATGGTGAAAAGCAGTGGAATCAGCGTCGAGTCATGGACGAGTCACAGGTTTTTATGGCGGGGTGTGACAGTGGGGGCGGTGAGAGGAGGATGCAGCAGCTGCAACGAAGAGAGGATGGACCTCGAGTGCTGACGAGACTTATCTTCCTCCTCCGTCGATTAAGCTCTTCTCAATAGCCTCCGCCCGCATTGTTAGGTCTTATCGCGATCTCTGTTGCGGCCAGAGGGGACACAGTGAAACGGATCCTCGTTGTTGTTTTATACACATGTTAAAGCGTTCGAATGCGTTCTTTCATTGCTGTTTATCCAGCGCACCAAGAGGGAGGCACAGCCTGTGCAAAAAAGAATTGTCCATACATAGTTCCAGCAACCTAACACGCCTTGGGAAAACGATTGTTCTAATATCAAAGAAGCAGTACTCGTGTTGCTATTGTTCTACAGAAACTAGCGAAAGTTGACATAGATGTGGGTGGGTGGACATAGATCCCACTACGACTGATGTACAAAGATCCAATTCCTATTGTTCCAATATTTTTCATAAAGAGTTTCATTTTGTCTCTTTAGCATTCATGTGAGCTTCCATCGAGCTTATTCAACTGACATACGAACTTACATTAGTCTCCTTATTATACTCAACATTTATTATTTTGTTCAGAATTTTGAATCCGATAAAAATGTTCGCTCTTCATGAGTCGAAACCTATAAATTGGAACAAAGGTATTGCGCGTTACCAACTTGAACCATTAATCAGCGCGGAACATACTGAATTTACGAAGGAAAAGATCACAGTGTTTCAAATTGATATGGAGTTATTGTAATAGCCTCTCCGTGTTTCACCCGCAGACTCTGGTCTGCTTGAGATTCTCCGGGCTCCTGACTATTTATTATAAACTCCTGGTTCCAATAATACATTCTTTCTTTACTATATTATTGAACATTTGAAACCTTTGTAAGATTAGATCTGTATCGGTTGATTTATTTTAAAACTGAATAATAAAGTCACTTCTGTACATGTAATATCCCTCAAAATCAGTTTCATGGAAAATATTTTTGAAACGTGTTAACTGACACCTACCTCGCCCTAGAATGGTGGATCCGAAGAGGTCTAACTGAGAGTATCGGATGGTTGGATGGTCACACGCATGTTTTATATGTGATTGCGACAAGGAACAAGAAGGGTGTAACAACCACTTATCTCATAAAATCGTTCCAATCATCATTCATAAATCGTTTTTCATAAAGACGGAAGAGTTGACTCAAAATTGCTACATTTGTGATCGCATACTTCTAATGGGATGATTGATTCTTTGACTCTTACTCGGTGCCTCAACTTTTATGGTCATTTGTGCAGAATGTTATGGAACGGGAGATGGTGGTGTTCGTTCCTCGCTAGAATGTGAGATACTGAACAAACCCATATGTCGGCTTACTAAAGGTTCCGCCGCCTATCTTCCCCAGTGGAAAATCGCTTCAGCCGGGACGAAATTTAATCTCCCGACTGGTCTCCCGACTTGGGTATTATATTTCGATTAAAACATAGAGTCCGTTGACACTATATTAGCTGTGACGCTGTCATCCACTGGCGAGCTTGATCGTCACTACAGTCACGTCATCATGGTGACGTTCAAGCTCCCGATTGGATGATAGCGTCACAGCTGATCAAATGTCAATCAACGCAATGTTTTAATCGAAGTATAGTATAAAGTAAATAAGTGTGCGTGTGTGCAAGGGGTGAAGATTGGACAAGGAAGAGGAAGGAAAGATCGCGTCCGGTCAGTGACCTGTTTGTTAGGGTACTGCTCCGGCGATTGCCTGCTATTGACCGCAGAAACATGGAAAAGAAAACCAGAGCAGCCAGCCACTGGAATTCTCTTCCACGTAGCGGCTGAATTCGACATATACTGCGGTTTTTACAGAGCTGCGTTTGAGGTAAATCAGCTGATCCAATCGAAAGGCTGAACGCTACCATTATGACGCCACTGTAGTGACGTGTAAGGTCCCAATTGGAAGGCACCGTAACAGCTGATCAAATATCAGACGCAGAAAAGTCAAAACCGCAGTATATGTGTCGAAAAATCCTCCACCGTCTTCATTCGATCCCTGAACCTTCCGGACAAAGTGACTGCAATGGCAACAGCCTTTGCCCTGAGCTATGAAGATAAAACTGAAGTCTCCGCCGCGCCGTCGAACGCTGTCGTGGTCTGCGGCGGTGAACCGCCGCACTCCCCTTTATGGCGCTTTGTTCTCCCAAGGCAGCCAGCGCCGGCGCGGCGCGGCAAAAGGAAGAAAATGCCAACGTAAACACGGGCGCGCTCGCGGGTCGTCGTTGACCGCCGCCGGAAGGCAGGCACGCGGCGCGGCGCGGGACGGCGCGGCGCGTCGGCATGCCGTCGGCCAACTGCGCAGCCCTGGTCAGCGCAGGACCAAGATCTCGCCTCAATACTTTTCAGTTTTAGGCATAGATCACATACTCAATTATATAAGGAAATAAACCACGAACCTATCGTACATTACACTGGAGTATACAGAACATTTACTACAATGTAAACAAGAACAGTTTATTGAAATGGATTGCTTAGTCCTGGATTGAGATTCCGGGCGCGTCAACTGCTAAGGTCTTTAATCCAGTAAGTGTAGTGCATGTTTCTCCGTTCGGGAGGTGGAAGTTTATTGTGTTGTATTGGCTGAGGATTCCCTACGAAGAGAATGTAAGTGAAGAAGAAAAAGTAGATGAAGAAAATATTATCAAAGTTAGGAGGACTGAGAACCGTATACTACGTATGGAGATGATGTGGGAAAGAATGAAGTTTCAGTGTTCCAGCTTGTCGGGCTTAATTGCATGTATAACGTTATTAAATAATTACAGTAAAATATGGATATCTCGATTTTCTTCTGATGAAGTGTAAATCGCATATCTTTGGAGTTCGGCAACAGCAAACCTGTTAAATCGAAATCTTTGATTATTCGATTTCTTCTTTTTTCGATCAGACACATTGATGTTTCAGGTAATAAATATAACATTTTTGGTAGCGTTCACATGGAAAGTTTTAGTCACCTACGTGAAGCTCTCGCAGTACTTAATTTGCAACAAGCTAACAAAAACAGTATGTTACAGGTCCCAATCAAGAAAATAAACACATCGTTATATTCAAGTATTACCAAACATTTTTTTGTGGACGAACATGTTCTGTTTCTATAGCTCGTGTTGTGTTTATCTTAGCTGGAAGCCACAGAAAACGTGTTTTCTTCAAAATCATACAGATCGGTAACATTAAGTCACCTCACCTAACAATAACCAGTGCTACAGGCTATTCTGCCCTTTCACCATTCACTCTTCGTTTCAGTTCCATTGAACACCGTTTTCAAGCCGAACGGTTCATAAACACCGCAAGGCTTTTCTGAAAGCAGCCGTTGAGAAACGAATTTCCAGCGCGTTTTGTAGCACCGCACGAACATGTGGCGGCGGTTTCAAAATTCATAAACACGCCGGAAAGCTTCATGACGTGCTATCCACGTGGTTGGGCTTTGTGAATACAGTTTGCTGCGTGGGAGAGCACACGACACGCGGGGTGTAGAAACCGAAATGTGTTGAAAGGAAGTTCGTTGGTACGAACGGCTAGTTAGTCAGCGAAGCAAATAATTTATGAAAGATCGTTGCTCTTTAAACTTTTAACACCTACAGGATAATACGCAAGTGCGTCGTCAAAATGTTGGTCTAGCTGCTGACAGCGACGAAATTTATCTTCTTCGACCCTGCTGAGATGAATCCAGCGCTTTACGTGAGTGAGAGATATATGAAATTATCAGTTACTAAAGTTCATTATTCCAGAAATAAATAGGATTGAGCAGTCACTGTTCCTTTTTGAAGATAGATTGTTGTGATCACACACCTCGCCCTATTTTCTATGATATACGCCTGTAACGAATGTAACTTTCAGGTAGAAACCTGAATAAATCGAAATGAGCCTCTTATTAATGAACATTTTGATTATCACAATCCTGAAATGTGGATCATGGGCACTCTTCGATGAAAATTACGGAAATTTACAATTCCTACCGACATTTCCACTATTGAATAAATAAAGGTGTCAAAGGAAGAGAACAGTTCAGTGAAGAGAAGCATAGATTCAGAGAAACCGTCCCATTTTGTAACGCACTTGAAGAAGAAAAAACGCAATTAGGAAAATAATATAGCGGCTGTAACTCAAGGAATCACCTGAAGGAAAACCAGGTGGTCAACTTGTGACCTAGTAAGTGAGTTTCCGCAAGTCAGAATAAGAAAGAACGACACAAAGACAGTACCTTACACAATCCAAAAGAATAAAAAATTTCTCAATGGAAAATAAAGCTACCAGTGAAACGTAAGAAAATACTGGACGGAGAGAAACCGAAGTAATCAGCAAGAGAAAAGTAATTCGTTTATGACTCCATTAATGATAAAAACGACGCTGAAAATGAGCATAACAACCCAAGCGAACCAGGAAAACAAAAGAAAGACAAATACAATAACTGAGAGGAAACTGAAAGATTGATTGACTGATTGAAGGCACATCAATTGCTGTGACCATTCGTCCCGTTAATGTAAAGAATATTTAATCGCGGGTGGTGACAGTGTTTCTTCTCCGCTGGATGGTGAAATCCGGCGTCAACCCACACGTTGACGCTTGCCTATACTTTGGAATTCCCCCCTCCAAGTATCCCCCCAGCGGGGCACTGTTGTAGCCGGGACAAGCTGTAAGAGCCCGACTGGTCTCTCTTTATGTCGTAATGTAGTGTGTGCACGTGTATGTAAGTAAGGAGTGAGGATAGGACAAGGCAGAGGAAAGAAAGATCGCGCGTGGTCCGACTCCCATTCGGGTACTGCACCAGCAATCGCAGGTTCTGATCGAAAAAAAAACAAAAAAAACAAAAAAAAAAACCACACACACACAGATAACTACGGTTCAGAGCTGGCGGGCCGTAGGATTCTTCTCCAGACAGCGGTTGAACTCGCCCCAGCTATCTAGGTAGTGTCGAAACACCTTCCACAAACGGGACTGGAAGCGTAGGACCCTACAGTTAGAGTAACTGCAGAAACAACCGGCCGACTACTCTGATCGGTACTTTTCCGTGGTTTCTCCGATCAACACCACGCGAATGCCGGAGAAATACCTTAACAAACGGGCCATGGACCGCGCGCGATATTTCCTTCCTCTCTTGTCCAATCCTCACCCCTTAAACACACACACACCCTAACATGCACTACACTACCACACATGCCGGGAGACCGGTCGGGAACTTAGAACTTGTCCCGGCTGCGGCGGTGCCCTGCTGGT
Source organism: Teleogryllus occipitalis (assembly GCA_011170035.1). Classification (NCBI taxonomy): domain Eukaryota; kingdom Metazoa; phylum Arthropoda; class Insecta; order Orthoptera; family Gryllidae; genus Teleogryllus; species Teleogryllus occipitalis. The sequence goes on along the minus strand of BLKR01009105.1, from coordinate 74,448 downwards.
GGGAGACACCTGGTTGGGGAAAACCCCGCTAGTCGACGGTAGGTCGGCACCGGATCTCACCCTCCAGACGGGAAGATCACTGCCACCTCCTGACGAAAACATGCACCACACTTACGGGAATAATGACCTCCGTAGTTGACGCGCCCGGATTCACCAATCAATCAATCAACGATGGCTCAAGACGGCGATCGACTCACAGCCCAGGACGGACCGGAGGTGCGAAGCGAGGGCGCCTGCGGCGGACACGCAGACAAGGCGGCGGCGGCGGCTCAGAGAGCAAGGGCAAGAGGGTGCGTGCTCGCAAGTGGTTACGACGCTTCCAACTCACGGACTATGTAAATTCGGTAATAAGTCGGAAAGTCTGCCTCGTTAGAAGAAAAAAATGTGAATGCGTTGGGAGACAACATGTTCTTATTGTCCATACTTCCTAAATTGTAAGAACTAATTGAAAAGTAGAGCTTCAAATAACGATGTGTTCTGAACATAACGTCACATGATGATGTGTTATTATTTGCCGTAGCTGTATGCATCGTTTAAAGATTTACTTATTCTTGTTATAAAAATAATAAGTAAATCATTATACACATTAAGATTGCACGTTTTAGTATTTGAAATACGAGAACGTGTGATCTTAATTACGGTTTGGAACATCGTGATCTTGAGGCAAGACACCTACATATTAAAATACCATTACTCCGCTCATGTCTGCCCTAGTTTGAACTGATAGTTTTATCACGACTCTGTCTCCCACCAAAAAGTCCCACAGTTATATTCAGTCTAGTCAAAGGTCATGTAACCCATGATGGAGGAACATGGAGACTGTTGATGTTCCTTTCCGAGAAACAAGAATGCGGCCTCCGCGTTGCGGAGGTTGCAGGATGCGACCATAGGCACTCCGCGCTCCAACGCGGGGACGGGGTCGGCGACGCGGCCGCGCTGCAGTCGCGGACGAGAGCAGCGCACACTGGTCCGAAAGAGGCTAATAAGGAAGTAAATAAACTCACCTCTACATTCGCAACTTTACGTGTGGAGTTTATACATGAATGTGGTTCAAAATAGAACCATTTTGATTTGTACTCATTTATACCTCCTGAGTAAATGGTATATATAAAAATAAAGTCGTGGTTCAAAATAGAACAGTTTTGATTTGAACTCATTTATACCTCCTGAGTAAATGGTATACATAAAAAGTTTTTAAAAAAGGAAGAAAAAGAAGGCCAGGGACAAGCAAGATATTGCACAATTCGTGTCATCCGAGTTCAAGTTACTGAGGTTCGAGACATCAGGACGCCAGTTACCTGGTGCAGAAGTATCAGGATTCGAGAAGTCGAGACTTTAAGCAACTATCTTTCAAGTGAGTAGAGTTACGAGTTACCAAGGATCGAGATTTTGAAGTTCGAAGTACCGTGGTTCTAGTCATTGCAGTTCAAGGTATCCGTTTCTACAGTGCATCAGGAAAGTCGTTGAGAAACGAGTGAAGGAGACTTCCAGCATCTGTAATGACTGTGGCGAGTACGCAATTTACGTTTTTTTTCGTTACAAGCTGCAGTTCGTGCTACCAACATAATCTCAGATGCACGCACTCTCACCAGCAAGGTGCCACTACGGAGAGCCTTGCGTGGCGATACAATTTGTTCCCTATGATAACAGAAACGTTTGCTTCGAGAAAGCAAAGAAAACGCGACGCCAAGTGTTTTTGCCGCCGTTCTGCCCCACTGCGCGGCGCCGCGGGTCGGCGAAAACTGGAGCAAACCGCACGCGCCGCGGCCCGCGGCGTCGCGTCTCGGCGTCCGCAGCCCCGGCGGCGACGGCGGCGGCGCCAGAGGCCGGCAACTGCCCCGGTGGGCATGGCCGGGGGAGGGGGGCGGCGGAAGCACTCGCGTGCCTGGGCGGCGCGGCGCCGAGACCCGGTTCCTGGGCAGAGCGCCGCGGGCGGTGGCGGTGCGGCGCCACACACATACACACAAACACACACACACACACACACACACACACACACACACACACACACACGAAGGCACCTGCCGTCCCGCAGGTCGCCCGCGGAATGCACGCGGCACACCGCAAGCGAAGGACACCGCTCCCGCGTTCGAGGAAGACGGACAAGAATGAGCGCGCGGAATATATGCACTTTACGAACAGATTCATGTGGAGCAAAAAAATATATTAGGAACATGAAAGCGATACTGGAATATAATTCAATGGTGTGGTCATCCAGGGGAAGTTTACCACCATCTCCAGCGATACATGCCCCACGCTTACGGGAGTAATGAACACAGCCGTTTACGCGCTCGGAATGACTAATCAATCAATCGATGGAGTTCGGTTAAACTTTAACCGTTAAAGGAAGTTAAGTTATAAAAGCGGGTTTAAAGAAAAAGTGGAAATTGAATTTAGGTTAATTATGAAAGGTAAAATATTTAAAAATATTAAAATGACTGTGTTTTAAGTGCAGGTTTGCGATGAACATTTTATATTTTGTTACGTAGGACTTCCTGACAAAACAATAACCCACACAAAAGCATTATAATTCCTTTTACCGGAACACCATCGAAGTGTGAATGGTTCAATAACTTGGAAGTGTACAGGAGACTATGAATGAAACACAAAGATGAGCACGAACTGCACATGTGAATATTTATGTACATTTAAACTTAAAAAAGTATCGGCAATGAACCGGCGCAATAGAAAAGAGTGTAATGTAATGTATACAGACGTACAAAATGAGTACGGGTGAAATATCCCAAAGAAAGCCAAACAATAAAATTTTTAAAGGTTCCGGAAAGGATCTAAGTAAGGACGATTTGATATAAACGAAACAATCTGTCGGGAAATGTTTAAAAAACCAAGAGAGTTACCAGTACTGTTGATTATGTCACTGAAAATTATTCTCAATGTGTCGTCGGTGAAAAATTGTTTTTAACTTTTTCATTCATTTGTTCTGAAACAATATTTTTTATTTGCAAAACGTATCCTGTCCCAACTACATACACGTCTAATGACATTCCATATAGCTTTTAGTTCCATTCCGCTTTTATGCTTGTAAATCTGAATATATGAGAGATATTTTTACAAATAGTTTGTCCTAATTAATACATAAAGCAATTTCATGTTCATGTAACAAAATGAAGGTCGGGAACGCAAACTCGTCTCAACCCAAAATACAAACCACGCTAATTTACAAATCGTGATCTTAGTAGCACGCTCAACAAACGTTGATCTAATATTTCAACTTCTAAAAGAATGAAGACCGTCTCTTAACATCAAAACGCCAGAAACAATACTATGTGAACTACCTGACAAGCGATACACGATTACGGAAATATCAAACTTAGGTAACCACCATCATTCCATTATGCCAATTCGGTGGGTAACACCAAAGAGCGTACTCTTGCAATGAAATCCTCTCCATTCACTGGAGCTCCTCACGTCGGCGCCCGGGGAGATCCCGTGTGCAGGATCCGGTTCTTTGCAGGGCAGAGTCGGCAGGGTAGTGCAGGATAGGTGTCGGTTTCCGCGGCTGCCTTTCCCGCTCTCGGAGCCTCGCGCAGCCGCAAGAACGGAGAAAGGCGGTGCCCTGTGTTCCAGGACGGCAACGCGTCGTCTTTTGCCTCAAAATAGCGTCCGTCGCCTACAACACCACCACAACCACCGAAAGGATACCCTATTGTCGGAGGGAGATAATGTTACCAAAACAGAACAAATCGAAAGCACGCTCTTAAAAGAAAGGGTTTCCTATTTACGAAAGAGATTTTATAAAGAGATTTAAACAAGATGTAGGGTTTTCGATTGACATTTCTCTAATTTTTTCACAGAAGAAATTCTAAAGTCACTTTCGAAAAAAGAATTAAAAATAAATAAAGTTGCTGTTTAATTTTTTTTATTTTCTCGCAATAATTCGTGGAAAATAGTAAAAGAAGAAATTACACAACATCGATGTTATATCGGTTTGTTGACGGAGTGAGGTACCATAAAAGGGCTCGAATGCATATCAATTTTTTTTTGTATATTCATATCCATGAAATTTAATGAAGAGTTTGAAACAATAAGTATGCTTATAACAATAGGCATAAATTTTCTGCTGATGCTTCACTTATATTCTACACAAGGCATAGAGTAAAACAAAAATATAATCAATTATTGTTTATTTTAATTTTTCATGAAAATATGCAAACGAACAATTTTATAACGAAAAGCGTCCCATTCCCTCTTTTTGGGCTAATTAAAGACGGTAAGGAACACAGAATGCAAAGGTGAACAGGGGGAGGAATATTATCTTCAAAAACTGTCAATTCACCGAGCTTCCATCTACCTTTCGTGTAAACGCGCTATGATAAACCACCGCCACGCAGGCTTTCTAAAGAGCATACATAATTGTCCTTCGTCTTTCACGTCCTCTCCTTTCTCCCCCCGTTCCCCGTAGCCACTTAGGCCTGCGTGAAAAGATCTTCCCCTCCCCACGCCTCGGGCTTTTTCTCCTCCTCTTCTCTTCTCATCTCTTCCTCCGGCAGCTTGCTTCCAGGTCCCCTTTGCACCCGCCTCCTCGCATATCAGCAATTACCAGGAAGTGCCCTTCCTTGTCGCTCCGAAGAGGTTACGGGCCTCCATAAACTTCCGCGGCGAGCGGGCGGGCGGGCGAGCCGGCGAGCGGGTGAGCGCGCGCGGGCATATGAAGGCGGCCGGCAACAGATGGCTCGCCACTCCCGCCTCGAGTCGAGCCTCCTCACCCCTTCATCCCCATCCCCTCCCCCTCCCGTCCCCCAACCCTCCTCGCTCGGAGCGGAGGCGAGCGGAGGCGAGCGAGGCGTTTTTTAAAACTTCCACCGTCCATCTCCTTCAGCGAAATTTTTCTTAGCCGCTTCATCCCTTCCTCGGCGGCGCCGCCGACAGAATTATGAAATATAAAAAGAAAAAAGGAAATTCCCCTTTCCCCACTTTCTCGTTTTTATGAAAAACACTTTCCTCGGGTGCATGCATATTGGAAAATAAAAATGTTTCGATTGATTCGTACCCTTCCCGCGGGGATCATTCTCCGGCGCCCCGCATGCCCTGTGTCTTGCGACGCGAGCGCGGCGTGTGGCTCGCGAGAGAATTTCATTAGCCTTCGGGTCGCCCTTGTTGAGGCGACCCGAGCGGCGGTGGCGATGGTGGTGATAAGGAGGTGAAAGGGGTGGTCAATGTGGTGATGAAGGGGAAGATGTAGATGGTATGTACGAGGATGAAGTACGACTGGACTAGAGTTTTTTGGGAATGGTGGAGAGGAGGGTGGCTAGGGAAGACAGATCGGCGAAGGCCAAGAGCACGGGCACAGATAGCGGAATGCAGAGGCGGACAGATGGAGAGATATATATAGAGAGAGGAAATATTAAAGGGAGGAGAAATAGAGGCGAAGGGATACTTACAGAGCGGAAGGAACAGTAACTGTTGGTAGGTGGAGAGAAATTAAGGGCGGGGAAGGGGGGGCGACGACAAAGAAAGTGGGAAGAAAAAGGCAGAGAGTGTAAAGAATGTGAGGTGCATGGTAAGGGCGGAAGTGTAGGGGGAGGAGAGAGGGCGATCGGAGAGAAGGGAGAGGAGAGAAGACGGAGAGAACAGAGGAGGCTGGAGAGCAGAGCCCCTGAGAGAAAGTTAAGACACCCCCCACACTTCCGGAAGAGAGGGTGGAAATACAGGAGAGAATGTGAAGATACCGGAGAGAGGGAGGGAGAGGAGGACAGAGAGGAGAGTGAGGGGGAGAGGGAAAGAGAGGAAGAGAGAGAGGGAGGGGGAGAGAGAGAGAGGGGAGAAAGGGAACGAGAGGAAGAGGGGGAGAGGGAACGAGAGAAGGGAACGAGAGAGAAGAGGTAGTGAGTGCAGAGAACCTAAAGAAAAGAGGAGAGCGGACCAGGCAGAAGCTGGTGGGGAGGGCGGAAGGCGCGAGGCCGGAGCCACGTGCAGAAAGGGCGGTGACGGTGTCGACGGGAAGTGACGCCCTGGGTTCGAGTTTCTGAGGGAGCGCCTGTGATGCTTATCAGAAAATTGCTCCGTGAGAGCGCGCCAGCTGGCCCGGCCGCGGCCTGCAAGAGCGGGAGACGCCGAAGAAAGCGATGTTCTTAGCGAACGTTGCAGGGCGGTGGGAGTTGTAAACACGGATTCCATGTCACTACTCTTCGCGAATACCTGAAAACTTGAGTGCATTTCTGAGATTTCCTCGTGATATAAAAGAAAATATTACTTTCCGCCGACTTTTAGCTTGCGGAGCTTCATGTGAGGCTTTCCTATCTCTGAGAATTTGGAGGGTTGTAAAGACTTTCTTGATCAAGAATCATCTTTTCGAAAACGTTACCTCCGGAATACTACCGTATACTCAACGCAGATGAAAGAATAGAAGTATCTCAGATCAAAGAACTCGAGAGTGATTCATAACCGAAACCTCTCCATGCGATGGAGTACGAAGGCAACCAATGACTGATTTTTCCATTGATCCTGGACCATGTATCGTGAGCTAATTCTATCCTAATGAGAGGCTTATGGAAGTAACAACAACCGCAGACGAGAAACAATCCAAATCTACACAACTTAATTTAATTCACTATCCTACAGAAAACATCATCTTTTAAAGAGGCCTATGGAACAACGAAGCTAGAATAGTAATATTGAAGTCAACACATTTGCACCATTTTCAACAACTGTTATTGAAAATGCGTTCACTGAAATATATGCATACGATTTTTAAAAGTAAATAGAATTAGTAAACGAAAACATATTGTGTAAAATGTGACGTTTGACGTTTTTACATTGAAACTCGTGAATTATTAAACTACATGTATGTTTCTGTACGTCTATTCATCAAATCCGACCAAGCACACAAGAGCTATTAACCGTGGAAATTCCATTCCATTTCTTCCCAATTTCACAGCCTGCGGAAGCGTAAATTATCAACAAGACCCTTCCCAACGCGCGGGGCTCAACATTTGTCGACGCTTAAGAGCTCATCTCCTCAGATCTCAAAGATTAATACGTGACGCGCCGCGCCGCGCCTCTGTCCCCCGGGGCAGCGCTCGCCTCCGCCCCCGCCCCCTCCCCACCCTCTGCCCCGCCCCCCGCTGGGGAAAGGAGGGCGCGCGAGCACACAAGAACGCGCGCTCCGACGCTCTCAAATATTGAAGGACTCAAATGAGCGGCGACCACTCGCCGTAACGACGGCTGCGTCAGCGGTGGAGGTGGAGGAGGAGGAGGGGGAGGAGGTGGGGATGACGATGGAAGTAGAGGTGAGGTGGCGGTGTGGGTGGAGGTCCGGCTGACAGTCGAAGTGAGAGCGGAAGTGGAGTGGCGGTGGGGATGGAAGTGGCGATGGCGGTGGGGCAGGGGTGACGGTGTAAGTAGAGGTGGTGTGGCGGTAGAGGTGAAAATGGAGATGCGAGTGGAGGTCGGGCTGCGGGTGGAAGTGGTGTGGCGGTGGACGTGGAGGTGAGGGTGACGGCGGAAGTAGGATGGCGATGGTGGCGATGGTGGTGGCGATGATGGGGGCGGCGGTGAGAGGAGGGGGGGCGACGGTGGGTGACGGTAGTAGTGTGGCGGTGGTAGCGGGGCCTGAGCGGGAACGATGGCGGTGGCGAAGGAGGCAGTAGGGAAGGCGGAGGCGGAGGGGACGGTTGGGCCAGCAGGGGGAGCAAAAACAAAAGAGAGGCTGGCAGCGGACAATGCCGCCCGAGGTGCCGGGGGCTGTGGAGAGAAGAGCGTATGGAGTGAGATAGTAGAGAAGGCAACAGCAGCCTCTATCCAAATGAGTGATATTACAAATTCATTAGAAATACTGAATGACAAGCAAAAATAAATTAATACAGTATTAATAAAGGAAGTACATTAACATTAGAGCGAGAACGGCGAAAAACAAAATGGAAAACCATATACAGAAAATATCTAAGACAAAAACTGAACTATTTTATTTCTAAGAAGAAGGAATGAGAATGGAAAAAGGAATACAAAAAAGAAAAACTTTATTCGAAGGTTTTTTTCTAGGTTGGTACACACAAGGAAGGTCAGAGTTCTGAGTGTGAGTTCAATCGAAAGAACCTTAGTGAATTGCCGACAACATGCATGACTGTTTCAGAACAAATAATGATAATGCTACAAAGCAATCTCTGTGAAGAAAGGAAAATAAATGCAAAATAAAATTAGTGAGCGAAGAGTGACTGAAGGGTTGAAAATAAATTTGATGAAAGAAGAGTCTAAGTAGAATTGAATGAATACCTGATGGAAAGAGAAAACATGGAACAATGAGAAGGCAAATTGTGTAAATATATAATAGTACATGAAGAAGAGATGCGTAGAGATATGACTGATTGCAGAAAGGAGGAAATCACACGGGGGGGGGAGGATAACTAGAGTGCAGGAAAGCTGTGTGAGGGAAGGAGGCGGGAAGCGGGGTATCAAGGCGGAAACGAAAACCGTTCCGTCCCAGAACCGAAGTGCGCGAGGCGTGAGGCGGTGTTTCACAGGCATCTCGTAGGGGCGCCGCCGGCGGGCAGAGCATTTCGGTGGCAGGGGCGGGCCAAGCGAGTGGGCGGTCTTGTCGCCTGCACGGAGATTAGCACCGGGATCTGCAAGCGAAACGCAAACGCCGCCTTCTGTCGCGAGAGAGGCGTGGCCCAGGCACAGCAAGGGGCGGAGGAGGCGTGGAGGCGAAGCTGAGGTTGGGTGGTGGCGGGGAGGAGGGGAGTGGAACCGAGGCTGAGGAGGGATGGAGGGATTAGGCGGGGAGGAGACGGGGTGTAGGAGGGTGTAGGCAAAGCGGAGGCGGGGTGGAGCGGGCAGAAGATGCGGAGGAGACGGTGTGGAGGCGGGGTAGGGCGGAAGCGGGGCGGAGGCGGTGTGAAGGCGTGGCGGAGGCGTAGCATTGGGGGCGGATTCGGTGCGGAGGCGGGGAGTTGGCGGGGATGGGGAGGAGGAAGCGGGGCGGAGCAGGGGAGGTGGTGAGAGGAGGCGGGGCGGAAGCCAGGAGGCGGGGCGAAGGCGGGGAGACTCGATGTGGAAGCGGGGAGTGGGCGTGGCGTTGGCGGGGACGGGTAGGGGGAAGGCGAGGCGCAGGCGGAATGAGGACAGGGCGTAGACGGTTTGTGAAGCGCGGCGGCGGCGGCGGGGTGAAGCGGGCAGAAGATGCGGAAGAGACGGTGTGGAGGCGGGGTAGGGCGGAAGCGGGGATGAGGTGGTGTGAAGGCGTGGCGGAGGCGGGGAGTTGACGAGGAGGGGGAGGAGGAAGCGGGGCGGAGCTGAGGAGGTGGTGAGAGGAGGCGGGGCGAAGGCGGGGAGACTCGAAGCGGGGAGGGGGCGTGGCGTTGGCGGGGACGAGTAGGGGGAAGGTGAGGCGCAGGCGGAATGAGGACAGGGCGTAGACGGTTTGTGAGGCGGGGCGGCGGCGGGGTGGAGCGGAGTCAGTGTGGGAGGCGGGGCGGGGAAGAGGCGTGGAGTAGGCGGGGACGAGGCGGGGCGCGCGGGGCGGTGCAGAGCACTCAAGCGACGCTCGCGCCTTCATGCATAAAACACGCGCCGGCTGCGGAATCGGAATCTTTATTTACAATCTCGGACGACGAGTAAAAAGGCACTTTGCGCACAGCGCGCGCGATTTGCTGCGGAATAGATTTCAATAATGAGCTCCGGCACAACACTGCGGTCAACGCCATCGATCCACGGCTTGTGGCAGATTGGAAGCGAAGAGAAGTTGTGCTGGGAAGCCAATGCACGTCAAACATGTCAAGATCACCAGAAACGATTTAGATTGATGTTCTTTTCATGTGTTTTCGTCGCAATTAATTCCTTATAACCTACATGAAGTTTCCATTAAGACATTTATTTATTCCATTTGCTAATAAACAACTTTTAGTTGCCACTATTCGTAGATGAATGTTTAGAGTAATTAATGTTCCAATTTTATCGTACGATTCAGAGTTGATGAGACTGGATAAATCAGAAAGACTTGTTCTCGGCGTTCTTTCGAACTTGATTGCAATTTAGCCCTGTTTGATTACAGTGATTTGGAGATTGCCTTCTTATAAACACTCACTAAGGAGACGTCATGAAGTATGCGAACAAATTTGTTTATATGTGATTACTTTAATTGATCCCTACTCATAATGTTAGATTCGATAGTAAAAACAAATAATTGTTGTCACCAATTGAGGAGAGTCTAAACAACCATCACATCATCCGTTGTCGATTATACGAAGACATTTCCGGAAACAGCAAACAGCTAGCGTCCTTCCAATGAAGAGCATGGAAACTCATATACTTCCGGTAGCGCTCACCCGAAATAGCTGCTCTGAAAGAGCAACAACGCAGCCGTTCCGTGGCCGGACACCATCCAGTCCCACTGCCCCGCTCCCGCACGCCCCCCCCCCCCCCGAAATCACACGTCTGGCTGCGCTTCCTGCGGAAACACGCTGCAGGGGCGGCGGCGCTCAAACGGGGAGATCGATCGGGGGCACCCGGGATGCCGCCCCCCCCCCCCGAGAGGCGGGGTGTCTGTTGAGCCGCCCGAAACGCTCCTGGAGTCCGCTAAAAACGCGGCAGAGGGAACGATTACGCAACGCACGGATTGGGCCGATGTTGATTTCACGTCACTGTGGCGAAGGATGTGGAGATGCGGGCGGCGGTGAATAAGTTAGGGTTGAAAGAATCTGATGGTGGCGGGATGTTCAACTCGCTACAAAAGTCGTCAAAATGTCGGTGATGTGGTCTCATTGACGAGATTTGTGACAACTGCAGGTTGCGAATTCGTAGACCGACTGCTCTGTATTCCCCGACCACTTTTAGACGTATGCCAGAGCAGCTCCCGGTACAACGAATCACAAACCGCACGCGATCTTACCTTTCCATTACTATTCCCGGACGCCAATCAGAAGTGCTATAGAAGTGCCCTAAAATCACAATCATTCTACAATCATGCGACTGGTCGCGAAGCGAATGTAATTAACTCTCTGATGCTCATTGATGGCGGTAGCAATGGACCAGGATACTCTTCCGAGAGCTCTACTACTCCACAGAGGGTCTTGTAATAAATGGAATCGAAGTTACGGAAAAGAGACCTATGATACAGCAATGGGAAAAAACCTGAAAGGGATGTACTCACATCAGGAGGTGAATTGCCTGACTTCAAAGTTTCCCTAACAAAGTAATAATAAAAGAAGGTAATGACAGCGCGTGTATTGTACAATATTCGTTGGCAGATGCGGCTTTAAAATAATTATGCGGCTATTAATATAATTAATATTTAATATATTCAATCATCCGGGCCTGCGGGGCGAAGCTCGATTGGTAAACAAAATATTAGATTTGTATCTGTTAAGCGATTACGTTGATGGTGTATGTCTGGATGGAATGTCAGGCACTGGAAATGGCCGAACCCCGAGAAGACCTTCTGCGAAACCATTACGTCCTCCCCAAACTCCACATCAATCGGCCGGGCTTCGAAGCCCAGCATTCAGAGGCAGCGAGCTACCGCGCCGGCCGCTGTGTTAGGGGCCGCCCCTGCATAGACAGCTGGAGCGAATACCGCCGCTGTTCCACCGCCACCTCGACATGTTGGCCGCCCTCAGCCGCCGCCAGCGCTGCGGAAGCATAAATCTGCCTGCGCCGCCGCGGCCGCCGGGCGCAACGCTGCCCTGCGGTCGGGGGGCGTGGCCGGCGAGGAGGCCTGCCCCGGCCCGGCCCGGGCGCAGCACCCGGGGCCCCGGGGTCGCGACCCGGCGGCCAGCCCCCACACCTCGCCCCGACCGACCAGCGGCCTGAGCTCACTCCAGCCGCAATCATAATTACTCTTTGCCAAAAGTGCTTTACATTCTTAACCCTGCAACTGGACTCTTTATTTTTGTAACATAAACTGCACACTGGGGTCTCATAGACCCCGAAGATTTCTATAGTTAAAAAAGATTCAGAAAAATCGTGTATTATTCCAAAGTGTGTTATTGTATTTTATTTTCATTTAAGAATGCATGGAAACAAGAAAAAAATGGAATTTAATAATTAAAATTTATCGTATTTTTAACGTAGTTCCTTTCTTTAGATTTTAACAGAATCATTACAAAAATATTTTGGAAAACAACAATGCAGAGGAAACTGTTATTAATTCCCGTTGTCACATCGGATAAGAATTATAGGAAGAATATTTTTTCAATTTTATTAAACTAGACTATTTTTGGTCTTTCATTTTAAAGACTGAACGTTGTTCATTGTAATTGCTTTATATTAATATTTATTACATGATATATACAGCGCAACGTTTTGGAAAGTAGATGTATCCATCGTCAGGCTTAATTGACAAAATAAATAAATATAATATTTTAACAATGGTCATATATAAACAGAAGAATGTATTATTATTTCAGTCGATATGGAAGATATATAGACAGAAAAAAATTATTATTTTATTATTTGTGTGCAGAACTATCAGAAACTGTACACTGCGTTCCAGTAGACCATAATTGCGCCACTGACGAATTAGCTTCTATCGCGACGAAGTATTGCCACCAACTGAGACTCTACGTAGGATGAGGGCAAGCTAACGGCATAATTCCACTCGGCGTGAATTTGAAATGTTGTTGGGTCCAGTAGACTCCAGTGTGCAGTTGTAAGTTTAACGAAGCTATCAGATCCACGTTCAATGTTCTTCAATCTGCAACAACCAATCTTTTATGACTGAAACTACTAATGTTGTTAAGATATGATCAAGCAAAGGGCGTGCCATAACCTTAACTGGAAAGACGACTACTGAATTAACATGTAACTCACCGAAAGCATTATTTCTTCCCCTATCTTCTCCATCATTCCCAAATTTCAACTTATGACAAGATCTTCCACATTTTCCCCCAGATTCCCTTACACTTCATCTCTTAAAATTTCATATGTTTAACAATGATATAGTTCTAAAACACAAATATAACCATGGATCATAAACTTATTATAGAAAATTATTTTTATAAGAAATTAAAATTTCAAATCCTGTCTTCTCTGCATTCTTCCTGAAATAATGCTTGATCGGTATTTGTACGAACAAGTGAGCATGGGCATCAATTGCACCCAACATTTTCTTAACTACATTTATACGTAGTACGCTCGACCACTTTCAGCAGCTATTACTCACTTTGTTTTTGCTTTTCTTTGGTTTTACTTAATGAACACTAGTATCGACACGTGACAGAAAGACGGTGTCGATTCATTATTTGCTATTTGCCATAATCAATTTTTAACATTAGAACACATTACTGGAACATTTATCGAAAAATAAGTTTGTGATTTGTAGCAAAGAAAATAACTACACTAATGACACAGTAGGCAAAGAAATGTAGTACCATTCGCACTTATTTAGGGAAAACGACTTCTATTAACATACATAAGCAGTTGCATCTCCGGAATCAGAAAGATCACTCGTTTAAAGTTTCTTTGTTACATTCCTCTCCACCATTCTCAACCAAAATAGTACATTCCCTTCGTGCGTTGTTATTCTTTTTACATTTTCTCCTTATCGCCTTCCTCCGTTCGCGCCCCTCAGCCGCGTTGCCTTTCACCGTGTCCCCATTTCTTCTCCTGTCGGCGGGCCCTCGCGTTTCGAGCTCCTGTCCTTGGCCGTGTGCAGCCCCCGACGCGGACTAATGCGAGGAACAGGTCCCCGGGGACGCGTTGACGCCCGATAAGACACGGATACTAATGAGAAACAGAGGCGACGCGGCGCGCGGTCGCGGGAGCGGGCACGTGAAAAAAGATGGCGTCTGCGGTGTCAGAGGTGGGACATGGGGCCGGAAGCAGGTGACAGTAGCCGTGACACTCGTAACTGAGAATAGGCGACGTAGACAGCTGCCGAGGGGAGAACGAGAACAAGCTAACAAAAAATAAAATACAAACCCCTTCCTCGTACAACGAAAGCGCAGATAAGTAAAGAAGAGCCTCTTAAGTGATTTGTCCATGTTGTTCTATTCTATTTTGTTGCATTATTGACGCAAGTTTTGAATCTCAGTTGTGAGGAATTGCGAAGAAAGTGAGTTCAAAGACACCGCAGATAACGTAAGAGTACTCGCACCCACAAGCCTAAACAGGAATGTGCTTCAGCTATGTCACAGGGATGCACTATTGGCACAGTGCATCCATTTTCTTCCCTCTAACTTCGTCTACGAGACGAATACAGAATAATAAGCGATCTTTCAGAAATATCCTCTGTTACTTTTAACAATGTTTTTCTTTTCCTCTTAATCTATATTTCCCGTAATTGAAGTGAAATAGACTCCTAGTGTTGTCTGATGGTTTCGTGCACGTCCAATTAAGTAATTTATCTGACGGTTTTGAACGTATTTGGTTATCATATGTCGACACCGAACACTGTGGGATACAGTGAATTTAATTATTTTGCGATTAAATTAATAATATGATTGACGTTCCGGCATCCTCTGCCTGCGCCACCAAACATAACATTCGGTTGAATTTAACCCTTTGTACGTTAAATTCAACCATTCAACCAATACGATTTTTTATAAAAAAAAAAGTCGGATGTATTAACACAAATATGCTTTCAGAGGTACAAATGTATATTTCAAATATATCAATGCCTCAATAAACATCCATTTAAAATACGAAAGTCATGAAAAGTGAGTATGGAAAAAAATCTGTTAAAAGTAAGAGTATTTTCTTTCCGTGAATGTACGGAATTACGATCAAAGAGGGAAATAAATATCGTAAATTACACTAAAATGATTAAAAACCACAAAAAGAAGATTTTCCACTTACCACCGCATAAAAGTAAACCGAGTAAAAGAACTGATCGGAATATGAGAATGAACCCACAATAATCGGCAACTGTAGTTAAACCTGTGATATACAAAAAAATCTTTGTCGATATCTAATTTGACTCTCCCTTGACTGTCGTACACATGCAGCTGAATACGAAAACTGACAATCAAGAATTCATCTAAAGATGACAAAAATATGTTTACAATAAAAGAAAAGAAAAAACAGCAACACATATGCCAACTAGAACACTAGTACTGCACCTTTTTGGTATTCAACGAAAGGGCAGATTAAATTAGGAGGGGCATTTGGCAATATCAAATTAAATAAACATATTAATAATTATGTATCTGTTTAATTTATTGGTGTTTAAAGGCCCTACAATTACTGAGGTCATTGAGACCAATGATAGCAATAACGATAATGGAGAAATGGTGGAGTGAGAGGCAGGGGAAACCCGAGAAACAAGAGAAAAGCTGCCGAAAGTTCGTTTTCACCACAAATTCCACTTGGATTGGTCGTGGGTTCGAACACTGGCGAATACACTATTACATCACGAGCCCCCCGTAATAAAAAAAAATTGTATTGTATTTATTATTTAATTGTGTAGAGATATCCTCATAATCAATTCAGAATGTTAATGAGATCATAATGAATATTTTAAATACATGAGAGTCAAGTAAAATTTCAAGCTCTAACAAAATACAAAGTACTTAAAACTAAAAGAATCCACTGCCCCCAATAAAAGAACTATTTAATGGACACCGACAATCGAATGTGATACCACAGAACAAACAACTCCAATAATTGTTCCATCATCGGAAAATAAAGTTATTATAAACTAAGTACCGGATGTAGAAAGGTTGACGGGTACATAGGGAGCAAGGAGCCCATCAGAACCCTTACTACAAAACAACACATCGAATGCACCTCAGAGCGGCAAGACGTGCTCGCAAAAGAGGGGGGTGACGTCAGCAAAGAGGCGGGGCGGGGCGGGGGGTGGAGGGGGAGGAGCGGTGTGATGAAAAGGCGGCGACGCGGGTAATTGCGTCACGATGCCGAAGTCGTCATTAACGGCCCCGACAGGCAGGCGATGGCGCGGCGGCGCGGGATGGCGCGGGAAGGAGGAGGCGGCAGGAGGAGAGAACTTCCAGAGATGGTAACCTGCAGGGAAATTTAGAACGGTAACGTCAGCTGTAACAGAATTTTCGTTCACAGATGGCAAAAAAGCAATAACAGTAAAATTAAATAAAATAAAAATGACTAGTCTAAGAAAAGTTTATCTGCTCTATTGTGCTAAAGTTTGATTGCCGCACTCATGTGAATTATTTTGTTTGCAATTCTACATATCTGCTTTGATGAGTTATTTTGCAAAACTTTCCTTTTGACAAATGAAAGTATTGTTTTAACATGGAGCTTCATTAGGATCTACACAAATACCCATATAAATAATAAATTTAGGTACACAACAGTCAAAAAATCTCTAGGATATTTTTTTGATTTAGGATTACCAAGTTACGACACTTCCTATAACCCAAGGATATTTTCATCTTACTGATTTTTAAATATAAAATTTCTCATTCACTCTTTATTGTATTTTATATATCCAAAGTGTACAGAGGTTGTTCGGTTGATGGAGCACCAAAACGCGATGATTGGTATACAAGTTAAGCAGGAAGAAACTCACTCACGAAGGATATATAATAGCATATTTTTCTGGCGACTGGGGAAAGTGTAGTTCGGAGGTAGCGGCATTGGAATTGGCGAGAATACGAGTAACTAAAAGTTATTAACTATTGTAACTTTCGGCGTTGCAGTAAAGGGCTGGCGCGGGTTGGAGGAAGCAGTTCAATGTGAAGCACGGTGAAACAGTGAAGACTTGAAGGCGTTGTCTTTGAATGCAGCGGCGGACGTAGGGTGGTGGAAGAGTCTGCCACAGAGGAGAAGCCGACGACGGAATCGGTCAGGGGGGAAGCGGCCGCGGTGGAGGCAGCAACTGTGAGGGTGGCTGTGGAGTCAACGAGCGAGGAAGCCCCAGTAGCATCGCGGACGGCAACGAGTAGTGGAGATGGAGACGGTGGAGGCGGAGATGACGGCAGTGGAGGCAGGGATAGCTGCGGTGGAGGCGGAGATGGCGACGGTGGCGGCGGAGATATCTGCAGTGAAGACGGATATGGATGCGGCGGAGGCGGAGATGGCGGAGATGGAGGAGGAGACGACGGTGGTGGAGGCGGGGGTAGCTGCGGTGGAGGCGGAGATGGCGACGGTGGCGGCGGTGATATCTGCAGTGAAGACGGATATGGATGCGGTGGAGGCGGAGATAGCGGAGATGGAGGAGGAGACGACGGTGGTGGAGGCGGGGGTAGCTGCGGTGGAGGCGGAGATGGCGACGGTGGCGGCGGAGATATCTGCAGTGAAGACGGATATGGATACGGTGGAGGCGGAGATGGCGGTAATGGAGGCGGTGATGACGGTGGTAGAGCCGGGGAAAGCTGCGGTGGAGGCGCAAATGGCGGCGGTGGTGGTGGAAGATATAGCAGCGGTGGAGGCTAAGACGACGGCAGAGGACGCGGAGATGGCGGCGGGGGGTGTGGCAGATACAGCAACAGTTGTAGCGAAGACGGCGTAGTCAAAATGCCATTGGGTGCAGAGGTAGCGGCCACGCCAACAGCCCCGCCGCGCCGCGCCGTGCGGTAGGGTGCGGCGGTCGTGAGCGCCGGCGCCGGCGCGGCGGAGACAGGCGGCAGAGCGCACGACTACTTAACGCGACAGAAACGCGCGCGCGTGGCCCTCAAGAGTCAATTATGTCGGCGGCGAGCGACAGGCAGCCTGGCGTCGCGTCGGGTCGATGGGAGCGCACAATCGGCCCCCAGGAGACGCAATGGAGCGCGCGCCGCGAGGCGAGACGGGGCGCGGGGGCGGATCGGCGAAATCGGCTGCGCGAGGCTAACAGCGCATTAAACCTCACCGCAATGAGGGCTGACGACAGTGCTGCAAATGAGTTAATTCAGTGGAGATGCTTCATCAATGGATACGCGATGCCTGGAAAATGAAGGAGAAATGGGAAAATTCCGACTTATCGCATTCCGACTTAGAGAAGTATGAATTATCCAATATTGTTATTGGAGGAGGAATGATGGTAACTCAAATATTCGAGATACCAATGTTAGAAATTCCACCGTAGTTCTAATGCAATCTGCTAATAAATTATTTTGATTCTAAGTTACAGGTAGTCATTTAACAGGAGTAATAAATGTGTTGTAAATGTACTATTAAGAAATTAAATATTAATTTTTCTCATTTTAAATGAACATAACAATGGGTGGCTTAATCTCCCTATTCATACGGATTGGGTTGTACCACTATTGCCTACAAATTTAATGATGCTTCCTTGAAGTGTCTGAAAAAAAGGTTTATAAGCGAAATCCGACCTGTCAAATATATTACAAACATAGGAATCATGTATATATATATATATATATATATATATATATATATATATATATATATATATACATACATAACTTGGGAACTTCCGACATGATTTTTAAAAATGCCTTTAAATTATTCTTCATTTATTTTCCCGAATATATTGAATAATGTAAAAATTGTACATTAAAATTTATTCCTTTAAACTGTTCACACAATGCTATGATTCTTTAATTATACTGCGTATGCGGAAAAAGTATCTTTCCTGACGAACTCGTTAATGCCGACTCACTGCGAAGCACAAAACGTGAAGAGTTTCTGACGAGGCCACTCGTCGTTCTCACATGAATCACCCACATTATCGTCGCACGCTTGAGGCAGAGGGCGGAGGAGCTCCATTGCGCAACGGAAGCGCATTGCCACACGCTCAGTCATCCTCGCAGCCACTCGCGTGGCACTGCATGCGTTTTAGCCTCAGCACTACCTGTGTGTGTGTGTGTGCGTGTATTTCTGTAAGAAGGGGAGGTTCAGAGGCCCATCGATGATTGCTTTTTATTATGCGTTCGGATTTTTTTAGGGAACTAATAACCATTGATTCTGTTTATAGATAAAATATTATGGAATTTATCACAAGTGTTTTGACTTGATTTCTTACAGCCTCTTTGGCTAAAAAATAGGATTATTCCCTTAGAATCTGAACATTGAGAATACGTGTACGAAAAATTTCCAGTAGTTTGTCTTAATTAATATAATTTAATACATTACTACAATATGATGCATCGGCCTTTATTTGACACAAAAATATAATATGATATGCCATTAATTGAAATCGATCCGAGAAAGTCGATATTTGTTCACTTACAGAGTAAGCAACCGAAGCTTTTTCTTTAAACCAATGCACATATATCAATTTATTAATATATCAAATCGCCAAATACATTAATAAAATGAAAATTTTCTTAGCAAAGCACGCAACTATTTTACTTAAGTATAGGTACGGTTAATATTCCATTGCTAGCCTACATATGCACTATTTATTAACAGATACGTCTCAGTTTGCCGCAATCAAACTCTTCGGTACGATCACACTTACCTTTGTCGAAAATATAGTTCAACACCGCAAAAGTTACACAACGTTAATGAATTAGCTCTTGAACTTCTCGATATTGCATGTCTCATTTCTCTATGTGTAAAACTAATCGATTCTCCTAATTGCAACTTTAGTTAAGATACAAGAAGGATATTACGATTCTCCTCTTAACACCCTTTTTAAGCACAAATGATTACGACCGGTATCATGTTCTAAACTCTCATACAACGAAACAGATTTTCGATATCAATATACTGAAAAAATATCGGTATATTGAAAAAACAGTAACGAGTTATTGAAACAAAAATTACGGGATATTGAAATAGAAGAGAGGAATTTAGAAAAAAAAACATATTTTGTTTCTATCTCTACATATGCCTTCTAATGTAGTAGTTGGTGGATGCTATGCGCCACCCAGCTCGTCTGCCATCCCTCGAGCACGAGGCATAAATCACTTGTTCTGCGGTGGCAGCGGCGGCGGTGACGCTCCCGGAGGGCACAACAAAGCCGCGAGTGCGGCCCCGGCCCCCGCCCCTGCCCCCGCCACTCGACCCGCCCCCGCGCCGCCCAGCCTGGTTGCGCTCGTCGCCGCTAGGCGCCGAGCGGGCAAAGCCACGCCTGATGTGCCCTAGGAAAATGCCCTTAGGAAACGCTGGAACGCACCTCCCACTCTGCGGAGTCGCCTTTGTGAGGTTGTGGCATGTCATCTGTAGAAATGGCACTTTTGTGAACGCGTTACGCGTTGCGAACTATTTTCTTTCAATTTTATAATTAGAGGATGACCGGAGAATATTCGTTGACTAGATGAAAGACTTCCATGTTCTTTGATCTTTCCTTTTCTCCATAACACATTATAATTTCGTTAAATGAATCATACAATATTTAACATATGAATAACAAAAGTTTAAGTTGTCAGCTACATATTTTTAATTAAAAGGATGACAGTTAAGACAAAATGTTTGTCTTAACGACTTAATGTGCGAAAAATACATTAAAACAAAAAAACATATTAGTAAATAAAGTAATTGAAATATATTCAAAACAACAAAACAAATAAGTATGCTGCGTGACAATTCATTATATTAAGACCCCTCATTTCTATTGTAAACTATATATATATATATATATATATATATATATATATATATATATATATATATAATGTAAAATCAAATATGAATATGTAAAATACTGAAAAGTCGCTAAGAACCTTTAGTTGATGCGACTATAATAATAATAATAATAATAATAATAATAATAATAATAATAATAATAATAATAATAATAATAATAATAATAATAAAAGACTGGAGTATTACTTGCACAAAGGCTAATTAACATGTTTTCGTTCTTATAGTAGGAGTTATACAGCTATCAAGCAATGAATAATGTTGATAATCATTACACATAATTTATTTCATTACTGTCATAATAATAATAATAATAATAATAATAATAATAATAATAATTATTATTATTATTATTATTATTATTATTATTATTATTATTATTATTATTTACTCGACTAAATTCTGAATCTCTTACCCCCAATTTCTGTCAAATTGTAAATGCAGCTGATCCCAGCTCTTCCTTCAAGCTGCATCGAACATTTAAACGTTTACAAATTAGCAACACGGACGCATGCCATTCCCAAATTTGCAGCCCAAAAAAAGAAAGAAATTAAAAAAAAAGGACACATTCCGAGGGGAAAGAACTAATCGCAAGTCAATCCACCGCTTTCAAAGGGCTCAGTGGAAGCAGGCAACGCGTTAAGCGAGCGGCAGTCGCCAGCGACGTGGAGTGGAAGGCCGTTGTCCTCAGACGCCACATCCTCCGCGGCGGCCGACCGGCCCGCCCACACGCGCACGCGCCACCCATGCGCCGCGCACGCGCACGCACACACGCACGCGGACAAAAGACGGCGAACACACCGTCCACGCATTCCTCACTTCCTCCCCATTCTGCCTATTTTTTAAACGTTTTCACCAGAGAACGAGCTCTTCACGCTCTTCGAGCTATGTGAAGAGGATGAAGAGTCCAAAGTACTTCAGAAGTGTGTGGCAAAAAATGTCATTTAAATGCAGGTTTGGTTGCCTCGCAAGGCATTGTATGCTACAATAACATACTAAAAGAAACATAGACAAAACATACTGAAGAAATAGAAAAGAACAAGAACGTCCTAAAAGAAAGAAAACTATTCAATCCTACAAGAACAATAAAATTCTCTATTGCAATTATTTTCGGAAATATTTCATGCGAGACATTTTGTCAAAAACAGTCATATTTGCTCCAAATTGGTCTATATTTTCGAGCATTTTGTTGGTGAACACATTCCAATTTTACTAAACAATTTTTATTAAGCACTATTTCGTAAATACTTTCAAATATGCTGTGATCGGCCATTACATTGCTTATTCTTATAAAAGGATATACGGAATGAAAATGATGCGAGCAACCAGTTTATCAACCGTTCCTCAAACAGGATTGCGCGTCTCCCCTTGCTTGAACCTCGCAGCGAAGTCTAAATAAATCTTCCAGAACAAAAACTTTCGGGCGCGCGTTTTTCAGGTCCCAGCCCTCGCTAATGAGTCCTCGCGACGTGTCAATGGGCCGGCACCGCATTCACAGCTTTGAGGCTTACCGCACATGACGCACACGTCGCGAGGACAAAAGTGTCGCCCCACAAAGCACCGAGGTTCGCTCCCCGTGCCCCGCCGCTTGTTGCTGTTATTCTTCCGCCGCCGTCGCCCCGCCCCCTCCCGCGCCCGCTGCCTCTTCTTCCGGAGCCCTCTGCGGGTGACGCTATCCAGAATAACGCTGCGCATCGTCGTCTCGACTCGACGGCGAAATGAAAATTGCGCAGGGCTGCTTCTGTGGCGCCGCCGACGCCGAGGCGCCCGCCGTCTCTCTCGCTTTTTCCAACGGCGCGGCCCCGCTGCAGAGGCGCGGACGGCGGCGATGGCGTCGGAGGTAGACATGGTGATGGAGGCAGAGATGGTGACGGAGGCAGAGATGGCGACGGAGGTAGAGATGGTGACGGAGGCGGAGGCTGAGGCTGAGGCGGGGCTGGAGGTAGAGGCGGGGGGGTGAGAGCAGTGGAGGTGACACCGGTGGGGCGCGAACTGCTGTAGAGGCGGTGGGAAAGATGACGGCGGTAGACACAGGAGGATGTCGTTGACGGCGACGGAGGTGTCGGGGCAGTGGAGCTGGCGGGGGCGGAGATGTCGGTGGCAGCAGTGGAAATGACGACGGGGTGGTGACAGCGGTGGAGATCAGGGACGGAAACGGCATTGGAGGTGGCGGGGGCGGATATGTCGGTGGCAACTGTGGAGGTACGTGTGTGTGAGGGGGGCAGATGTGGCGGAGGAGGAGGGATGCCTGGAGCACAAGGAAGATGACGGCTCTGGAAGACCCTCAAGAATAGCTGCACGTGGCTACGCTCTTGCAGGGAGCAATGGACTTCGGAAGCTTATGTTTGCCGCTGCGTACATTTGATGGTTGGGAGATTCTTGGTTCAATTTTGAAAGGAAATATCGTATTAACAGTTCTAGTAAAAATAAGAGAAACATCTATAATATCGTCACAATGTGTGATTGTCAGAGAAAAGCAAAGGACTGCAATTTGGAGCCAATTATAAATATTAAGCATAAGTAATAACACTGTTTCATTAAAAAATATATTTACGGATATTCTGGAAAAAGATCGGATGAAGCTGTGGAAAAAAGCGATGAGTCAGAATATTTTGAAAATATTGTATGAGCTTCATAAATTCTCCAAAAATTAGAAGATCATTTTAGCTGTCAGAAAGTTGTGAGATGTCCCGGAGAAAATGGAACAGAAATCTTCGACGACAGAATGAATCAGGAAAAAAAGTGGTATTAAAAAAATAAGCACAGAAAAGAAAAGCAGGATGAAAATAGTCAAGCAGAGATCTCTTTAAGCAGTAAATATAAAAGGTTTGGAAGAAAACAAAACGATTGCGAAAAGCAAAAGGAAGGGTTGAGTGCCTATACGGTTGAGTTATATGTACAGCAAAGAGTCAGTCACGGCAGCGAGGTTGTGACCCACCATAAAACGACACACGACAGAGGGCAGAGAAAATATTTTGGGAGCTCATTTGGCCGGACGCTCTGCAAGACAACATACCTCTGAAGAAAAGCGCGGGAAGTGACAGAAGGGCAGAAACAGAAAGACATGGAAGAAGAGCCTAGTGCCTCGCGTTAGGTGTAGAGTGTTCAAAAGACCGAAAGCGGGGTGGAGGGGAAGATGGGTGCGGTGACGGAGGAGAGGTGGGGACGCAGGGGGAGGTTTTGAAGATTGGTAGGTGAGGCGGAAGGGGTGAGTTGGGATAGAGGGGCAAGTGGGGGCGGATGTGGTGGGGATGGGGGCGGGACTGAGAGTTGCGGGCGGAGAGAGTCGGAGGCGGGGGTGTGATCTTGAAGCGGGGATCGCAGGCGGAGTGGAGGCGAGGGCATAGGCTACGTCGAGGGCGGAGGAGAGGGTAAAGGAATCAGCCAGACAGAGGAGAGACCGGACCAGGACTGAAGAGAAACGAAAGGACAGAGGGAAGACGGGGTGGGCGGGGCCGGGCGAGGCGGCCCCGTGCAGGAGACGAGCGCCGCCGGTGCGCAGGGTGGGGGGAGGGGGGCAGTCGCAGTTGCGGGCGCTGGAAAAGCGGGGTGGGCGTGCGGGAGGGGGCGTGGCACATTTCTGTAATGAGTGCGGGCGGCTGAGAGGAAGTTTCTTGAGCGGCTTTTGCGAAACGCGCGACGCGCGTAGGCCGCGGAAGCGAACGCCGCAGGCGGCGACATCACACGCGCGGGCCTCGCTGAAAACGCGCGCGCAGCGGCAAAGCCGGTCGCCGCCACATTTTGCCGCAATATGAGAGTCGTCGTCGTCATCATCGCGTAGGGGAAAGGAGGAAGATGGTAGGCGCTAACAGTGACAACGCGAGAACGAAAAAAATTGCCCTTAAGATGGCTGCCTCAGGAGGAATTCAGCTTGAATAAAAAAGAAAGAAAATATTAAAGGGGTGAGAGGTAAGTCTCGACGAAGTGCGCCCGGAAATTGGCAGAGGGTTTGGGGAAGATTTTGAGGAGGGCGGGAGTGACAAAAAGGGCACGAGTGACACTATCATCTCACGTTGCATGTGGAGATAAACAGAAGAGGAGAGGTCATGTGACAGGAGAGGAGATGATATCTGAAGGGCTGAGTGAGAAAGAATTACAAGCTAAACTCACACAGTGTCTGCAATTCAGCTCGGTTACGTTTGGCGTACACATGCAAATAAATAAGACAATCGTTCAGATGTTATCCTGCCATTTAACTAGAAAATGGAAACGTATGATACTGTCTAGGGATAGGGTCGCTCAAAAAGATTTGTGGTATAATCAATCTGAAAAAGTAAATTGTGACTTATGATTTATCTGTCACTAACCCATTCAACTATAAGTAAAAAAAAAAGGGTCAAAGCTAGAGCAGCAGCAACTACGTGCAATCGAAGCTAACATGAATGGAAGCAAAGTTAACAGGAAGGGCTGACGCGGATTGTGACGGAAATTATCGTGAAAACTGAAGCATTAACCGACAAATTTGCTTCAACGCCAAAGTACGACAGAAGCTTCTGGCACGTTGAGAACACGACGCAAAGAGTGATATTTCGCGAGTGCGCGGCAAGCAGGTCGTCGGCGGATATTACACGGTAAGTGACAAGAGCCGCGCGCGGAGTCTGCTACGGAGACACACATGCGGTAACCGCACCGCAATATGAAATCCCCCGCTGAGCGAGAGTCGCAGTCGACGGCAATAAAGTGCGCCACTCCCCCGGGGCATCCGCGACGCATCACACGCACCCCCGACGCATGACGCCCCTCACTACACTGCGGTTTTTACTTTGCTGCGCCTGACATTTCATCAGCTGTGACGGTGCCATCCAATCGGCACCTTAAACGTCACTACAATGACATCACTATGGAGACGTTCAAGCTCCTGATTGGATGAAACCGTCAACAGCTGATATGTGCCAGACGCACGGTTAGAAAAATCGCACTATATACTGCGATTTTTACATACCTGCCTGTGACATTTAATCCGTTTTTACGATGCCATCGAATCGGCATGTTGAACGCCACCATAGTGACGTCACGGTGGTGGCGTTCAACCTGTCCGTATGACACCGTAACAGCTGATTTACTTCACATGCAGCTATGTAAAAATCGCAGTATGGGAACCACGCGAACAAACACATTCCTTCCACTCAAGATAAGGTGGCTGGGATAGAAAGCTGTTTCGCGAGAAGATTATTAACTTATAAGCATTCGAAGAAATCCGCAGTGAAATTTAAAATATCACTGATCATATGAATGAAGTAAGGAGTTCAATAAATTAAAGAAGAAATTACGTAAGCATGAGGAAGAAGGAGTACAGGAAGAAAGTAATCAAACGAAAAAATATGTATCAAGCGTTTCTCAGAAAATTAAGTTCGACAAGAAGATGAACTAGAAGAAGGAAATGGAAAAAAAGAAGCAAAAAAAAGCAGATGAAGAAAAAGAAACAGAAGCCAAAGAAGAGAAACGAGAAAAAGAACGAGAAGAGGAAAAC
This sequence comes from Teleogryllus occipitalis, assembly GCA_011170035.1. NCBI lineage: Eukaryota > Metazoa > Arthropoda > Insecta > Orthoptera > Gryllidae > Teleogryllus > Teleogryllus occipitalis. The sequence goes on along the minus strand of BLKR01009105.1, from coordinate 48,578 downwards.
GAGACGGAGTTCATAAATTCCAGCAGCATCGGTGGAAGATATTCCAGGGCAACTAAAAACCGGGGTCGCCATTCCCTGAATGCAAATTCAACAGGCCGGGTTTTCTGATCGATTATTATCATCGATTTCAATTCCTGGCGGATGCCGGAGCACATCTTTAATCAACAGGTTCCGAACACTGCGTGTTCTTGATACTTGAATCATTAATTTGGGATAGTTTCAAAAACTACGGGTCAGCAACAGCGAGAAACTATCTTGTTTTATCTGAAGGTGATACGTAGTAATATAATATTGAAAATTGTATCCTACTAATTCTTTTACAATCTCGTGAAACCACCTTTTTGCAAAAGAAGAAAAGTGAATTCGAATTAACCATTTTATTTTTATTATTATTATTACTATTAATATTATTATTATTATTATTATTATTTTTTTTTTTTTCTCGCGAATCGGCCGTCTTGGACCACGCATACATGCACTTGCACGGAGTCAGTATCATTTATCAAGTTGCAAGTCATGCATGAAATCAATCAGGGGGATCAACATTAGGCTGAATCAGATTTTCATACACCAGGTTTGTTAATCCTTAGCGATCTCGGCTATCCGGACTGGCATTATTACTATTATTATTATTACTATTATTATTACTATTATTATTACTAGTATTATTACTAGTATTATTACTATTATTATTACTATTATTATTACTATTATTATTACTATTATTATTATTATTATTATTATTATTATTCCTAATAGTAGTAGCATAGTAGACGTTGCAGCAACTTGCTGAATGACACTGCACAAGGCAGATTACAAATACCGAAGACTTCGGACTCGATGAATTTTAAATTTCAAACGTTCCCAAGTTTTATTCAAAATAGGACCTATGCCACTTTATTACCCACGCCCTAAGGCACCGTTCGTGAAAGTGAATTGTGCGCGCTCCTTGCGCCTTTTGCGGCCGCTGGAAGGGGAGGGAAGGCGCGCGCACGGGAAGCCGCGGGTTTCCGCCTCAGCCACCTGTAGCGCAATTTGTCGCGTTTTCAATAAGGCAGCGCGGCTTTGAACGCGTGCCAAAGGAGCTCGGGGAGCAGCAGCACACACGCGCACTTTCTCTCGGGGACGCGAAGACACACGGCGATGGCGCTGCGGCGGTTTATTAGCGTTGCTTTCGAGGGGGTGTGGTTTCGTGGACGGTTGGTTGTTAGTGATCCCGGGGAACGTCAACTAACGAGATCTTTAGTCCCGTAAGTGTAGTGCATGCATTTTCATCGGGAGGTGACGGTGATCTTCCCCCACTGGATGGCTTAGAGCTTGTTGGCGCTGGATGGCGGCGGTTTATTAGCGTTGCTTTCCAGGGGGTGTGGTTTCGTGGACGGTAGGTTGTTAGTGATTCCGGGCACGTCAACTAAACGAGGTCATTAGTCCCGTAAGTGTAGTGCATGTTTTTTCGTCGTAAGGTGGTGATCTTTCCCCGCCGGATGGCTTAGAGCTTGTCCCGCCTGGAGCGGTGTACTGCTGGGGGAGATATCTGGAAGGAGAAAGACGCCACAAATCGGAGTGCACGTCGGTGCCGGGTCCAGCGGGCGAGGAAAATCACCACCTCCCCAGATAAATGAGTATAGCAGGATAAATTATTATAGCATAACAGATTATTGTCTTGCCCTGGAATGCCAATCAATCCATCCGCGGAAAGAGCTGAAGCACGATGTCATCGCGGGAGAGAAACACGTTTAGTCAGTTATTTAATAAAGTGAAAGAAAAATCTTCAACGATAAAAAGTGGTCTCTTCCTGAGTTTTACTCAGCAATCCATTAACAATGTGGTAATTCATTTTTTTAACTCCCACGTCTCCAGAAAAGGTTAGGACATCACTTCCCTACGAGTGAAGTCAGATAAAAACTAGTGGTGCTAGAGAATGGCATTTATGGCACTTGTTACTTTTCTGATCCTTGTAGAGGAGGCTAGCTTTTAGGTAATAACCCACCCCCTTCCCAGCTGCTACCTATCGACGCCTAAAAGACATTTTTTAATATATGTTTTCTCGATTTGATTGAGTAAAACATTGATCTCTTCGCGTCGAAATTTTAAATTTTCCTATTAATATCATAGCTTTTTTTCGCCAAACCCGTAACGGAATGTGATGACCTAGAATAGGCAACTGGTATTCCTCCTCTCTGGGCGAGTGAAATGATGAATGGCGAGAGCAGGAGAATACGCGCTTCTAATATTCAATAACTAATCGTAAATAAAGCAATCACGTAACCAGCACTGGTGGCGGTAGCTCAGTGCATCAACTGATGTCACTGCAGCGCCTCTAACCGGGAGGTCCTAGGTTCGAGTCCTGAGGGCGGCAGGATTTTCGACACTAGCTTTTCAGCTAGGTCTCTGGAGGAGAATTCTAGCGGCCGGCTGCTCTGATCGGTAGTTTTCCGTGGTTTCTCCGATCAACACCAGGCGAATGCCGGAGCAGTACCCTACCAAACGGGCCACGGACCGCGCCCGATCTGTCCTTCCTCTTCCTTGTCCTATCCTCTCCCCTTACACACACACACTTACACGAACATGCACTACACTCCCACATATTCCGGGAGACCGGTCGGGAGTTTAGAGCTTGTCTCGGCTGGGGCGGTGCCCCGTTGGTGGGAGAGTCCTGGTTAGGGGGAAACCCCACTAGCCGACGGTAGGTCGGCGCCGGATCTCGCCATCCAGCGGGGGAAGATCACCGCCATCTCATGAGAAAAAACATGCACTACACTAACGGGACTAATGACCGAAGTAGTTGACGCGCCCGGAAACACGAAAAAACCAAACCAAACCAAACGTAACCAGCGTCAGTCCGTCACACACAATGAGGCGGCAATGAGACCTCATTCGACGCTTCTCACTCTCCTGGTGGAGAATTGGAATATTTCAGGATCAATCTAAAGATTCTAAGATATTTCTTGAAGAAACATATTTTGAGTGGAGGTTTTAATCAATTAAATTAATCAAATTAAAAAGCGTTTGGGGTAGTGAAGGCGGACTTGAGATAGAATAGAATGGCTCATTCTATTCCTCGCGACAAGAGGAATCTATTGGAATTCCTGTAGAATATTCTGGTAGAATTCTATAATAACGCTTTTTTTTATGATTTCAATGCACTTAAATTTGTGAAATGCAATTAATTATTATACTTCCTTTTCAGCGTAACATGAATCGTTACCACTTCATTCATCAGACTCAAGATAAATTAACATTTTATAATGAAACTTCAAAATTAAAAAATAAACATTACAATGATACTAATTCATTAACATCTATGACCTAAAACAGACAACCCGAACAACTAACTGTATTACATTTAAAACGTCTTGTTATTATAAACTTACACAGAGCATATATCCAATTTTAAACACGAAAATACCCGCCGGAGGTGCTGCGCTAAGCTACATTACAAGCAACTCATTAGGAAATCGTAGCACGTGCACATTCTTGTTTCCATAACTGGGCTGTCGACTCAAGGGAAGGATATTTATTTGCATCTCGAGAGCGCATGTCTTCTATTGACAGATTTGGGGCGAAAGTTGTCAAGGCTGAAAACAAACGCGCAACGGAACACGGAAGCAGGAAACCACCAGAGTTGTGGAAATACCTCCATGCGCCTCCATGTATCTGTATTTACTCAACTCTCGTATCATCGACAGACAAGTATACGCTTTCTTTAATGCACGACCAATAACCTTGTTTCCTGTCTCCGAAAGAGGCTTGTTAGCAGAAAAGAAACGAAGCTACTTACAGATTCTCGATTTGGTCAAAGAAAACGACAGTTGAATTCGTTATTTAAAAAATACGATACTCAGTCTTAAAAAAAACAATCGTTTCTTTTATGAGAAAATGAAAGTATGGTAAGAAGAATCTGCGATGAAAGAAAGATACAATGAAATAGCAACGATAAACTGCATATATTTTTTTAAATATTCGCCTCTTTAAGCTTAATTACTGATTTAATTGTTTTTATTTTTTTCCATCAGTTTGGCACATGGCGTCGAGTAGCTGCATTGACTGCGGTCACACAACGAAGGTGTAGTGCAGCAAACGGCGTCTGAACACGGACCTCTGACTGCAGCCAAGCTGTGTTGCAAGCGGTGGAAATAGCGATGACGGCACCGCAGGTTGCGCACCTCGTCGCTCATTTGCCGTCGCTCTACGTCTACGCTCTTTGCTCATTTGCATTCTCTGCGCTGATGACCTCCGTGCTACCCGACATATCCAAACCACCACGTTCTATGAGCAATGCGATTTAGAAAAGTAATATTCCCTCTAATACATTAACATAATATTTAATATGTATTTATTGTATTCAAAAGATTAAACAATGTTAATATTATATAATAATATACAAATACAATATCTCTTTATCACCTACGGGTGATTAGTTTGTATACTCTCCTGTGCATTCCGGTTGTGCCACAGAAATATTTGTCCTGACGTAACCTATTTTTGATTTTGCAATTTACTAATTGGAATAAAATAAAATTAAAATTAACACACACGACAATACGCCGTATACAATAAATTACTATTTCTTTAGAGCGTAACTTGCCGGTAGACAGCTAATGGCGGTATAAAGTGCTGTACAGGTCGGGTACAATCAATTCGTCAAATTTATCAAATGTCTTTATTAATAGTTTCTTTCGACGTTACTACTGAGTTCAAGATTAATAGATTATTGATCGATTTGTACGGAGTTTTTGATTAAATTTGCTGAAGTGCTACTGAACATTTCAATTCACTCAACAAACTTTCTGCCGTGTGATTCGATAAAACGTTGCGCTTACGTCTGTTGGCAAATAGAACATTTATTAGAACAAAAAAGTCCGAAATTTCTCACTAAATTCTATTAAGAACAACTTCTTTAAAACTCGCATTATTCATCCTATTATGTTTTAATATATTCATATTTCCATTTATCGATACGAACATAAAGACACCGTACAATACTGCTAGTAGTTATTCAGTTTTTATTTTCGAGTTTTGATATTGACGCACACATGGAAAGTCCATTTTGGGACCAAATATGAAATAAACAGACTATATTTAATCCATATCTCTTTCCTCCAGTCATTTCGCAAATGTTGAAAACAAACGAACAAAAAACTCGAGTAACTCAAAGAAATTTTCCGCCTACTTCAAGGACTCTACGCTGGAGCAGAATTAGCCGGTTTTTCCAGGCTCTGGAGACGATGAGCAGCACCGAGACCAGACTGACTAGCTGGAGTCGCACGTATTTTAATGGAAATGAGCCGCCCTCACCTTGGGCTTCGCAATGGCGCTGCCGACCTGTTTATTCCAAGAGCTTCCGCCTGAAAAAGTAGTGCGTCTCGACAGACAAAAACGCTTCGTCGCCGTGTGTCTCTGCTTTGCGTCGGGAACAGGTCCCCCTTCTTTTTGACAGAAAACGAGTCCGAATGCTTGGATGATATACTGCCCCACTTGGCGAGCCAAGGTTTCGCCTCGGTTACATATACTGCGATAAAACACTGACTTCAAATTTCTTGGAAATGTGTTAAAATGGAGTAGAAACGAACTCTACTTTGTTAGATTTGACGACATTCTAAATGAGCCTCGAATGTTCTATCTCTATTGATACTCTAGCATCCCAATTTAGACATAGGAAGAATTCAATAATATTAACAATTATAAATATTGCTATTGTAATATTACGTATGTTGTGGAACGTGTAAGACATAATAATACTACGAGTGAAGAAGCTAAGGTGATTCCTAAGATTTCGTTGAAAATTGTATCGGCAGCTTACAGAAGAAAAATGATATCTTATATAGAGTTAAGCAATGAGAAATTTAATTTATTGTGAATATAACACGTAATTGAAAGCACTATAGTAGCTCAATAATTTCACATCGCTTATTGATTCGTAAGCGCGTGTTCGCTTAAAATGAAATGCAGCAGAACGAGTTACAGGCACCGTTCGCTTCACCGCTTCAAGGTGTGTCGAGCCTTCTGGGATTTGTAAACCTCTTTTTTCCAGGATTCGTTCCTTTTGATCGATCAATTCTTGGAGAGACTCGCTCGGGGAGAGAGAGTGGTGAGAGGGAAGTCGGGGCGTAAAAAATTGAGCCCAAAAGAAGTCAAACAGATCGCCTTTCAATACGGCACAATAGCGGTAGTTTGTAAGAGTTTTCGAGACACAACATTCGTAATCTTAGTTTATGTCATTGGAGTTCGTCCGAAGCCCCTGCCAAAGCCTCCGCCGCCTCCTCCCCTTCCTCCTCCACCCTTCGTCTCCTCCGCCCGCACTAAGACCGCGTTGCGTTCTCTTTGTGTGCACACGAAGACTTTCCGACCCCCGAAACTTTCGCGAGGGTTGTACTTGCGGGGTAACTTTGGAGGCATGCATTCAAGGGGAAGAAAATACAAACTTGCTCATTCTTAAGGCATTCACCCTGTCGGCGCTGCGGTCGCACGCGAGCGGATTTGTAAACACGCCGCGCGAACGGGCCGAGTCCGTCGGGGAGGAACGGGCGTACCCCAAGGCTGCGAACAGCGGCACGGGCGACGCCGCTGGCAGTTTGGGAACTTGCCGCTGGGCTGAAGGCGTTCTAATTAAGAGTGCACTTCGAGACATCACCAGAACACAATAATCGTATTCATTGCAACGTATTTAATTTAATTAACATCTTTATCTACATATAGAATTGAATGAAACACTCTTCAATGATTAACTCCTGGACAGCGCAACTGAAGTTAATGAGTTTGAAATCACAATTAGATTGTGGTGGTTCAAGTTCAGATTCGATCACAAGAAACAAATAGTTGTGGAAAATTTTCACAGGAAAGTTTCGACCATCGAATAGGAAGGGATTACAGAACATTCACTTGAACCACGCTTGAAAACTCCCAAATTTCTCGACTGCATACCTCTTCTTGTCACCAACTTACCAGATGGCTCAACAAAAAATGTTTGAATCTGCTAGTAAGAACGTTTAATGGTTAATGAGGCTTTCATTCATATCTCTAACGGTGTGCAAGTTATTTAGAAAACTAAATACGTCATAGTCTGTGGGAGGAAATACGTAACAGGCAAAACCTCACCTAAAGGTTCAACGAACGGGCCAATAAGGTGAAGAATTTTCCAAATTAGCTACGGTGCTAGGACGAACAATACCCGAGTTTGCCCGAATTCCGGACAATATAAGGTGAGGATACATTATCACGTAAAGGATTCACATACATATAGAAAGCACAAAACAAACATCAAATTCACAGATGATTCAGGAACACGTTAATGAATTCCGAGAAAGTAGACCACCAACAAAACAAAGCACTGCAACAAACAAATTAATAAATCCCAAACGCATTAATTAATCTCAAACACATGGCCGATCCACAAAAACATTAGCATTCCACAAACACAAAAAGAAGGCATTAACACAAAGACGACAAACACAAGGACAAATCACAAATACATACGTAACAAAGGCTCAGGGTCGTGACACAAATGGAGGTGACAAAATTATTAGGTCACGTCGCAAACACATTGAGGAGACACAAACACAAAGACACATAGGCGGCTCACACACACCAGGACTAATCACAAACAAAGTCGATTCCCAAATACAAGAAAGACCCAAATACACATTGACGGGCCGCAAACAAAAAGACGAGCCACACCCATGGGCGAACCACACGCATATCAACAAACCACAAACTCATAGACGACTCACAAACACATGGACGATTCACAAACACATGGACGACGCACAAACACATGGTCGTCTTACAAACACATGGACAAATCACAAACACATAGACGACGCACAAACACATGGACGACTCACAAACACATGGACGATTCACAAACACATGGACGATTCACAAACACATGGACGATTCGAAAACACATGGACGACTCACAAATACATGGACGATTCACAAACACATGGACGATTCACAAACGCATTGTCGACTCACAAACACATGGACGACTCACAAACACGTGGACGACGCACAAACACGTGGACGAATAACAAACACATGGACAACTCAAAAACACATGGACGATTCACAAACACATGGACGACTCACAAACACATGGACGACTCACAAACACATGGACGACTCACAAACACATGGACGACTCACAAACACATGGACGACTCACAAACACATGGACAAATCACAAACACATGGACAAATCACAAACACAGTGACGAATCACAAACACAGGGACGAATCACAAACACACTGACGAGTCACAAACACATGGACGAGCCACAAACATATTCACGAGCCACAAGCACATGGACGACTGACAAACACATGAACGACTCACAAACACAAGGACGACTCACAAACACATGGACGACGCAAAAACACATGGACTCACAAATATATGGACTCCTCAGAAACTCATGGACGATTCACAAACACATGGACAACACATAGACACATCGCAGAGCCATAAACACAAAGACGACACACAAACACATAGACGACTCACATATACATGGACAACTCACAAACATGTAGACGAGCCATAAACACATTGAGGAGCCATGAACACATGGACGATTCGCAAACACATAGTCGACACACAACACATGGACAACTCACAAATACTTGGACAACTCACAAACACATGGACGAGCCACAAACACATGGACGACTCACAAACACACTGAAGAGCAACAAACATATTGACGTGTCACAAACACATGGACTACGCACAAATGCATGGACGACTCACAAAAACATGGACAACACACAAACGCATGGACGAATCACAAACTCGTGGACGAATCACAAACTCATAGACGATTCACCAACACATGGACAACTCACAGACACATGACAGAGCCACAAACACATATACACTCAAACACATGGACGGGACACAAAGACATTGAAGTACAACAAACATATTGACGAACCACAAACACACGGACAAGTCACAAACATATTGACGTGTCACAAACACATGGACGAGCCACTAACACATGGACGACTCACAAACACATGGACGATTCACAAACACATGGACGACTCACAAACACATGGACGACTCACAAACACATGGACGACTCACAAACACATGGACGACTCACAAACACATGGACGACTCACAAACACATGGACGACTCACAAACACATGGACGACTCACAAACACATGGACGACTCACAAACACATGGACGACTCACACACATGGACGACTCACACACATGGACGACTCACACACATGGACGACTCACACACATGGACGACTCACAAACACATGGACAACTCACAGACACATGACAGAGCCACAAACACATATACACTCAAACACATGGACGGGACACAAAGACATTGAAGTACAACAAACATATTGACGAACCACAAACACACGGACAAGCCACAAACATATTGACGTGTCACAAACACATGGACGAGCCACACATATGGACGCGGACGACTCACAAACACATGGACGATTCACAAACACATGGACGACTCACAAACACATGGACGACTCACAAACACATCACAAACACATGGACGACTCACAAACACATGGACGACTCACAAACACATGGACGACTCACAAACACATGGACGACTCACAAACACATGGACGACTCACAAACACATGGACGACTCACAAACACATGGACGACTCACAAACACATGGACGACTCACAAACACATGGACGACTCACAAACACATGGACGACTCACACACATGGACGACTCACACACATGGACGACTCACACACATGGACGACTCACACACATGGACGACTCACAAACACATGGACAACTCACAGACACATGACAGAGCCACAAACACATATACACTCAAACACATGGACGGGACACAAAGACATTGAAGTACAACAAACATATTGACGAACCACAAACACACGGACAAGCCACAAACATATTGACGTGTCACAAACACATGGACGAGCCACAAACACATGGACGAGCCACAAACACATGGACGAGCCACAAACACATGGACGAGCCACAAACACATGGACGAGCCACAAACACATGGACGAGCCACAAACACATGGACGACTCACAAACACATGGACGACTCACAAACACATGGACGACTCACAAACACATGGACGACTCACAAACACATGAACGACTCACAAACACATGGACGACTCACAAACACATGGACGATTCACAAACACATGGACGACTCACAAACACATGGACGATTCACAAACACAATGGACGACTCACAAACACATGGACGACTCACAAACACATGGACGACTCACAAACACATAGACGACTCACAAACACATGGACGACTCACAAATACATGGACGACTCACAAACACATGGACGTCTCACAAACATATGGACGACTCACAAACACATGGACGACTCATAAACACACAGATACGCCACCAATATAATGACAACGCACAAAGAATGGACGACTCACAAACTCATAGACGACACAGATTAATGCGCCACAAGCACATGGTCGAGTCACGAACACATATGGGGAATTTCCAAAAATAAGACCACTGGAAAACTAGGTTGACTCTAATGTACCGACGATTCACTCGCTCATGCACTTTTTACAAACTCAAGAGCAACTCACAAATATATGGACGTCTCTTTGGCATAGACAAGCGCAGACGTACACTACATGCACAAGTGCGGAATTCGTTTTCGTATTTTTGTCTGTATGTTTTTTGTCATAAGTTTCACACCAGAAGCGACGATGTTACACTTACGGCACACACACACACACACACACACACACACACACACACACACACGTGTACAACAAGCAAACTTATTTTCTTAATCAAAGATACATGTCAAATTTTAATTACATTCATTGTATTTTGCACGAAACAAATACGTGTCGGTGATGTTACAACTTGTCCCTGTACCCCCAGATCTGAAGCGCAGTATTTTTTGGATCAAAAGTGGATACATCTTCAAGATGTTTGAGGAACGCTTGGTTTTAATCACACATATGGCGCAAGGGGAAGGGGTACGTTAAATGTTGTGCGTAGTTCATTGTGTAAAATATGTATCTCTCGTACATTTGTCTGGAATTGACTGTAAGAAGCTAAGGAAACAGAGAGTAGTTGGGATCTGGAACTGCATCCGATAGGGTGTGCAACACACTGATCAAATTTGCAATACCCGCCGGTGATCGAACCTGCGATGTCCATCATTAGCGACTGCAGTCGTCACACAACAATCGACTACGTAAACCACCTTCTACTCTACCTTCATTTCGTAACTCGTTATTTTTGTAATCCCATAGGCCAAGACAGACAGTAATCATACGTGCCAAGGGGCAAGTTGCCAAAGAACACACGGGGTGGTCACAATCTCCATTACACACGCGATTACATCGCCCAAAACTTAAGTAGGAAAAGATGTTTGAATGGGATCATGAAAGCAACCATATCTTACCGCGTTCACGAGGTCCACGCCAACGCCGTTCATTTTTCGTCTTGCAGCGTCTGGGGAAAAACCTACGAGGCCGGTCTAAAATTACTTTACGTAATCACCAAAACTCAGCCAAAATACTTGCCCGCGGCCTGCGCTGGTAATAGAGATGCACGTCAAAAAGGGGCACACGTGCACCAGATACACCCATCCTTTTCCTCATCCCACGTTCGCTGCTCCGCGCATTAAACGGGCTAATGAGTCGAAGAGACGGGGAAGAAAGAGCAGATGATTCGTCCGATAACGGACAAACATTTCAGCGACCGCCCGGTCGGCAAAGGTACGCGTCATTTGGGACCGCCATCGGGGGCTGTAAAACATTTAACTACGCTTCTCCCCGCTCCGAAAAGCGAACCGGAGAACCAACGCAAGAAAAACAACTAAAAAAAGAGAAGGAGGCAGCAAATAGCCTTAACAACAAAACTTGTCCCGTCGTGTATACAAGTACTTAAATTTCTTCCTCGCGCTTTAAGACGACGTCTCCGAGAAGTCTTCCGCGTCGAGTTTCATTCTAGTCTTTCCAATTTATATCCCTCCGCCCGCTGGCTCCCCGAACGGCGCCGGAGAGACCGCCCCACGGGGTGGGGCGGGCGAAAGTGCGGGGGAGGAGGAGGGGGAGCTCATTACACATTCTCCGCCCGCGTGGAGCGCATCTGTTTTGAGGAGGAAATAACTCAACGCCACCTCGCGCGGGCCACGTCGCTTCCCCCCCCCCTTCGCGTCCGCTGCCCCGCGCGCAAAGCCTGGGTTGGCGCCGCCCTCCACCGCACGGCCCGACTCCACTTGAAACGTCCACGCGGACCGTCTCAGTTGCTGTCGCTCGACTCGGCGCTTTGGTTCGGCTTTCCTTTCGTGCGATTTGCTTCCGCACTAGATTTTGGACAGAGTGACTTTTCTTTGCACATTCCTGCCTTCCTGAATGAAGAGCATGAGCTGCCCTCGTCTCGTCCACTGTTCGTCCGAAGTTGAAATGTCTACGCGGAGAGTCAGGTGTTTTCGGAATGTTTCGACGTGGAGTCGATTCGTTTTTTCACACTTGAGATTTTATTTTATTTTTCCCCATTTTTATATTAGTTATACTGATTTTCATTATCGCCCCCTACTTCCCTGTCTCCCGTGAGGCTATGTGAAAAGCACGGTTAGGGAATCATACCCTTTCTTCCTGGCTCCGCCACCGAACGTCTCAACTATAATAGTCGACCCTGACATCCATCATGAACTGCTTCGACATACTACTGCTCTTATATTCAGTTCGTTATTCGTCTTATATGATTTTATCCATTAATATTACAGAATTTTTTAACCTATTCCTCACATTATGGGTAATTGTGATCCTGCATTCCTGTCTTCTACTCTATATATGAATCCCACTTTCAAGGTATTTTTGGGAGGTAATTTTCGACTTTTCAAAAAATACAAGCTCCTCTAAACTGCCCCATCCTTGTCATCAGTGTAAAGCGAAGTTGGTGTTACAATTTCTACCCTCTTCCAACACCGCTCGTCTTAATTTGAAATGGCCAGACAGGCTTCGTCATCGTCACAGGCATACGTTATCGTTATTATAATTATCGAACATACACATATTTAATACAGAACTCTCAATTTTCGTCGCATTAACGCAAACTTTAATTTCGTAACCTCACAACGTGTATCTTAATCCCATCGTGTCGTTCTTTTCTACATCACCATTAATTTTATATCGCCACCGTTAGCTACACCTTCCAAAAACTGTCATTGTCCTGTGGTTCCTAGAGCATATTGGTTTTATCTAATATTACTGCTGCTTTTAAATCTATATTTATTCATATTTTTTAAAAATCAATATAGATGATAACCTCTCTCCCTTAAAATCTTTTTGAACTTGCACCTCGTCCATATTCAATTTGTATACTTTTGCATCTCGATTTCGCTTTCATTATAAACACCTTTGGATTATCTGAAATTAACTTCATCTTGCTTAATCTACTAGTTAATTTCGCTGCTGTCTTCACCTACCTCCTCTCCGCTCCTCTCCTTCCGGGCGGCAAGTCTCCCGGCCGCTTTCCGCGGCCCCTGACGGAGCTGCGGGCGCGCGGAAGCGCCCGGACTTAAAAGCAATCATTGCGTGAAGGGCGGCCATGCGCAAGGGGGGGGGGTGCAATTCATACCTCGCTCGGCGCGAGCGCGCGGGAAGCGTCGATTAAATTAGACGCCGCCGGTGACAAAAGCGGCGCGCCGAGCGAAAATGCACGCCGCGGCGACGGCCGACGCCTGGGCTGAATACATCGAGCGCCGCCACCGCCCCTCCCCCGGTACTTCTACACCCTGTCCCCAGTTCGCAACCACCAACCTTCAGCCCCGCACTCCGGCAAGGCATCAACTGATGTCGCTGCAGTGTTCTGACCGGGAGGTCCTAGGGTTCAAGTTCCGACTGTGGAAGGATTTTCGACTCAAGTTAGATAGCTACGTAGAATTTAGCCGCTGTCTCGAGCAGAATTCTTGCGGCCGACTGATCTGATCTGTAGTTTTCCGTGGTTTCTCCGATCAACACCAGGTGAATGTTAACCTAACAAACTGGTCAGGGACAACGCGCGATGTTTGCTTTCCATTCCTTGTCCTACCCTCACCCCTTACGTACATACACACTTACATGCACTGCACAACCACACATATGGGGAGGTACTTGGGATCTTAGAGCTTGTTCCGGTTGGGGCGGAGCCTCGATGGTGGGCGATATCTCGTTGTAGAAAACCGGTCGGCGCCGGATATCGCCATACAGCGGGGAAAGATCACCGCCACCTACAGCGATAAAATCTGATGCACTACACTTACAGGACGAATGACCTTAGGAGTTGACGTGCCTGGAAGCACTACAACTCCAGCCATTCACAACCCCACCACTCTCACCTCCTCGACGCCTTTCACGTCCTCCCTGACTTCCAAGTCCTCCGTCTCGATTTCAACACAGTAGTTCATTCAGTAATAATTATAGTAAGTATTTATATAGACAGTACTTGGTACTTTTTGTAGGTATGGATACACACATAATGAGCAAGCACACGTTAAGGTATAGCAAAGAATTTCACGTTACATTCAGCAATCCCCCATCCAAGGTCACATAAATCAACAGCGGGAAAAAGAAGTGTCAATCAACTTAGGTATTACCACACACACATACATAAATATTACGAGAATTTCCTGCATTCAAGTGGGATACTAAAATAAATACAATGAAGAAACGGACACGTCATTCTTATTGTAAACATCGATCATACACACATTTAAGACAGAATATTTAAAACAAAATTAGCATATCAATATTTTTTAAATAATGACTTTGATTATCTTGGTAAATATTAAAAGATAAACACTCACATACGCTGGAATCTAATAAGGAAGGTTGTGATAAATTCATAACTTGCAGGCTTACGTCTGAGTAAAGGAACGTATTTTGGGAACTCATGTTCATCGAAGTTGTACGAAAAACAATATAAAACTAAAACTAATGAATCATCACTTTACATGGACACTCGCACAATTCCTGACACACTTCATTTGCACGAATCCAGTAACAAAAATTATGAAGTTTCAGTATCATTTGTGCAATTAATTTTAGCACTAGTGGCAATGAGGATGGGAAACATATTAATCGCTCATAGAAGCACGTACTAACTAGCAAATATAAATCGTATTCGACATACATAGGGATTGGAAATATTTCTCGAAACCTGTATTGGAAAGTTGTTTGTAATGTGCATTCATAAGCGAATGATATTTTTCTGAAAAACAACGCGTGCCAGAGCACACGGCGAAGCAGAGTAATTCACTCACAAATGTGAAGGATAATCGATTCAAGCCATTAAGATACACACGTCGTGCGCGAACACAATCCGACAAACAACACGAACCTGCTAATATGCAGTGATCAAGCAGATACTACTACTCGCTTTGGCCAAAGCACACAGGTATATCAACCACAACCCATCAGCGTGGAACGGATAAGCGCGCCATAGACGCGTAAGGAAACAACTACACACACACACATACACACGCGCGCGCGCTAGGTCTGCAGGAAAGCAGCAGGCCGCGTTCAGGAAACCGCCGCACAAAGACGAGACAAGCACATTCACATCACGTCCAGGGACAGATCGCGACGCGCCCTCAAAGCCACGAACACGGATCCCTCACACACGCACGCACACGCGCACACACACACTCACCACGCGTTCCAAAAACTGCTCGAACATAGGCATACCGCACGCGGGCACAGAGGCTGGACTCGGAGCTGCACAGGCGCGCCTTGGCCCACGGGATGCGGACGTGGGCGAGCCCGGCACAAAGGCCGCGCCGACCCGACGAACGAAGCGATGCGACGCGATGCGACGCGGCGCGACGCGACGAGCGCTAGCCCCAGCCCCGTGCCTCCGCCCCACAAAGCGACGCGCTCCACACAGGAAGGCCCGGCTGGAGCGGCCGCGCCCCCGAAATTCGATTACCCTCCGGCCGACTTTGGCCAATGTTTGGGCGCCGCGCCCGCCCGCTCGCTAGCTAGCTGACTGACTGCAACGGTCGGCCAGCCACCGTGGGGCAGGGAGGGGCTGATGCAAGCAGGGGTGAGGGGGGAGAGAGGAGGGTGCGGAAGGAAGAGAGCATTGGTCCAGCAGCTGAGGGAAGGGCACCGTACAGGTATGGGACCCCCCCCCACCCCACCCAAGGAAGTGACAACTTGTCTTTTCGGCAGATGGCGTAGTTCTCTGCCCTCCTCAAAGCTTTATTGTGGTGAATAGTTGGGTGGGGCAAGAGGCAAATCTTAACCACATGCGAGAACAACCTACGCACCACTCAATAATGTATCTGCAAGTTTTCAATTCTTGGAAAACAATCATTGCTATGAGAAAAATTAAGTTGGTAAAAGTCGGCTAAAAAGAAAGGTCATGACAAATTGTACCTTCTTAAAAATATTTATGGAGAAAATCATATCAAAATTGGGTATAGCAGGAGAGACCAAAAAAAAAAAAAAAAATCAACAAATTAAGATGAAAATATAATAACATGAAGAAAAAGCTTGTCTTTCATTCATTTCCATATCGAACTTCATTTATTAGCAGTCATGCAGTTGTAACATGTCCTATATGTATACCCTGAAGCGAAGTATTTGCAGATAGAACAAATAAACACAAAAAATTATGAAGAATGTTTTGGTATTTATTGCAGAAATGCGCGCATATTCACTTCCATGAGGTGAAACAAAAATCAGTTTAACAATGAAGGATCGCAATGCGAGAGGAAAAGAATACAATTCCTCTCACAAAACCGACAGATTAAAGTTCAGAAAGTTACAACGGAAGAACGTTTTATTGTATAATTCGTTGAATTAAATGAACGAAATTACCATTTTTTTTTGCAAGCACATGTATTTCACAGCTGCATTAACGTCAGCAGTATAGTTTGCGAATAGTGGAGAGTCAATCGATAAATCATACCCGAGAACGATCGAGCAAACAGACCCACACATTGCTTGCATCACTCATTCGCGTGTCTGTCACAATAAATCACTGTAATACCAGCTTTATTCTTGAACGTCAGGTCGCAATCACAGGCAATCAGACAGGTCATATCAATTACTACCAACCTAACTACCACTCCCAGCACGGGCAAAAGAACTGCTCGGCGCATCGGGCACAACCAAGTACCCAACAAATAGCGTTATGGGAGAATGACTGAGGCATTCGATATACAGGGGAAGAAAGATGAGAATTAAAAAGAAGACGTTTATTTACGACAGCGCGCTCTACCGCAAATATTTTTCAAAGCTTTGATTCTCAAGGAACTGTGTATTGTTTATGACACACTCACGAAGAAATATTTTCCCATTTTTTAATTAGTTCAGTTTTAAAGGGTTAAATGGAATTGTTTTGGTAACTCATTCACATCTTTTATGCTTTCTATTTTAAAATTCTGAACTTTTCTTCACAAATATTGCTCTGTAGTGGAAACAAGGCATATCTCACATATAATTATTCATATTAGCAAAACATTAAAGTCTAAGTACAGTCAGATCTACATTCACCAGGTTGCGTCCCTCTCGCGAAGTTCACTCATACTCACTCATTCTCGCGAAGACTCGTCCGAAGTCACAAACAAGCAGGGTACAAACTCACCTGAAAAAAAAAAGAAAGAACAAAATCAATTATTGCTTTCTTGAAAAATGTTGCATAACATCGCATCGTAATATACCAAATGGTACAATACGAGTGGCCTGCAGCAATAATGCTTCTGCAGCAATAGTACTGCTGCAGCAATAGTACTGCTGCAGCAATAATGATGCTGAAGAAAACCAATCAAAACGCAGTACGCAGCGCTCAAGAAAAACATTTAAATACTTTCGAATGTTATGCACTAAATGAAATATTAAAAAACTGTTTTCACGAATACTGCAATAACTTAGTAATATAGTATACAATAACACTTCTTTAAATACTATGGATATTAAAAAAGATACTGTTCCATTACGCAGCACGAGAACTGCGAATATTCAATGGTGGGCGACCAATTCCTTAATCTCGTAGCCACATAACATCAGCTGTGTCGTGAGCAGTGACGCAGAGAGTAAGGCGGTAGAATTTGGTACGCGCAGCATGAGAGTAGGCCGCATAACGCAATGAAAAATTTCCATTTTTCAGTCACAACTAAAAGTGCTTCAGTGTTGTTGTTTTTTTTAATTTCCCGATTTTCTGGATCTTAAACTAAACCACAGCCAGTCCTCACGTGACAGGAGGTTCCATAGTTTTCTCGCATGGAAAATTAGTAATATAGATTTACTTTAAAATATACACACGATTTAAATAAAGTTCAGGGGGGAATATAGTTAAATTCCAACATGGAGGATATATAAAACGAATATTTTCTCTCATGTTCCGGAAAATATGTAAAATGAATCTACGTAGACACAATAAATGTGGCAACTAATAGCAGCAGGGGACTCCATATTTTGCGAATTCCAGAATACATTCGCTTGGGTGAGTTGGAGGAAATGAATGTGTGGACGAAGGAGGGGAAACCGACGCAATTTGTGGTGAAGTCAATTCGAATATTGATGGACTAATATAGAGGGCAGCGTAGGCAGCGGGGAACATAGTTGAAATTTCCGATGAATGCCACAATAAAGATTACTATTTCCAGTAGAGACACTGATTAAACAGCAACAAAGAGATCGATTAGTACAATTTATACATACATTACAGAACCATTTGTACTAATGGAAACTTCCGGAGGCTTTTCGTTGATTTAAAAGGCATGGCAGTTCCATTTTCGTATGACTGCAGTTATGATATCTGAGCCACGGAAAGAACAGAGGAATAGTCATTATTGAAATTCGAGTAATTAATATAATGGAATTTCTTTTCAACGTAATATAATAATGTACGTGAAAGATGACGCCCAGCACTATCAATTTACACTAAAGAGACTGTAACAAAAATAATGAAACGTATTTCACATCCTCTCTCCGCAGGATAATTTTCTCGGATAATTAATTACGGTTAATTATTAACATTGCATGAACCCCTAATTAAATGAGGATAAACTCACGGATCACAATGAACATCCCGGAATGAAGCTTCTGCCGCATCATTTAATCAATTACTTCTGCGCCAGACCTAACACAAAACTGTTTCGTCTGAACATCCAAACCGTCGCTAGAGAGAAAGGCCGGAACCTCGTTATCGAGAAGCCGAAACCTTGAAAAGAATAGCGCAGGCGTTCGGTTTAAACAGAGCCCATCCTCTCTCTGGTTCCATTGATGCTTCAGCGGCCCGGTGCCGCGGACAAACGTCAATAAAAAAAGGACCGCCTCTGTTCTCCTTCCGGGCAGACAAGGTCCACTATGTATTCAAGACAGAGGCTTCTAAATGCCGAGTCTCTCGACGCGGGATACGGACCTACGCCGGGACTGTAAGCGCGGGATCGCAGTATAAATCAATAGGTGATTTCATCAAACGAGGTCACCTCGCACCTGCTCGAGTTCCAGTTTCTAAGATGACTACGATACATCGTTTTACTAAAACACTGCTATTTTTCACCTAATATATCGCTAAACTGATATCGAACATTATCTGGTTTACATATGCAGCACTACATTAATTAACGGTTTAACGTTTAATAATAAAAAACCGTTTATAAATTAACTTATAGTTAACCGTTAATAAATAAACGGTCCCTTCATTATTCATTTAGGAAAAATAGCCGCGAATCATATTAACATTGTTGTGAGACTGTATATTAAATAGTACGCGTAAATTTAGAATCATGTGATTATCCTTTGAAATTCTTTTTCAGAGATAATGCTTTGATGCGAAGAACGTTTCATGTAAAAATCTGTTCTGTATTAGTCAAACTGCAATCTGCAGCACGATCATACAGTGCGACGATAAAGAACACGTTCAAAGTTAATTTTCTAAAGTGATTGTCTGGGTATTTTTCTGAATCACAAGCACGTTGGACACTCATTCAGTGCCGTCAGGACTTGTCCAACTACTCTTTGAAAGAAACATCAAAGCACGTATGCTGAAGAGGGTGTAAGATAGGCAACGATTAATGGTGCCAAAAGAATCGTAATAAACCATAGGGATGTTTGCCCCGCTTTCCGTGGCCCGTTTGTTAAGGTACTGCTCCGGCATTCTTCTGATATTAATTGGAGAAACGACGCAACAGCTTGACCTGAGAATAAATATAAAAAAAAAAGATCCGTTCTAGAACGTGGCATACTTGTAACTGTAATTACACAATGTAAACTCTGCAGTCTAATCAATCAATGGCTATCATAAAGCAAAGTAGCAACTGTGTCATCATTCGCAGCCGTTGGCGGAGGCGTGAGCGCTAGCCACAGGCCAGGCTTCCGTCGGCCAGCTGCAGCAGCAGCCGGTGCGCAAACCCGCCGCGAGCAGCGCTTCAGTTTCTGTTTATACAGCACTCGAGGTCAGCACTGGAACTCTGCCCCCGCACTGCCGCACCCCATCCCACCCCACCCCGCTTCGCTTTAGACCACACCCCCGCCCACCCAGCCAGAATCTCCCCCTCCCCTCTCTACTCTTTCTCCACCAACCCCACTCCATTCTTCCTGCCCTCCTCTGCCCCCACTCTGAATTACCATGCTCGCCTCCGTCCCGCTCTGCTCCTCCCCGCACGCCTCCGCCCCTATCTACTTTTCCCCACCCACCCACACTAGTCTACCCCTCCGTCCTCCGACCCACATTACTTTCCCATCCTCCCTCGCCCCTCTTTTCGTCTCTGCCCACTTCACCCGAATCTGCTATTCCTCGCCCTTCTCCGCCCCACACCTTTTCCGCGCTCACCTCCGCCCCACACTAGTCTTCCCTTCCGTTCTCCGCCCCACACTATTTCCTCACCCTCCTTCGCCCTCTCTACTCTTCCCCGCCCGCATCACCCCAATTTACTCTTCTCCGCCCTTCTGCGCTTCACTCTACTCTTCTCCGCCTTCCTCCGCCCCAATCTACTCTTCCGCTCAACCCGCTCGTTCCCGAACCAATCTACTCATCCCTGCCCTTCTCCACCTCACCTTACTCTTCCTCGCCCCACTCTTTTTCCGCCGCCCCATTCTTCTCTTCCTCGCCCTCCTCCGCCCCAATCAACATTTCCCTTCCGGGTCAATCTACTCTTCCCTTTCCTCCGCTCTTTCCCGTGTTCTCCCCCACCCACCCAATTCGCCCCACTCTACGCTTCCTCGCTCTCCTTCGCCCCACTCTAAACTTCCCCGCCCTCATTGCGAC
Source organism: Teleogryllus occipitalis (assembly GCA_011170035.1). NCBI lineage: Eukaryota > Metazoa > Arthropoda > Insecta > Orthoptera > Gryllidae > Teleogryllus > Teleogryllus occipitalis. The sequence continues at coordinate 27,328 of BLKR01009105.1, read as the reverse complement.
CCGTCTCTTTGCCCTCCCCCTCCCATCCGCCACGACTCACCTCACCCCGCTTCCACCCGCTCGCGCTCCGCGTTTCCGCTTCTGTCGATGTTTAATTAATACTTAAACAATGCGCGCGCGCCGAACGCTCAGGAAATTCTTGAGGATTCGCTCGATAAATTCACCCGCGAACGGCCCTAGGCTGCTTTTGTTGGGTGAGAAAGGGATGTCTCGGCGAAGAAGGCGCAGGGGAGGGGGCGAAGAAGAACGGCGTTCCTGCGTGGTTTCGTGGAAGGTAGATCGGTGGTAGCGGGGCGGGGACGGGAAACCGCGCAATGGCGGCAAGTGGGGGGAGTGACTGGGGGAGGGGACGGCAGAGGCGGTGCAAGTCTAAAGAGGGGGAGGGCAACGAATGCGGCGTTGGGTGGGGTGGGGGGAGCGGACATCCGTGGCGCGGTGCGCCGCAAAAGCGACGGAAGTGCACGATTGTGATGAAGACGGCGGAAGTACGAGGGGCTGATGAAAGGGGTAACCGCACAGGGGGAAGAACACAGATGTGACGTGGGACTTACAATAATTGTCAGTAGAACGCTTAATGGAATGACATGCAGCTTTCTTCAATTTATTAAATGACAGGTTTCGGGAATGAAATATGATTCTTGTGTTCCACACGTTTAATTTCAGAGATGGGATACTCATAATATACTGAATCACACACTCTCTCACGGACTATAAAAACGTTTTATTCCACGATATCCGAGAAAACAGGTTTTACTAGTCCCCACATCCATTAAAACAACTTGGATCTGGCATCTTCTGTTACAGCCCTGACAGTTTGGGCAGGCAGAAATTCGAAATGCGGAGTGATTTATTTATGATTGCACCGCGTCGCCAGCATCTCGCAAAGATGAATAAAAGCGACGAAATCGCACACGACTTTGACACACAAACAGACCTCCCTTGGGACGAATACGCGACGAGAATCCCACACAGAAGCTCCCAACATTTCCGACGCCCGCAGCTGTGGTGGCGGTGGTGATGGGGGTGGTGCAGGTGTTGGGGTGACGCTGCTGATAAGGGGTGGAACTAGTGATGGGGATGAGAGTGACGGTGAAGGTTCGCGAAAGGCGGCTGGGGCTACGGCGGAGGCGGGAGCAAGTTTCCCAGAATTACTTTCCCAACCCATTGCCATCTTTCAGACAGCCCTCCAGAGATATGAGACAATTACTAGGGTATAGCCAGCTACCGGTGCAAGTACTTTTGAGTCTCATGTTCTTCCTGCTCGCCGCTCTTTGATTGCAACCGTAATAAGTGCCTTCCTCATCTTTGTTTCCCTTATTTACGATTTTTCTACCCAAACCAATAATCGTAATTTGCGAGCACCAGTTTCTCGATTAGATAGTTTAACAAATACCTCATCGACATGAATAAAAGCAATTACTTTCACGAAACATAAAAATCGGATTGGCACTGTCACAAAATAATTAAACGTCGTATCAATTTCATCTCTGTTTGAACGCTTAATTTGTACAGACTATCGAATGCCATCTGCTACATCAATCTCTCAATTCAAAAACGTTTTTAAGCACTAATATCACCATCCTCTACGGTCATAGTTCTCTCATTCAAACCACAAATGCCATCGACAACTAGGGTGCATTTCCTTGCCATTCCCACTCTCGTGCATTCCACAGAAATAGGATTACATCGCACGTCTTATTCGCAATTTTTCAACAACGAACTCCTGCAACAACACCGTTACTATCACCTCCCAACCATTCCTCACAGAATTTATTTTGCCTCCGCTTGTTTCGTCGGCGAACCTGTCATCGCCTTCCATCCACTCCACCCCACCGCCTCCGCCCCCCATCCCCCCACCCACCGCCAGCGCCCCCGGAGGCAGCGCAGCTATTGCGGTGGCCGACCCCACCGCCGCCGCCGCGGTGTCGCCCGCAGATCCTCCGGAGGGCCCGCAACCAATCACTCACGCATTCAAAACGCCACCACCCCCGCCCCGCCCCTCTCACCCCCACGACATCTCGAGAGCGCTCTGATACTTTCGGATAAGAAAAAAGGACGAGCGAGCGAGCGAACGGCGGCCTCGGCGTCACCCGGACCGCGCCGGTCCGGGCCAAACTTCCCGAGGAAGAGAAGAAAGGCCCAGATTGCAGAAATCTTTCTTTCCGTCTCCTCCGGTGGCTGCGGCGGCGGTGGCGGGAGAAATTCGAGATCGGAATCGAGCGCAATTTACGAGCTCTCGTTTCGCTACCTGTCAGGACAAAGCCCGCGCGAAGGCGCCCGGTTGGGGCTTTCGCGGGCGGGGGATGAGATTCCAAGGGCGGGGGGGGCGGGGGGCCATGCAGCCCGCCGCCACCAAGAGTCCAACAGCACAGCAGAAGTGATATTCGCGTATGAACAAAAGATCGCTGGAAAGTTTGCGAAGAGATGAATACTGAGAAGTTGCGTCTAGAGTTGAGAGTGGAGAATGGGGATGAGAGAGAGAGAGTCGAGAAAACATGCGGTGTTCAAGAGGGATAAAATTATACGAATGGCGAGAAAGTAACAAAGGTGAATGTTGTATGTATGTGCGCCGTAAGGATAAGATCAAAAAGCAGATAATAAAATCCCTTAAATATTTCAACGGTTTCAAGTAGAAATCTTCGAATATGGAAGGGACGAAACTCAACGACGAAGAATACGAGATAGAAGCAATGTAGTGTTGAAAGAAATAAGTAACAGATTAAGGTGGGGCATATAAAATGAAATATCATAGGGATGGAATTAAGAATATGCGGCAGATGGATGGACGTGGAAGTATATTCAAGATGCACACCTAACTACACAAGCTATAGTAGGAGTATTTAGTAACAGCTGACAGTTGCTCTTCGTGTAGATAAAAGAAGAGGAATTTGAATGAAAAATAAAACGAAGCATGAACTTTCGGAAGTCAGTGTAAATAGCCATTCGCCATCCAGATATGTGGAGTCTGCTGAGGGCGCACACGGAGCAGGTGGAAGGTGGGAAGTACGAACGAGATAAGCGAAAAGGTGAGACCGGCAGGATTTAACTCAGCGCAAGCGACCCGGCCCCTTCTCTACCTCCCACGCTCCGAACCACAAGTAGTTTTGGCAGCCTCCTGAAAATAACTTGCATAACTTGCACCGCATACTCCATTCCGTTTTCCCTTACTCCTCATTCCCTCATACCGCCCACGTAATTCTCTATCTCTCAGACCTCAACGCCTTTACTGCAACTCCTGCTCTTTTGGCTTCATTTCATTATTCTCTTCACTTTTACGTCTATTCTCGTCACGTTCTCTAGACTATAACCACTCGTCGTCATCAATTCCACAGCCATCCATCCAATACTCCTATTCCCCTACATCCTCACGATATCATTATTTGTCTTTCCTTCACCTCTACTTTCCTTCTCATCCTTCTACACCACTTCCTCTCTACCTCCAATTTCTGCGTCATCCTTCGACTCCAACTCTTCTAGCTCTTTCAACTCCCAGCTCCTCCCTCGTCAATGGCTTTCCTCGCTCCACCGCGCGCATCACGATCTCTATACTTTCCGTATGATCACCTTCGCCGCCGCGCTGTAGCCGGCACCTCCGTCGCCGGATGCGAAAGTTACATCTGCGGGCAGCGCGCAGCAGATTGGATTCGACCGGCGGCGCCCGCCCACCCCGTCGCCAGACCGCGCTCGCGTCCCGAACCCGCCCCCTCGCCCCGCCCCTTCGCCCCGCCCCCTCGCCAGACCGCGCTGGCGTCCCGAACCCATCCTCTCACCCCGCCCCCTCGCCAGACCGCGCTGGCGTCCCGAACCCACCCTCTCGCCCCGCCCCCTCACCCCGCCCCCTCACCCCGCCCCCCCGCCCCGCCCCCTCGCCAGACTGCACTGGCGTCCCGAACCCACCCTCTCGCCCCCGCCCCCTCGCCCCGCCCCCTCACCCCGCCCCTCACCCCGCCCTCGCCCGCCCCCTCGCCAGACTGCGCTGGCGTCCCGAACCCACCCTCTCGCCCCGCCCCCTCGCCCCGCCCCCTCGCCAGACCGCGCTCGCGTCCCGAACCCACCCTCTCGCCCGCTCGCGCCGTCCTCTCCCACGCCTCGAGCGAGGAGGGGGAGGATTCGCAGTTTTTTGCGGCTTCTGCTGCTGCTGCTTCGGGAAAGCAAACGGACGGCGATGCACCCACCGCAAGATGGCAGCAATGGCCGCGCGATCGCAGATTATGCAGAAATAAAAGCAACACGACGGGCGGCGCGAGAGAGGGAAGGTTGCCGTCGATGCGGCAGGAGAGGTGGGAACGTTGCGAGGGAAGTTGTGCGAAAGGAGAGATCGTCATCTCTTGGCTTCGGGCGTGCAAGAAAATTAAAGTTATGGGTAATATCATTCAGTAATATCTTTATAATACGAGGTGCAGCTCGGAAATACTGCACTCCAATCTTCGTTAAGTATGTTTTCAGGACTGACGAAACTTTACAAAAGAAAGTAAAATTAATATTGAGGAAACAAGCGAAGACAAAATAAAAAGAAAACAAGAGAAAGAAAACTAACGTGAAGGGCCAGGAGCTAAATGATAACGCTTCAAAACCAGTAATTTGCAACTAATGTCAATATATTCTACGAAAATATGACACAGAAAACAAGCAGAAAAATAATCTGAAATCACATTTAAAGGAAGCTTTCTGCCACGATGAAGATTTTCTCACAATTTCTTATACCTACACTTAATTATACAAGCACATGAAATGTACATTATCAGAATGTAAGCTACTTTTTAATCGTTAATTTAATTTTTATTTTAAATGTGAAAACTTATAACAAACCTATAATAAATGTAAGAATTGGCGTTCAGTACAAAATCAATATGTCTTCACGAATGTTGATTTCAATTTTAATAGGATTTAAATCAATATAACTTAACAATATCTATCTATATGTGAAATCAATTCCAATATAACTAATCTATACCAATATAATCAATCATAATCAATCTACATGGTTCTGTTATGTGACAAAAGAATGACATGGGACACTGCATATTTTCCGTCGGGTTCGAACCCGTGAACTCTGACACGAGCACCTCATGGCTACACCGAAATTGAATAGGAGAAGAAAAGATCACGCGCGATCCGTGGCCCGATTATTAGGGTACTGCTCCGGCATTCGCCTGGTGTTGATCGGAGAAAGCACGGAAAACTACCGATCAGAGCAGCCGGCCGCTAGAATTCTCTTCCATTGATTGACTGATTTTTTTCGTGTTTCCGGGCGCGTCAACTGCTTCGGTCATTAGTCCCGTTAGTGTAGTGCATGTTTTTTTCTTGGGAGATGGCGGTGAACTTCCTCCGCTGGATGGCGAGATCCGGCGCCGACCTACCGTCGGCTAGTGGGGTTTCCCCCTAACCAGGACTCTCCCACCAACGGGGCACCGCCCCAGTCGGGACAAGCTCTAAACTCCCGACCGGTCTCCCAGAATACGTGGTAGTGTAGTGCATGTTAGTGTAAGTGTGTGTGTGCAAGGGGTGAGGATAGGACAAGGAAGCGGAAGGACAGATCGCGCGCGGTCCGTGGCCCGTTTGGTAGGGTACTGCTCCGGCATTCGTCTGGTGTTGATCGGAGAAAGCACGGAAAACTACCGATCAGAGCAGCCGGCCGCTAGAATTCTCCTCCAGACAGCAGCTGAATTGGTCCTAGCTATCCGCCTTGAGTCGAAAATCCTGCCACCGCTGGGAATGGAACTCTAGGATCTCCCGGCGAACGGCACTGCAGTGCCATCAACTGATGCCCTGAGCGGGTCGCGGCCTTGCAGGCGGGCGTGCGCTCCGGCAGCGCGCGCAGGCAGAAGATCGAGCGCGCGGCGTCGCCTCCGGAAGGCGCCGTCGCGGAAGGCATCAAAGGCGACGCACGCGTGCAGGCACGCCCCGCGCGTGCACGCCCCAAGACGCAGCGTCCGCCCCAGCGCCCGCGCACAGGCACGCGCACGCGCTGACCTGGCACGCGTGACGCAGCGCACCGCGAAACGCCCGCGCCGCACGCCCGCCGCCTCGGGGCGGCTCCTCGCCCGAGGCGCGCCAGGCGCAGCAATGCGATCGCGGGCCGCGATTCTCGCACGACTCGAAACATTTGGAGCCGTTTTTGAGGAAATTTTGGAAAAGTCCCTGAGGCGTCATGTTAAGTACCCGTAAATTTTAAAGAATTTTTTAAAAATCGCAGCGCCTCGAGCCGAGCCAGATCGACTGGGGAATATTCATTTTGGAAAAAAAATCCTAGGTATGGTTTAGGCGTTAGTGGTGTTCACAGACGGACTGACAGACAGACGAAAGTTTTGAAAAAAAACAAAACACTTTTTTGGTATCAGGGGATCCCAAAAAGGGTATTTCCGTTGAAATCTCGAAATCGAATTTCCGCAGCATTACTCTATACTTCGTATATTACTCCGTATATATCCGTACGTAACGGAAAAAGTAATTTTCAGTTAATGTATTCTCCAGAATTTTTCAGTTAATGCATTCTCCAAAATTGCAGATTGGTCTACCTTCCAGCAGCAACAGTAGCGTATCTTACAATACAGTATTACACCAACAAATGGCTGAAGTGTAAATGCAAGAATGAAAGATTTCAATACAAGGTGAAAACTTCAAAATCATCATTCTCAACACCTGATTTTTTGAGTTGTGACACGATTGCGGCCCACGAACAAATAAACGCGCCTTTCTCCACAGAGGAGCTCAGTTAGCTAAACACAAAACTCGCAACACAAACACACAAGACGTCAATAGATTACCAAAGACCCGCCTACTACAAAACAATTAGTTCAATGAATTAAACAAAAAACTTGCCTACTACACTAAAGTGCACAATAGTGACTACAAGAAATCCACAAGACACGAAGTGAGAATATGCAATACTAAATGAGATGATGTCGGACCCTGGAATATTTTACTTATTTGTCTTTGCCGTATTAGGTTTTACTCTATACACGGCACAAACACATCATATTAAATTGTAAGCTACAGCACTCCAAGTTAACTAGACCACATGTGTAAAATCGGTTACAATGAAAGATAATTAATAAAAAATTGTAATAGTAAAATGTGTATAAGTAATGCTGGACTTTGAACAGTATACGTTCTTTGAACATATACTAAAAATATGTAGTTCTACATTTACACTCTATAACTTCATCGAACGACCATTAAAATTCATTGATTGGTTTTAATCTTCTGAGGTGGAAAGCGTATTAGTCAAAAGTAAGAAAGTGAATGCGTTTGAATATTATGATAGACTAGAGGACTACCGCATTCAAAGCAGCCTCTCATTTACAAACCAGAAGGAGAGACAATGCCGGACGTCAAAAAAATCAGTGAAAATTCCAACTCTAGAATAACTGATATCATAACAGCTCATTTCTTTATCTTCTGGAGCTAATAATGATTATGATGTTTAATAACAGAAGTTCTACGGCGCATCAAGCAGAAAAGCGATACCAAAAACAAACTCAGGATTCGAGAGGTACGAATAACGGGAAGAAAATGTAAGTCATTCCTCTCTTTAAAACGGCTCAGGTTGCAAAAATATTTGATTGAAGACTCGATACCAAATATTGTAAGACGATTCCTATTCTTCCAAGAATTTAAACTGTAAAGCCCAGGTGAATGTGAACATGACTCTATATGAAGTGATGAATCATATTTGACTATACAATCAATTTTTCTTTCACGAAAAAAAATGTGTAATTTAGTATGATCTATTCATTAAATCATCAAGAAAATTCACTGAAAATGATAACGCAATTGGCATAAAGGAAACTGATGCAATTATGACAACTGGGAATAAACTTTGCACAAATGTAAGTTCTAATATCTTACACAGTCTAGATTTCGGGTGAAGAAACCAAAATTATCGATCCAAAGAATAAATCCCCGATCTCCAGAATTTTAGAAGAAATGTAATTATCGAACCAGAAAGTCACATTAAAAATAAACTAAATTTCTCTTGCTGTGGGCCACGTGAATACCCAAATTCTTTTGCTAATTACGAAGTTAAGTGCAGTTAAAGACGAAAAACGACGGCACAATGTATATTCGGCAACATCTATTAAATTTGGCGTTCCAACTCCTTAATAGTTTTTTCTACAAAAAAAATGTATCCGAAGTAAACATTCACAAATTTACATTATTTACTAACGTCCGTCTTTTTTCTGTCAACAAAAAAGCACAATTTTGTAATTTTCAGAAGCTGAAATTCTTTTTTAAGTGACAAGCTCCCATTTCGCAGCTGTTTTTTTAATGGAGGCAAAAGAAAATCTCCGGAGCCATGCAGATTTCTCAGGGATCGTTTTCAGGTCGGCAACCCCCTCCCCTTCTCCTCCCCCGCCTCTCCGGAAGCGACCTGGGGTGCTGCGGGCGCCTCCAGCGGCAGTCAAAGGAATTTCCCTTTTCTTGCAAGGGAAATTAATTTCCGCTTGGGAATCTTGTCTGGAAAATGCGGTCGTGTAATGTTTCAGGTAACGATTTCTCCGAACGTCTTTACACTCCGGTATAGAATACTAACAAAACTCCATCTTCGCTCGTCTATAGGTCCAATACTCATTCCGTGACATGTTTAGGACCATGAAGATCCTAAATATTGTGGTCTACTGTTGGTAAGGTTTGTAGGATATGTCAATCGCAGCAATTATAAGGTTGGTCTGGGATGGTTTCAATGGCTCTTGATTTCCAGCTGCATTCGAAAAGAGAGGTATTAAATAAATAATTAAGTTGATTTAACAGCGATTTTCTATAGATTAACCCTCATCGCCTCATAAGTGTCAGAATGAAAACGTTAGTAAAGACAATGTCAACTTGGATTATTTACACATATGAAAGTAAGTACTGAAGCTGCATGTTATTGTTGTAACTCTTCGTTCTCTTCTTTTCCATTCTCTTGATACATTGCGACCGAGAAATACCAATCACTTTCAGAGCTCTGATTCTTGTTTTCCCAGAACAGTTACGAAACTTAACTGCCATGACACATTCGGTGGTTTCTTTGCCTAACACAACGTGAATATCTTAGCACGATTCTTATGGCAGTTAGCGCTATTTAGGTATGTCCCGACCTCGAAGGAAGATTAATTAAGTGTACTGGAGTTCCACGAATAGTGGGTCTAAAGTCCTCACAGTATTTAATTGCCATCAGGTCGCGAATCCTTTTAAAGGGGACCAGGAGAGCAGATTGCAGTTTCCGGAAGTCGCTTCAAACGGAAAACCATTTACGCAACTCTGTTTGCTGGGCACATCTGTATTTCTACAAAATATAATATCGCCGTGAAAACCCAGTCTCTCATTCAGCTCTCGTTTTTTTTGCACACGGGTCTACGACAAAGAGGCAGTTAGCACTTTCAAATAAACGTTTCGAACATACAAAGGAACATAAACCGCCCTTTGGGAAACAACGACCGAGCGAAATGTCACAGGCGCTGCGCCTGTGAAATGTCACAGATGAGGATTGGGGTACAAGGCGCCATTTCAACGTAACTCGCACAGCCAGAGGGGCGCTACGGAATTGCGCTTCTTGTCTGTGGATATGTCCGAGCAAGAGCAGCAATGGACGCATTTCCACAGAATAATGATGTTCCCTTTGCACTAACTGGCGTATTCACTACCAGCAGTTAGTTGTAGTTGAAAGTCCAGAAATGTGGCTTAATCCGTGATGGCATGAAACAATGTTCACTTTACTAAGAATAAAGTTATCCGAAACAAACTAGTGGTGCTACACAATGGCATAGGCTCTCTCGCATTAGTTGGCTGCATAATATACACAGTGAATCACGAAACTTTAGCCAATTAGATACAATTGCTATAGGTAAAATAGGCATTGTTTTTAGTAATTTTAATTTTTTGTGTTCAGCTTTCCTTGCCCGAGCGCGTTAGCAGTCCTCTACAGGATAACAGTCGCAGGATAACAGTCCTCTACACAAGGTCACGCAACGCTCTTCCTGAGCGTGTGTAGAGGACTGTTATCCGTTCAAAATATCTGTTAAACACGAGTAGCAAAAAAAATCAAAATTACTAAAAAAATTCTTTATCTAACATATGGCAATATCTGTATCACTGGATTCGTCTTTTTACGCTCGTCATGATAGACTAAAAATATGTATAGTTCCATTTTAAAAAATTACCTCAATGTCACGTAAAATAGTGTGAAAAACTAGAAATGAATACATGTATCATTACCTCATGCACTTCCGTTATAACTGCATTGCAATAACTTCAACCGTTCAAAAACTGCCGGAGGCGGTAAATTTACGTGACTCATCCTGTATATAGTCTGAGCTAGCTATTTCCGTTTTGTTCCACACTCTCCCAAGCTCAATAAAGAAAACCCAAGTCGATATTATTGATGCCTCTATCCCGAACACTTCCAATCTTCAGTTCAAATATACAGAAAAGATGACCAAGAATGTGGATCTCTGAAAGTCTACCCTGCAACAACGGAATGCTGGCAAAGTGAGAATCATTCCTATTATAATTTCAAGCACTGGAGCCATCCCGAAGACCTTGCATCAAAGTCTCAAAGAATTACACCTTCCAGAAAACTTATAGAAGCTTATGCAGAAGGTTGCCATCATCTCAGCGACTAGAATCGTCAGGAAATTTGTGGGAAACCAACCTACATAATTACATTCAAAATTACACCCATAATTTGTACTGCGATTATATCATTCTGTACAATTTATCTAGTCACCATAGTGATATGAGGTAAAAAAGTAAATAATAATAATAATAATAATAATAATAATAATAATAATAATAATAATAATAATAATAAACCGTGCAAAGTGCCTCAGTACGTAGCGCGCTGACTTCGCAGTCAGGAGGCCGGGTCCGATCCCTGGGCTGGGCATCCTAGCAGAGGTTTCCGTGGTTTCCCTCTGTCATACAGGCGAATACTGGGGTGATTCAAAAAGGCCACGATCACCTCTCATCATCATCCTATAACCTCATAATTTACGGCTTAACAACCTTGTCTTACGAAGGGATACAGCCGAAAAGCTGATCCCCATCTATTACACAGGTCTCTCTGCAGGACAGAATATGACTGGATCTCGGAAGAGAAAATGTAGCGTGGTCAGAAACGGCCGATACGCTAATAATAATAATAATAATAATAATAATAATAATAATAATAATAATAATAATAATAATAATAATAATTCATAGGCCTTGCGACTCGCATAACCATTTAGACCATTGTAGAAATCAGGACCGTTAATAAGTAGTAGGATAATGGATCACGGGATCGGTCAATTAATGAATTACATTAGTTTGCCAACGTTTCGGAATATTTAATTTCTTCATCAGGACTTACTAATACATATACTGGTCAACCACAATGTTCCTCCACAGCACAACTCCAATACAGAGTTGCTGAAGCACACACGTCCATAGCAGGTCCGACCATGGCCACGGCCCGAAAGAAAGTGACTAGGTCGGACGTGCTATGGACGTGTGTGCTTCAGCAACTCTGTATTGGAGTTGTGCTGTGGAGGAACATTATGTTTGACCAGTATATGTATTAGTAAGGTGTGTATCCTTTATATGACCTTGACTTAGATATACAGTATATAACGTATTTATTTATTTAGTTATCTGTGTAATTATTTTTCTACATGTATGCTCATTCATGTTTTTTATGTTGTAGTTCAGAAGAGTTTGTCCTTATTTATTGTGATTGTGTTTTTTGTTTGTTAGCCCTGATGAAGGAATTAAATATTCCGAAACGTTGGCAAACTAATGTAATTCATTAATTGACCGATCCCGTGATCCATTATGCTACTATAACCATTTCGCACATTGCGTGACGCGCCGCCGCCTCGCCTCGCCTCCCCCTTCGCGTCGGCGGGGCTGTGGGTGGGGGTGTGGGTGGGGAGTGGGGGCGGCGCCCGCGATGCCGCCGGCTGCAGCTCGCGCGCGTATTTGCCGACCTCTTGTTCCGCTGGCGCGTCGCGGACTAAAGGCGCTTTGTGCGCGTCTATTGTGCGCCAAATTATACTCGCAGGTTGCGCGTACGAAGCAACACACGCGCCCGCCCGCCCGCCAGCTCCAGCCCCGGGCTGGTGGAGGAGGAGGTGGAGGTGTTGGAAGTGAAAGTGATGAGATTGTCGCCGATGCGGGTGAAGAGTGGTGGAAGAGTCGAGGCGGAGACTGCAGACAGAGATTCGCGTGAACTCGCGGGAGGACTAATGGTTAAGGAAGAAGCGGCCAATGCAGTAGCTGTGAAGGGTTGAAAATGGTTCGCGGATGACCATCGTAAAGATGGTTCGATGGTGAATGTTCCAGCGCGGAGTAGATATATTCGTTGAGATACCTTTCGGCAGTTTCGTCGTTAAATGAAGTACAGGGACATCATGACTACGAGCATAAGACGACACTGTGAACTTACTGACCGAGATAGACGCATTAATTGAAAGGGAATCATATAATTGATTTTGTAGAGGTCTGTCTAGTATTCGGTTCTTTTGATCTGCAATTAATCGAAATGTAAATTATCTGAGAGATAGAATAGCGAGGACATCTGAATTGGGGAAAATACCATATCGTTTGTAATGATGCAACGAGAATTGGCCATACAAGTTCACACAGCTTTTGTTGATACAATAAAGATACTTGGGCGGCAGATCTTTTATATCACGAGTAGAAAGGCGACGGTGCTGGTAACTGCAATTGGTAATGGGTCATGAGATAGAAGGTATGAGATTTATTTGAGTGGAACTCGAAGTTTCGAAGAATACTAGAATCTTCGAAACGATACGAGTAGGTAGAGATCAAACCATGGAGTCGAAAAGAAAGTGATGCAGGTGATGTGACGTCCTGCAATTCTGCAATAAGCAAAATGATAATTCTCGAATATTCCTGCCTGTCTACAGGTCATGAGGTTGGCAGTTTGGTAAATTAAGAACAGGAAACGGACTCGGCCACTGCCAGGGCTAGAGAATTCTAGAAGTCGGATCGGTCATTTGCGTTGTTTCATTCCGTCAATAATATTATGTTGCTGAAACGGTTCCTCACGCAACGACCTATGGAAGCGGATCGTGCGAAATTCTTCCGACCCCACCTCCCTCACATCCGCTCTTAGGCCAATCCTCCACATCTATATGACCTATTTGCATTATCTAAAAAATGTGAGCTGGAAATATTGGCCTACTTCTCCGAAAGCGTGGATGTGTCCAGAGACCGATCTTTACTGACGGGCACGAGAGGGAGAGAGTAAAGGTAGGAAAGAGAGCAAACCAAAAAGCAACATGGAAGCACTGTGGCTCACGCCACGATTGCATTCGCGTAGGCTGGGCTGGCGGCGCACTGGCAAAAGCGAAGTGTGTCGCCGGGGCAGAGGAGGCGGAGTTGGCACAACCCCCGCGACCGCCCGTCATCAGGGCGCCACCCGCCTCGTTATCTCTGCGAAGAGGCGCCGCCGCCGCCGCGGGCGGGGACGAAGCGAAGCGAGGCGAGGCGAGGCGAGGCGAAGCGGGGACGGAGAGGGGCGACGGTGGCGTGAGGGGGCGATGGAGGCGACGAACCCCAAGAGAGCGTGTGTGTGGAAGCACGGCGCTGGGAGAGGCGGGGCGGGGGCAGGAGCGGGGCCATGGCAAAGGGTGGGGTGGTGGCAGGGTGGGAGTGAGCACGGGGAAGGGGGAGGCAGGAGCGGGGCAGGGGTAGGGGCGGGGCAGAAGGAGGAGGGGGAGACAAGAGCGGGCAGGGGGCTGACTGTGTGCAGGACCTGAGAGAACACAGGCAGGACAGTGGCAGAGGCAGGACCAAAATAAAAGTGGAAGAAAGGAGTAGAGCAGGCATGGGCAGCAACGGCTGGAAGGGCAGGAGCAAGAAGAAAGGGAAGTGTGAGGAGATACAGAGGCAGGTACAGGCAAGAGGTAGAGGAAGTAGGAGGAGGGAGTAATGGAATCGAAGGGGCGGGTAGAGCAATGGTGTGGAGGAGGCAGGAGCCGGCAGGGACCGGGCGGGGGTGACGGAAGGGGGGCGGGGCGATGGAGGCGAGGAAGTCGCACCGAGAGAGCGCGCGTCAGGAAGCTCGTCGCCAGCGGCATCCCAGGGTTGCCAACACACCGACGTAATTAAGGCACACGCACCGTGATCTTCGGGGCTGCTCTCTGACGTGAAATTTAACGCGTGTGCTTTCGAAATGCGGCGTAAAGATAATAACGCCGCTTGAATTTCCACTTCTGATGATACATTCTGAACCCAAGAGCAGAAATGACCTCATTTTGTATTCACGATCTGGAAAGAAAATAGAATAATTAACCAATAATTTTGGATTTTGCCCGCACAAAACTTCTACGAATATTGGCAGGCTACAATAAAACTGACCAATAGACGCCAAGTCATCTTCGCAATTAGTTTCTAAGGAAACCTACGTCTCCAACGCCTGGGTGATCTGAACTTAAATTCCACCAGTCGTGTTTATCTGTTACATATAACAACGTAACTGCAACAATGGATCGTAGTTTCTACGCGTTCTAGAAATATTAATTTATATGAAGCTAATTGCACCACTCGTATTATTTCGCGTGAAAAGTCATATTTTATCTTGATTATATCTATTTTCACAGCCCTTATCTCACTGTAGTTTCCCCCAGTCCCAGTGCTGGGATTATCATTATATCCGCTACTGAGTAAACACGTGTCATATTCTAATTTCCGAAAATCGCATCCTCTGAGCGTTATATTCTAGTTAGTCGTTCTACTATTTCTGAAGCTCTTAAGACCAGGCGAGCCCCACATGCTTTAGACCAGACGAAATCCACAAGCATCAGGGCATCCTGGCCCGGAAAATGCCAAGGATTGATTAATTGATATTTCCGGGCTCGTCGACAGCAATGATCGTTAGTCCGGTTAGTGTAATGAATGATTTATTTCGGAAGGGGGGGTAATTTCTTCCACTGGATGGCGAAGTCCTAAGCTAACCTACACGTTGGCTTGCGGCGGAACTTCTTCCACCGGGTACCTTCTCCCATTGGGACACCGCGTCAGCGGGGACAAGATCTAAGCTCCCTATTGGTCTCCCGACATGTGTGCTAGTTTATGTCTGTGTGTAAAGGAGTGAGGGTAGGTCGAGGAAGAAAAGGTAACCCACGGCCCGTAGCTCATTTGTGAGAGCATTGTACCGGTATTCGCTTGGGTACTGATTGGAGAAACCACGGAAAACTACCGAACAGAACCGACGGTTGTCAGATTATCCACCACACAGCGGCTGAATGCGACCTAGCTATGTAGCTAGGGTCGAGAATCCGTCATCGTCGGGACTCAAACCCGAGGACCTCCATCAGAGACGCTGCAGAGACAGCGATAATGCTGGAGCTGAGCTAATCTGTGAAAATGCCACAGGAATCACTGGGTCTATTTCCTTCCTCCCTTTGCGGGTGGCCCGGTGCAGATCTCTCAGAGAAGCTAGTCTTCCCAGCACTGAGATTGAAGTATTGTGCATGTCCCCGGAGGCAACCCAAGTGCCTGGGTGGCGGACAGCTGTGGGAAACCTGCTTCAACCCAAACGGTCAACGGAGGCGGAGGCTTCGCCGTAGCAGAGACGGAGAGGTGTTGGCGATGATGAGTGCGTTCAAACACCGCTTCGATGTCAAGTGTTTGTTCAAATACGGTAAGTGGAAAAAGTATGGAGATACGGAAGAGATAGGCAACAATGTTGAAGTGACTCTTCGGCAGTTTGTGAGTGGGTACTCATGAATGATGGAGGTGTAAAAGGAAAGCGCAGGTTTTCGCAGTACCAGCTATTGACCGATTATTTCATGTTTCCGGGAGCGTCAACTGCTATGGCCATTAGCCTCGTAAGAGTAATGTATGATTTTATCACGTGATGTGGCGGTGAACATCTCCCGTTGGATGGTGAGATTCGGCGCCAACCAGAACGTCGGTTTGCGGGGTTTTCCCCAACCAGGTATCTTCTAGCAGGGGGCACTACCCCAGCCGGACCATAATTTTGACAAATGTAAGTTCTGATTGGCCGACCTGGATGACCGAGGTGGCTAAGAGAGAGTACCGACTCAGCGCTTCGGTCCGAAGGGTCGCGGGTTCGAGTCCCGCCTTGGGCATGGCTGTTTGTCCCTTGACTTTGTATGTGTGTGTTGTCGCGGAGGGCCTCGCGTTCTGCTGACCCCAGATCAGAGGAGCCCGCAAATGTGTTGGTGTCTAGTGTATGGTCGAAGATGCGTCCCATCGGGGCGTAAAGGGTAACCGGCTGTCGGCTGGATAAAAGCCCTAGATAAAAAAAAGTTTTGATTGACGGTAATAAAAAGGAAGAAGAATGTTTTACACACAAACCCAAAATAATCGATATTTTTTTTAAAAATTCTTAGCACAAAAAAAATCAATTGCAGGACGCTTTAGTGGCGAGAATCCTTCGGTTCATGAGGAAAGGTCGGGGGCTGAAAATGACGCCGTGAAGGTCGACATTCCACAATCACAGCGCCGCGTCGCCGAGTTCCACAAGTTGGGTCATCATAAAGCGACGCGACAAGTAGAGTGCGCCGCTCCACTGCCCCAGTGGACGAGCAGACTCCCTGCGCGAAAGGAAAGCACTCCGGGACTTCTCGGAACCCTTTCCCATCACGCGTTCGGAGCACTTTAAATCTTATCGTTCTCTTCTCGGAACCGAGGTATTATGCGAAAGGCTGGAATACATATACCATTTCAAATTAAGGTGTTAGGTAAGATGTGATTGTCAATTAGGGAAATTGGGATTCTGGGGGTGGTAGAGCTCGTAATGAAATTATTAAATCTTATTAAAGTATCCCGAAAAGATCGGCTCAATCAGAATAATAGATTCCGTTAAGACAAACAATTTCGCGAGAACGTTCACACTGCATTTCTTATTTAGACAACCGGTGTTAAAAAGTATTCCATATCCACATTTCCGACAACAAATTTGCAACTGACATTCGTCTCAGTAATTTCTTTTTACATCTAATAATTATGAGCAAATTTCTATAAATAATAAATAAAAATGTATTTTTTGCTAACAACGTAAAAATCAAGATGTGGCGTCAACATAAGTAGACGCAATAAACATAAATCCTCCTCACGAAATCAATCGTCTAACTCTCAGCCTCAATTCCCTTCCCTAACATTTGCTCAATCCATTTATGATCAACGACTATTCAGCTTCCTTCTTATTGAAATTTAATTATACATCATATTTCCTGATCAGTGGTCGAAATGATCATGGAAATACACGTAACAAAAAAACGATGTAGCCAGTTAAATGATTCGTCAAAAATAAACCAATGACAACGAAAAATAAAATTAGGAGTGCGCCCGTAACTATAAAGTATGCCTTTCACACAGCCCTTTCATCTATTTAGAAATCCCCACCTCCGCAGCCACAGCCATCGTCATCACCATCACCACCAATCCCGCCATGGCCGTCGCTACCCACCCCCTGCCGCGGGATCGCGTCGCCGGGGCAGCAGCCGTAGCCGAAATCGGGCCCTCGACAAGCTGGAGCCGCCGGGCCCTGCCAGCTGTGTCTCCGCCGGCGCCGCGCTCCCTCGCCCATTCAACGGCGCTCCCTGCCCCTCCGCGCCCGCCGCGGCGAACAGGTTTCCTAAGAGGAACAAGTATTATTATGCCGTTGATTTGCGACCGCTACGGGGGGATGCAACGGGATCCACCGAGCCAATAATACCCAACCAGCTGGGTCCCCACTCCGGGGGCGACTTTTCGGCTCGGGGTCTCCGTCGGGGAGAAAAAAAAGGGGGCGCATCTCAAATAGGGTGAGGGTGGGGGGTTGATTTAAAGGAGGGCGGGGAGGGGGTGCACCACAGGAGGTTGATGACGCCACCGCGAAATAGGGGACGGTAATAAATCACATGAGCGAAGAGATCGTAAGCTTTTTTTTGTGAACGGAGGCTTATGAAGTGACACCGTGGCGGGCGGGCTGGGTCCCAGTCGCCACACACCCCTCTCCCGAAACCCGGTCCGCTTTCAGGACTGCTTTTCTGGGCGAATGGAGGCCGCAGAATCCGACACTGACGACGCCCCGCGGTTGGGAAGGGCTGCTTTATTCGGACAATGGCGACGCCAGCGTGGAAGCCATACACGCCACTCCCGGATTACCCCTATTGTCCCGAGAAAGATTATTAGCTTGTTCACGCCGACAGACCGCCGGCTAGAATTGCGCACGAGCATTTGTGTTCCGCGCGTGCAATTGATACATTTTCTCTATGAATATAACGTTGAAGATCGTTTGGTGTTACAAACCACCGCATCAACCCCTGGATTCCACCCACTGCGTTTATACCACATAATTAAGTCTTCTATACGGCGATGTATTACGATAGCACACGCTCTAGATCCAAAGCCGCAACAACAGGATCGTAATTACACTGGCTCTCTCTTGGCCTCCTGTAATACGCGAGTCGAAAATTCCGTTCGCGATAATTCAACAGCTGCCGGCAGAAATCAATGCACGGCGACCGCACGCGCCGACTATAAACTTCAGCTGTTTTCGCCCACAATCCCAGTAACCGCTTCGCGTAACGTCAACAATAATAATACTCGAGAGTCTGTTGAAACTTGCATAAAATCAATGAAGATCCAGCAATGGCGACTTAATCCTTCCCTACCAGGACATGTTCTAATACATAATGGTAAGTATCTTACATTTGTTGGAGAAAAGACAATATTAAAGTCGTCGAGTATTTTTCAACATAACGTTTAAACTACCTTACTTCAAATTCATCCGAGGAAATTAACAAGATTGGAGAAACGAATGATTCTAATGATATAAGTTCGAGTAAAAGAGGTCATCCTTCAGTCAAGTCGATCTTCACTTTTTTATATTAATATCTTCCCCCCTCTTTCTTTCTCTGAGAAATGTTATGAAGTTACGATACTAAAGAGAAGAATGTCAAGAAAGGGATCATTGAAAAGAATGCTATGAAACACTGGCACTCAAGGAAAAGAAAGAGCAAACACATTCATTTAAGAAATCCCACTATCATCGGAGGAAATTGTTGACAACGTATTCTTTTCCTCCTTCAGCCATTATTTTCTTCTCCTTCTCCTACGTCCTCAGCCCGCCTTTTCAGCATGATCACCGTAGCCTTTCTGATTACCCCCACCGTCTGACGTGGAGCATTTCAGATCTCAAGATCAAGTAGTTGCTTACGCAGACGTTTGCATTGGTTTATGATTGTGGCCGTAGGGCAGAGCGGCATTAAAACACGGTGGGAGCGATTACAGGAGAAAAGGAAGATGCAGAAAGAAAGGCGAGAGAGGACTAAGCTGAAGTTGGTATCAAGACGGAGGACACAGTGTGCTGCAACGGCAGAGCTGTGGATGTGGTGACGTTGGTGATGGAGTTCAAAAAATAAAGACAGGGCCGTCCATCGAATGGTTGAAAAGAGCTGAGAAATGTGCCATTACAGTAGAAATATCATACTGATTCTGATTGAAAGTGCTACGCGCCTAAGAATGCTGTCTTACCTTGCATTGCCTAAATAGGGAGATTTAAAATACTTTTGTTAAACTTAGAAAAACCCAAAATTTGTACTTTCTCATACTCGTAATCATCATCAGTAAATTAAAGACCAAGTCGTTTCACTCAATCATGAACTTCTTTTAGACAACATCGAGAACACTAAAGCGATGGCCATGTACCAAGAGAGAAAAACCAGAGACCGAAAGAGGCGTGGTCAGAGGGTCCGAAAGGCTAGGTAAAACAGGTAACCGAGGTACCGAGTAGTCGAAATGTGTAGCCGAAACGTACATACTCCGAACTTTTCGTGCACTTCTAGCGCATTTCTTTTTCGCCCATGAAATGTCCAACGTTGCATGGATCGAAGAAGAAGAGGCGTGGCCCGTGGGGCAGTGCGAAGGCGGAGGCGGATGCGGCCCATTTCCGGTTTTACTGCTCGACGGTGCTCCGTGCATCGTCACCCCCACACCGTCGTCACTGCAACAACTGCCGCCTCCGAACCCTATAATTCAGCCTTTACCGTCACCGTCTCCACATCCGTCCCTTCCTTCGGCTACGTCCCCGCTTCCGGCTACGTCCCCACCTCCGGCTACGTCCCCGCTTCCGGCTACGTCCCCGCCTCCGGCTACGTCCCCGCCTCCGGCTACGTCCCCGCCTCCGGCTACGTCCCCGCCTCCGGCTATGTCCTCGCCTCAGGTTACGTCCCCGCTTCCGGCTACGTCTCCCCTTCGGCTACGTCTCCACCTCCGGCTATGTACTCATCTCCGGCTACGTCCTCGCCTCCGGGTACGTCTCCACCTCCGGCTACGTCCGCGCCTCCGGCTACGTCCCCGCCTGCGGCTACGTCCCCGCCTTCACCGCAGTCTCCATCTCCTCCTTCACTAACGCTCACACCGTCTCTTTCTCCAGGGCCATCTCCACCGCGGCGGACGCGCACGAGGCGATGCCGAGCCGACCAATGGCGTGGCGGCGCGGGGCGGCCGTAAAGACGGCGGGCGGGCGGGCGGGCGGGCGCCGCGTGCCTCCTGGGCCAGGGCGTGCGTGCCACCGCGGGCGCGGGTCGATTAATCGAAATCGCGGGCCGGAGGCGGCGGCGGCGGCGGGTCGCACGCCCCTTCCGGGGGCAGCCGCACTGCGGCCCCCAGGGCACCGCCCCCCGCGCGCCCCGCGGCGCCGCCGCCGCCACCGCCACCACCGCCGCCGGCCGATGCAGGAATTCGCCCTAGGAGGTCGCTAGAGCAGCCACGGCGTGGATACCCACCGAGGGTGTGTTGAGGTGAAACCGGCAACTGATGGGCCTTGATTGTTCAAATATTGCGCTCGCAATGAAGCGTGCAAACAAATAATTGGTGGATTCATGAATCGGTACTTCCATTGTTGGGAGTCACAGAGGTCCCTCATTGGGGTATATTCGTAGGGAGTCACAACAGGCCCTTGATGCTAACTGGAATGAAAAGTTTTACAATATATGGATGATTTGTTCGAATTGAATTGACAAATAACCGGTACCATTCAGCCAATCCAGGGGCGATTTTTTGAAGTCTCCAAAGGCAATCTCAATTATATTAGCATTAAAGTAAAATAACTTCATTTTAAATTAATAGATTCTAAATAACACTTATCGATGAGGAAATTTTAATATGCTTGCTAAACAACTCTCTTGGAAATTGAAGGGTAAATTAAACACATGGTATTCGGAAGGAAAAAAAGAATAAGAAAGCTTTACAATTTGGTGGATAATGTGTATTTTTATGGATGTTACTGGAAGACGAAAAGAACGTCTGTAGGCAGAAGGGAATGAAAAATGCTTTAATAGGAAATTACAAAGAAGCCTTAGCAATTCCCAAAACGTTTTAGTTTCCACACAGTTTCCTGTACAGTTATACATTTTAAAAATATTAAGATCGTAACTTCAATGACACACTTATCAACACATTGGTCACAATTATCTCTCATCTGAGCAAGTATTAATCGACGTAAATGCCGAATCAAAATGGATTAAGCAACAA
This sequence comes from Teleogryllus occipitalis, assembly GCA_011170035.1. Lineage (NCBI taxonomy): Eukaryota > Metazoa > Arthropoda > Insecta > Orthoptera > Gryllidae > Teleogryllus > Teleogryllus occipitalis. The sequence continues at coordinate 5,848 of BLKR01009105.1, read as the reverse complement.
CACGTTTCCTAGACAATTGTTACAATGATGATTTGTAAAGTGTGCAAATGTACTCGTACCCCACAGTTCCAATAGCATACTGACTGAATTTACATTCTGGAAACTAAATGAAAACTCAAACGCTACGATTCGTTTATCGTTTTTATTTGTTTATCATTATCGTTTTTATTATGGTTACAGAATATCGGACAATGCCTGATTAGCAATTACTACATGGCTACAAGCAACACTACAACACGATGTCACTAAAATCCTTTTTTGCTTCGAAATTCTATTTTCCAATTGCACACATGATGTTTGCAATTATTGCAAAATTGCATTATGTTTACCAACAAATAAAAACACTAGAGAAGTTGGATTTTATGGAAAGGAAATCTAGCGATACTTTAAAACTAGCTACCAAAAAAGTGTACTATTATTATTACTACTACTACTACCATTATTATTATTATTATTATTATTATTATTATTATTATTATTATTATTATTATTATTATTATTATTATTATTATTATTATTATTATTATTATTATTTTATTCTTAATATTATTATTATTATTTCCGTTACATAATTCGCTGGTAAACTTTTACCAAATTGGAGGGCGATTACACAAATATAAATTCTTGGAATTTTCGTCCGATGAACAATAATGGAGTTTGACAGGTGAATCCGCGTTGAAAGTTTTTAACAAACGTATATCATTTATTTGTAGCACGCGATTTGCTTGTGTTCCCCACAGGCCCCGCCAAAAACATTCGCGTCGCATTTTGCACACGTCAAACCCAGTGGTGTCCCGAAAACCCCGACGTAGCATAAACGCCATCAGAGCTGCTGCTACTACCACTACATTTTCGTTAGTAAAACAGAAACACGCAAACATGGCTACATCAACATCCAAATCGCCTTTGTCCGCAGCATTATTTCGTGATTCGTTAGCTTCCATTCCGAGCGGCGAAACCCGCGCGGCGTGGCGTGGCGTGGCGTGGCGTGGCGTGGCGTGGCGTCGCGTGGCGTAGGGGTGCCATCGCCGCTCGTTTTCATGGGACCTGCGGCGGTTCCCTCCCGCGGGATCTCTGGAAGAGATCGCCTACCGACCACGCCATCCGTCAGAGGTGGACTAGGCCAGCGTGTCCTTATATCATTGACTTCCCCATCTAGCTAGACTTGTAGATTAACTTAAAAGAGATGTCAAGGTGGGGGAGAGAGGATAGAGGCGATGCCCAGGTGCTTCTGACCCTCACCCAGCCCGGCTACCGCTAGCATGCCACTTGTATTTTGTGACTGCAAAATAAACAATATATATATATATATATATATATATATATATATATATATATATATATATATATATATATATAATGTCTTTATTACTGGCGAGGCTCAGACCGTGAGGCCTGCTCTTCCGCCTAACCACTTAAATATTTACACACACACACACACACACACACACACACACACACACACACACACACACACATACACGTCACCCGTTTATAGGCATGTTGCGACGCTTCAGCGAACGATAATTTGTGTTTCCAATCGCGACACTTGCTATGGTCTTGTGGCCCGTGAGTGTGGTGCACTTCATTACCGGGAGATGGCGGTGTTCCTCCTCCTCCAGTGGAAGGTAAAAATTCGGCACGATCAACATTTTCTCTCTTTTTCACCCCCCTTCCCGTTCTAGATATCTTCTCCAGTCGGGCACAACGCTAGCCGAGACAAACTTTTAACTCCCGACTGGGACTGGGATGTGTGTGGTAGTGCTGTGCATGTAAGTGGGTGTCTGTAAGGAGAGATGATAAGACAAGGAGGGAGAGAAGACCGGGGGTAGGACGTTTGTTAGGTATTGGTCCGGCATTCGCTTGAAATTGATCGGAGAAACCAATTGAAACTTCCGAACAAAGCAGCCGACTGCTAAAATTCTCCTCCAGACAACGGCTGCATTCGATCTAACTCTACAGCTCTTGCGCCAACGCCCACACCACACCGAAAGCACCGGATCTCGTCAGATCACCACAAATCACCGCAGTTAACTGCCACTCCCGCCAGTACCGGGTTGGGTGACCGTCCGGGTACCCGGATTAGCGGTGGCGTTCTTATTTTTTCTTCAACCTAAATACAATAAACCGAGCAGTCCACTACAACGTGGCCTCTCTAAATGACTTTCCAACTAGAATCAAAAACAGATTGCCTTTCGAAGCGTTCTTAAATATTTTTTCCATTAATTATTCATAGTAGGGGCTCTTGTAGTTTACTACACCACTAGTAATGTGGTTTAGTGTTATGTTAAGAATAAGTTATAATGTAAGCCATCAAAATCACATGTAACGTTACTGAGCTGTGTAATTTTCAAACATTCGATAAATAAATTTATAATCGAACTCTAGAACCTCCCAGTCACAATCGCTGCAGCAGCAACAGCGCTGATACATTTCAGCCGGTGCTCCGATTCATTTGGTACGATATATTCGTACCGTTACCAGAACGAATATTTGGCATCGTCCACTAAGTACGATATTTGGCATCGTTACGCCGATATTACCGAAACAGTCCTGTTTAATACCCCAACATTACCAGCTCAACACAGTGTCTTTTCCCCCACCCACCCAGTCAGTCGCCTCACGACTCGCTTCCCCAGCAGGCGGTTGGTTTTCTGGCAGGCAGGCAGGCAGCTCTTGCGCCCGCCCGCTCACCACACGGGCTCGTCACACGCGCGTCCTCGCCGCACCCGCCACTGCTCACCCAGCCTCGGCCGCAACCCGCGCGGCGAGGCGCAGCGGCGGTGGCGGCTCAGCTGTTTTATAAATATACATTGAGGTCACGTACTGTGCGGGAGTATTTGTGCGGAACAAATATGTAACCATGTGTGAATATTTGCGTTTGTCCTCGACGGCATAAACACAGCTCCAATGTTTCAAACCGACGATTTCAGAGAGAAACTATTTAGCATGATATTTAACACAAAAACCCGGGAATCGGCCCCAACCTCTTTTTTTTCCCACGACGGTTCGTTATAATCATCGGCGAACCACTCGTATAAAAACAAATGTAACACGGATTGGAACGAGGCGGCATGACGAAAAAAACACAACATTCCAGCATTCGGAGAGACAACTGCATCCATCAAAATTCGCCGCAAAATGACGAAGATTAATCTCGCGTTAATGCAAAAATTCGCCGCGCGACGAGGCGGGTGGGTGGGTGGGGGGTGAACGCACCGCATCACGTCACGTGACGTATGCGATACGTCACCCGACGTGACACGTGACGGGAGCGCCCCCTCCCCCTTCCGACCCTCCTCTCCCACTATTCCTCCTCTCGCGAGCCCTTTCTGAAAATTGGCTGCAGCAGGTTTCACACGTGCTCAATTTTGTGCTCGCGACAATCGCATCTTCTATGTAAATAGCAGTCCATAAATTAATGTCCGGATGATGCGTCAGATAGAGTGTGCGCCGTCCAACATTGCCGGGAACTGCGACGAAAACGAATTGTGAGTATATGAAATGGAGTCACTGGTTTGCGAGACTTCCCACCAAGACGTGTGGTTCTTTCTATCTTGTGAATGATTGTGTGAGAGGGAGATTGTGAGTGAGAGTGTGGATGTTAAGAGCGAGAGAGAAAGGGCGAGTGGGATAGTTGTGTGAGCATGTGCTTGCACAAGTGTTCATAGTGGTAGGTGCAACCAGTTCAGTCAAACAATCGATAAAATATATCGTATCACACCATACTAATAATAATAATAATAATAATAATAATAATAATAATAATAATAATAATAACAATAATACAAACAACAACAAGAAACCGCAAAATCATCCCAGCCAAGAGACCAGATATCACACCAGGGCTTAACAAAGAAAGGAGAACGTTCGTCATTGATGTTTCAATTCCCAATGCAGATAATCTATAAGACAAAATTTAAGAAAAGATATCCAACTACTTGAACCTAGCCGAAGAAATTAATTAATTAATAATAATAATAATAATAATAATAACAATAATACAAACAACAACAAGAAACCGCAAAATCATCCCAGCCAAGAGACCAAATATCACACCAGGGCTTAACAAAGAAAGGAGAACGTTCGTCATTGATGTTTCAATTCCCAATGCAGATAATCTATAAGACAAAATTTAAGAAAAGATATCCAACTACTTGAACCTAGCCGAAGAAATTAATTAATTAATAATAATAATAATAATAATAATAATAATAATAATAATAACAATAATACAAACAACAACAAGAAACCGCAAATTCATCCCAGCCAAGAGACCAGATATCACACCAGGGCTTAACAAAGAAAGGAGAACGTTCGTCATTGATGTTTCAATTCCCAATGCAGATAATCTATAAGACAAAATTTAAGAAAAGATATCCAACTACTTGAACCTAGCCGAAGAAATTAATTAATTAATAATAATAATAATAATAATAATAATAATAATAATAAAATAATAATAATTAATAATAATAATAGTAAAAACCAAGAGGCCATTTCGTGTGAGGTTAACGCACAATATACGGCCTAGACCCGCGGCATCGCTGGAATCGCGTTCGCCCGAGCGCGACGATAAACAGACGCCGCGTCGCGCCGCGCCGGGCGCACTGCGTGGGCGCCCATTGTCTTGGAGGCCTCATTAGTCGCCCGCTTCGTCCGCGCGTACCTCGAGGCCGCTCGCAACGCGAGGGGCGTTGTTCGATCACGCACAGCACAACAATAATAGCAAAATGTTATAGGATGTCTTGGGGAAACGGATCGCATCTACTCGTAAAGGAAACAACGCATTGTAAAATAAAGTTTCATTCAGTAACATGTTTACAAATGGACTTCTTCGTTGTAACTCAAAATTATTGAAACAAATTCAACCAACTACAGTTTAAGAAGGCGACCGTGCACTTCCCTAGACTGCTGCTTTCGTTCTGCAAATTTATGTCTGTCCTTCACGACTAAGTTCCACAATGGCCAAGCTCACACACACGCACACACATTCACAGATATTCACACACACTCACTTGCACACACTCTCATGCGCACATTCATTCGCATTCGGGCATGTACGCACACACGCTAACACACGCGCGTACACACGTACACGCACCCACATACGCGCGAACACACACTCACATAAACTCATTCTCACACACACACTCACACATTCATATATACACACATGGGCACACACAAACACTCACATGCGCACACACACTCACATGCGCGCACACACACACACTCACATGCGCGCGCACACACACAAACATGCGCGCACACACACTCACATGCGCACGCACACATACTCACATGCGCACACACACTCACATGCGCACGCACACATACTCACATGCGCACACACACTCACATGCGCGCACACACACACATGCGCACACACACACACTCACATGCGCGCGCACACACACTCACATGCGCGCGCACACACACACACTCACATGCGCGCACAAACACACACTCACACACTCACTTGCGCACACTCACACACTCACATGCGCACACACACACTCACATGCGCACACACACACTCACATGCACGCGCACACTCACATGTACACACACAAATATTCATACACACACTCATACACACACACTCATACACACACACTCACATACACACACACTCACATCAAACACACACGCCCGCGCCCCCGATAGCTGCGCTCCGTCTGCATCCACAGCGTGTCGGTGAAACGTGAAACCCACTACATGAGATAAGCGCGATCCCCAGCTAAAGGTGGCGTCGCCGACGCTTTAAACTATAAAAATAAAAATTGTACATGTTAAAAATATCTACCATGCAAGTTAGTTAGTTAGTTAATGCCTTATTTTACGT